>CM029620.1:6588225-7039445 GCA_017311315.1 Dendrocalamus latiflorus | reverse complement strand
AGAAAAAGAAAAAACCCGAAAACTTAAATAAACTAAAATTAGAAGTTGATATGTTTCAAGTAGCTTTTGATATAAATAATCCAAAAGGAGAAAAAAAAGTAGAAGTTGAAACCGTTTAAAGCAGGATGTGATATAAACAGATGTCACCGTATGTCGACATTTCTTTGCCGCGTTGAACAGGTGTGTCACGGGAGAAAAAAGATTTGAGGCGATGAAGACGGCAGAAAGGCCTCATCATTTAACGAAAGCTTGAGGTAGGGCATGCGACAGCCGCTGCACACGTGCGCCAAGGGAAAAGAAAGACTCGAGCGCCCAAAGCGCAGGTGACGCAAATTCGAACTGTGCAACAGTGCAAGTATTTATATGTGCAACTGGGAGGCGAAAAGCGTCGTGGTCGGCCCGCCAGCTCAAAGTTTTTATATTATTTTCCACTTTTTAATAACCTTTTAAAAAGGGGAACAGAAGATCTAGAAACGGGATAAGAACGGTGAGTAAGCGAGTGATGAATGGGCTGCCCCAGAGTGCATGAAGCTAGGGGACACGTACGTACGTCTGCAGGAAATGCCCTAATTGTGCACGCATGCAAGAGAATCGAAAATTTTTCTGGTGTTTTTCCTACAGATTTTGTCCATCCATCCGTTTAATTTTGGTTTGGTAGCTTGAAACTTATTCACAAATGTTCGATAAAAAACTTAAGTCTTATTTTTTAGACTATGGTTAATGATTTTTAACTGTGTTATTTTATATGATAATGAACGGCAAAGATACGGATATGAGGAAGTACACAGTTTTAGACTTACTCATGAATGGACTCTGTTTTCTCAAGGTGAGGGATGGATATCCAATCTAGAACAAAAGGATTTGGTAGATCTATTTGGAGAGGGATGTGGAGGAGGATAGGAAAAGGGAAAAGAGGTAGAGGTAACTAAAGCTGTAAAAAAAGTTCAAGACTTACGTGCTACTCAAGCTTGGCTTGTTCTAGGTTCGATTCGAAGCCGAGCCGAGCTCTGGGGTTGGTTCTTTTGGACTGATGGTTTATAGTTTAAATATTTGAACTCTGGCTATTCATGAGAGGCAGTACACAGTGAGAAATAGTCGCGTGTGATTTTGGCCGATACAGCTAAATTCAATACATTTTTACTACAGTTTTTCTATTGACCCGTCTTAAAAACGCACTGTTTAAAAGGTAATTACTGTAGACAGTACAAACATAAGCCAACTTTAAGCCTAAAAGAATTCGGCCAGGTCTAGGCTCGGACCCTAACTCAAGGTCAGCTCGAATTTCTACCGAGCTCGAGTCCGAAAGACTAGACTCGCTCGAGTTTAGCTCGTTTATAGCTCTAGAAGTAAATAGAGGAGAAAGGAGATGGAGGGTGTGAGCGTGGCGGAGTGATTCAGATTCTCTACTGTTGATACAAATATAGCACGAGCTATTTGTAGGTAGCGTTTTTTCTCTAGGTATGTTACCTTTGGTACGAGACTGTCCGAGATCTAATGGCTGAATGTGGATGCAAAGTTGAGGTGCACATACATCACGTAGTATATTTTGAAGTTGTTGCCTATTTTCATCGTGGCTGTTAGGATACTTATGAGGTGACGACCGAGTCAATCTGATTCATATGAACAAACGGCCTATAGGTATACCAGGGAGAGTTCGTATTGCCTGCGGTCGATAAATTGAAAATAAATAATACTAGTTGAAAAAGTAATTTTTAGAAAAAGTATGTGAGTGATGAAAAAGATAAGAGAAAATATGTATGTAAGATAGGAGCAAGAGAAGCGAAGAAGCCGCTTCGAGAAGCCGAATGTTCATATAGCTTCTAGCAGAAGTCAGAAGTAAAAAACAATACGAACATACCCAACGAAATGTATATCAGACAAAAAAAATATTCTTTTTGGTTGTTTTTGTAGCTTTTAGTTTCAACTTCTCCCAAAGCTGAAACAAACGAAATGACTTCTCTAAGTCCTTTCTTCAAATGGCTTTTTAGGCTAAACCGTGTACATTCACATCTATGTCTCTTTCATCCACCATTGTTTCAAAGAATCGTAAATAAAAGATATCAGCAGTAGCCCGCAAAAAACCGAGCCTGAATCCATACATTTCTGCTTGGACAACGATTTGTAGTCTATGTTGTCTCAAACAGTGGTTTTAGTGAGGTTATATACTACAAGACAGAAAGATAAACAACCATGACGGTTTTTAAAGAGAGAGAGAAGTTGCACATTTTTATTGAGGTTTAACAAATTTGACCAAAAGCCTTTCACGACTGTATTTAAAATAATTTAAATACTAATTTTAATAAAAGAATATTGAGTAACTACGTTTAAGGACAAAATTAACCATTTTCCTACTTTGCTCCCAACCAAAAGCTAAAAATAAAAATCCAAGTTCTGGTTCTGGTCGACCTGCCGTCCTTCTAGATTTGCACACGTCTCTTTCACGAATCTTTCGAACAGAATGTAAAGCACACCATTTTTCCAAAATCTGTTCTCCTTGCACTCATGGAAAACTAAAAAGAAAACTATGAACGTATTTTCGAATTCAATTCTACGTAATTCATAACAATCTCTGTTTAGTTGTTTTAAAAATTACTTTTCTACAAGAAATAACTTCTTACGGTACTTAGCTTTCAAATAGAGTATCTTTTTTAGACGAGATATACTAGTCTAGATTGTAGTGCACACTATAGAGAGTTTATTTACATCGGCTAAAATCGTATGCGAGTATATATTTGTACAAACTTTTTTATAAGTTATTACTATTCATAAGCTAAATTCAAGGCTTAATCCTTTTTAACTTATACTTAAGCTTTGACCTTTTAAAACATATAAATAATAAATAAATATTATTTATCTTTTTATTTATTTTAAGATTAATACCACTCTTTTAAAGCAGAGAAGCTCTTTCATCGGAAAACTAGCAATTCGCAATGTAAAACGGTGAACTCACAGGAAAGAGCAGGTGACGCCGGCGGCACCTCGCCGGACACGGGCAATGGCGCGCCGGGGAGCGTCACGTGCGCGGCGCCGGCGGCGGTGACGCCAAGCAGGAGGTACTCGACCCACCCGAGGTCGCCGTTGCTGCCTATCCGCTTGCTCGCGTACCCGAACGCCCTACCGGGAGCCGCCGCCTCCTTCTCCCGTTGCGGCAGCGCGAAGAACGCGGCGGCCGCGGCCTCCACGCGCGCCAGGAGCGCGGCCGGCATGCCGTGGCCCGTCACCTTGAAGAACCCGTGCTCCTCGCACGCCGCCACCACCGCGTGCGCCGCGGCCGCCCTGCCAGCGGCGCCGTGGCCCGCCGCGGCCAGGTCGACCTCCGGGACGTCGGCCAGCGGCGGCGGCGCCTTCTGCACCGCTGGGAGCGCGATCTGCTCTAGGTCGCCCTTGGCAAGAACCACCATGGTTACAGCACAGAGAGCGTACCACAGTGTATGTATCCAAGAAACAGAGGAGACGAGAAGCAGAGGATCAGTGGAGAGCCGAGCTCGAGATGGAGGCTTGACATGGGAGGGAGACGAAGGGTGCGGTCTCTTTATATACGCATGGGGGAGAGGTCAGAGGTGTATAATACCTCGATGTGTGTATGACACTGTTCTGACTTCTGACAGTTACCTGTTAGGGCACTCCCAACCCATAGTTTCCATGGGTAGTTCTAGAGGAGAGAGTGCAATCAATGTTTAGTAGAAACTACCCCTCCCAACCCACAGTTTTCTATAGTAGTTTCCATACAGAGAAGAATTTAATGACAGTACAAGAGAGACCTTGATTGATTGTGGCAAGCCACTACGTAACCACATCTCATACTCCACTGTACACTGTATATGCAGTCCATAAATATGATAGTCCATAAATAAAATAGGTATCATAGTCTGAGAGCAGAATAAATAAAGTTCAATTCAGCATTTGCGTAGGTGCATAGGAACATCCAAAAACCATCGTCTCCAAAGGAAACAAAATGACAAATGAGTTCAAAAACAGAAAATAAGGATTGCCCATTTCATGTAATCATCTAATGATGCTTTGCTCTGTGGACTTTGTAATTGCTGAGCGCCTCTATCAGATTATTCATGACATAATCAGACACTGTTTTCTGCCAGTGGTTTGTCAAAATCCCGCCATACATACAGCATGCCACAGCATAGTGTTCACCAAGCTAGATGATGGGACTCCACTTTAATTTCATCAGCTATGTATTGCCACATTCCTGCAATGTAAGGAAAATATGTTCTTACATCTGCTGAAGACCAATTGCATTTGAAAATAATAAATCAATGGTCCCCACTTTGATTATAGACAGTAAATACTGTCCCTTTCTCATCAAAGATTCCGTAGGACCATTTACTACACGTTTAAAAAATTGTTAAATCCAAACAGTCAACTAGTCAAGAAATCAACTGGCCAACATATGGGATAAACCACAAAGCAGAAAAATTAAGCTAATGAAAAAATGTTGGTAAAACAGTGTAACATATGCATCATGATCCAAGCCTTTCGCTATAAGAATCACTAAATCCTAGCTTTGCAATTCAGAGAAACGTTGGTGGACTAGGATTACTATTACATACAAAGCCAAGACATCAAGTCTCCATTTTAGCAAACTCGTGTCATTTCGAGCAATCCAACAGGATATTAGATGGCACTTTTTTTTTCGCAAATCTCAACAAAATGTAAAAGAACACAAATTGCACTTTTGTGAACAAGAGGCCAAGATCCAGTTTCGGACAGCTCAATACATCATAACACATCCATGAGTACCAACTACAATCTTTTGAATGATTCATGAATGCCAGGACATAAGAATTGGAGCAAACCCCATATCTAAACCAACCATCACACTGTGTAGCTTGTTACGAAGAAGCAACCCATATGAGCAAATACTCTGATTCAAGAACCAGTAACATGCATGACTATTATACATGAAAATCGAAGCTAAGTCACGAAAATCCTAGCTTTGGAACAGAGGATCATTGCTTGCATCCAAATTTATAAGCCAACACATCCAATCTTTCAAGCAAAACAATACATTTCAAGCAATCCAGGGTAGGCAAGGAGTCAACCAAATCCCATCTTTCACAGGCTAATCATTAAATCGGACTATATACAAAAGCCAGCAAGTAACGACGGCCGGAGTAGCCAATTCACCTGCCACTTGGCGGTACCGAGCGCCGTGTGTAGCTCGCGCCGCAGCTCGTCGGCGCCTCGCCCCCATTCGCCGGCCGGCGCCGCAGCCTCCGGAGCGCTGCCTCCTTTCCTCTCCTGCACCCATCTCCTGTACACCGACTCCATCCTGCAAACCCCACAAGCAAAACCAAAAATCAAGCAAAAAATCGAAACAAGAAAGGGAAACGGGACAAGATCGAAGGGAGGAAACAGGAGGCCAAGAAAAGAATGCACCGGTCGGCGGACTCCTGGACCTCCTCCGCGGCCAGAAGAAGGGGTCCTTCTCCCACCGGTCAAACGACGTGGCCATCTCGCGCGCCGAGCTGCGGCCACCGAACGGAGCCAAGAATCGGTGGGAGGAAGAAGAAATTCGTGGAGGGCCCAGATCGGAGGGACGCGCAGGATCGGAGGGAGGCGCGTCGGAAGAAAGCGCGCAGGCGCGCGGGAACGGAGGAGGCGCGCGTGGGATCGGAGGGGGAGGCGGCGGCGCCACACGAGATCCAGCAGCA
Source organism: Dendrocalamus latiflorus (assembly GCA_017311315.1). NCBI lineage: Eukaryota > Viridiplantae > Streptophyta > Magnoliopsida > Poales > Poaceae > Dendrocalamus > Dendrocalamus latiflorus. The sequence continues at coordinate 7,033,776 of CM029620.1, read as the reverse complement.
TGCGATGGAAACGACGCTGGAGTCCCCAACGCGAAAAGAGCGATTTCCTCCCGCATCGGACGTTGAGCCGAAAACGATTTCTCACCTGAGAAACGATTTCCTATCTCTCCACCTTAACTCACCTTCCACATCAGCAAAAAAGCTGAGGTGACACCCTATTTAATGCCATGGAAACTATGGTGGTTTCAGGGTTGGGAGTGTACAATGCACTGTGGTGCTATCTTGCACACCTAATTAATGGCTTCTTCCATTATGCAGTGGCTCAGTCAAGTGGTTAAATTCTTGATGGTTCCAACTTTTCCTGGCGAGCTGTTTTACAACCCATTTCAATCACAAATCAATTTCAAAAGTTCTAAACCAAGTAAGAGAAGATATATAGATTAATTATTCATATACCACCATGCAAAACTTTATGTTCAAAAGTCGATATACACGAGGGGAAAAAATGATGTTTTGCTGTAAAATAGACAGAAAAGAAAATAGGCTCCATCAGTCTAAGCGTGTGCTAAAACGCGCATACGTAAATACATTTTAGTAGAAATTTGGCAAAATCATGAATTTATTCGTAACCTCTGTCTGTCTAAGCGTGTACTAAAAAAAAGACGTACTCGTCGTGTGGAGTGAATAAGCGGTGGCGGCACTCAATGAATGTTTGATACGGCAGGTTTTGGAATAATTCACCCCCGGACGTTTTGAGCCAAACCAACAGAACGAAATGATGAGAGATCCATTTCATTGCATGCATATAGTATCATCTTAAGAAATCGCAATAATTGAGTCCTTCATCCGGCCCCCTTCTGAAAAGACCAACGCTACATACTCCCATCTCTTTACGATACATATCCTCGACAGGAGGCCACGGGCCGCGGGCGGCCGCCGCGTGTCATGCTCCCCCCTCCCGCCGGTGGATTGTCTGGCCCCCCACCCTGTGGTCCAACCCCGCGGCACATGCTGGCGCGTGCGTCCGGCCCCCATGCAGGCAGGCTGCCTGCTGCTGCTGCGCTGCGCTGCCGTGCCGAGGCGGGACGGAGCAATTGCTGCACGTTGCGAATATCTTATTCCCGGCCGGCGCACGTCGGGGGCTGGGTCGAGCGGAGCGTGGCGCGCGGTCCTGGGAGGGACGCGTGGGGTGGGGGCGGGGGCCGACGAGGGCGAAAGGCGTGGGCCTGCCGCGCGTCGCGGTCGACGGGGCCGCCCCCTCCCAGCGCGCCCGGCCGCTGCTGCGTTGGCGACGGTGCGCCTCCAGCGCAGCAGCGATGCGATTGCCGGCCGGCGTCCCGCACCCCAAAGGTGCTCCCTGCTGCATGCCGTCGTATTGCTGGCCCGTCTCCTCGTGGGACAGACGGGCTTCGTTCTTGTGCAGCTGCGTGCTAGGCGAACCGCAGCTCAGCGTACGCAGCTGCGTTGTCACCCTAGGATCGCCGGCCCAAGGACTAGATTTGTCTCGTGTCGCCGCAAATCGGACGTCGTACTGGTGCTTAGCTCCGTCCTTCGTCGTGCTGCCGTTGTAGTTTTGCACCATCGTTCCTGCAAATTTGTGAATTCGTCTGGTTGTAAATCGCACCTTCCTTTGCACGCATTAAGGCCTAACCAGGCCATATCCGCTTGTATTGATCTTGAAGATTACCAAACCAAATGTGATTACATAATAATAATAATAATAATAATAATAATAATAATAATAATAATAATAATAATAATAATAATAATAATAATAATAAACCGTCCATAATTAGTTCTACAATGTGCCCGACGTGCTATACCGATTTCAAAATTAGGTTGTTTCAGACGTCGAGAAGGGTATTCAAAAACTACTTTGACCACTATTTCTATTATTTTTACGGAAGTGCTATACTGTAGTCGCCTGTTTTTTAATCCCAAAACAATCGTTTTGTTAGCCGTTGGATGGTCTTTTGAGATTCGTGCTCGGGATGATGCGGGGTGAATGCGGTTTGCAAATTCGCACCCGCTTTTTTCCCACGCCCGGTATCTTGAAGCTTCTTGTCCGGACCGCTATTTTTCGAATAGTTTTTTTCCTCGATTCGCGCGCCTGTCCTAATCCCACTCGCTTCGCTGGAGAGAGAGCAGAAGTGCGGAGCACTTGAGGGAGAGAGTAGAGGTGCGAAGCACCCTAGGGTTCTCAGTTAGGAGCGGCGATCTCGTTGCCGGAGCGGAGATCTTTGTCGCGCTGGTGAGAGAGCAGAGGTGAGGAGCACTCGAGGGGGAGAGGAGAGGTGCGGAGCAACCGGGGGGTCTCAGTTTTGAGCGGAGATATTGTCGCCGGAGCGTAGATCTAGTCGCCTTCTTAGTTTAGCGTAGATCTCGTCGCCTTCGTCTTCCCCGTGGGTCGCGGGAGCGGTGTCTTCTCCGGTGAGCTGTACCTCGTCGTGCGGGTGTCTTTTTTCTCCGGTGAGTTCTGCCTCTTATCGCTCTCCATTTCTATGTTTGTACTTTTTACTGTATGTATGAGCGGAGATATTGTCGTCGGAGCGCAGATCTAGTCGCCTTCTTAGCAGAGATCTATCTCCGGTGAGCTCTATCTCGTTTGCGGGTGTCTTTTTCTTCGGTGAGCTCTGCCTCTCTCGCTCTCCACATCTATGTCTGCACTTTTTTTTACTGTATGTATTGCAACATGTTTTTTAACCGAGAGATCTCATCGCAGCGTCTTTCTCCGTGTTGTTGTCCGACTCTCGAGGTTATCGTACACTTGGTGCGGAGATCTCGTTGCGCGGCGGCTTTCTCTGGTGAGTTCTGCATCTCTTTTTTGTGTATATCTTTCTGTACTCTAATTTACTGTATTTACTGTACTTTACTGTCTCTTTAGGTGTTAGGGGGGGGGGTGTTTGAAGAGATGATAATGCCATTGCTGTTCTAGGTCTTTTTTATTTTGTACTGATGTTTTTTTGTATTGCTGTTCTAATGTTTTTTGTGTGTGTATAATTGGAATCATGCACATTTTGCTACCATTAGCTCAATGCAAGTATATCTACAATACAGTATATAAGGTGCATAATGTAGATTTCCAAAAAGTATTTTTTGTGTCCCCTATGATCTGTTGTTATTTATAGGGTGACTATCGATTGGTTGGATGTCAAATCTAATTACAAAGTTGTTTTGTGTGCTAGCACGATAAGAATTCACACATATTCAGTTGTGATATGCTATACGAACTATATATTGCTTGTAGATATATTATACAAACTATATACTACCTGAGAGAGAAGGCCTTTGTTTGTATCACTGAAAATGCTGCACACTAATTTATGCACATTTTTTTGCTGATACTAAAAATGTGTACATAATTCTTCTACACATAGGTTTAAAAACTGAAAACCTCTGCATTTTTTCTCCGGTGAGCTCTATCTCGTTTGCGGGTGTCTTTTCTCCGGTGAGCTCTGTCTCTCTCGCTATGCACATCTCTGTCTGCACTTTTTTTACTGTATGTTTTGCAACATGTGTTTTAACCGAGAGATCTCATCGCAGCGTCTTTCTCCGTGTTTGTTGTCCGACACTCGAGATTATCGTACACTTGGTGCGGAGATCTCGTCGCGCGGCGGCTTTTTCTGGTGAGTTCTGCATCTCTGTTTGTCTATATCTCTCTGTACTCTAATTTACTGTACTTTACTGTCTCTTTTAGGGGTTAGGGGGGGGGGGGTGTTAGAAGAGGTGATAATGCTGTTGCTGTTCTAGGTCATTTTTATTTTGTACTGATGCTTTGATGTGCTGCTGTTCTAATGTTTTTTTGTTTGTATAATTGGAATCTACTTGCAAAGTTGTTTTGTGTGCTAGCACGATAAGAATTCACACATATTCAGTTGTGATATGCTATACGAACTATATATTGCTTGTAGATATATTATACAAACTATATACTACCTGATAGAGAAGGCCTTGTTTTGTATCACTGAAATGCTGCACACTAATTTATGCACATTTTTTTTGCTGATACTAAAAACGTGTACATAATTCTCCTGCACATAGGTTAAAAAACTGAAAACCTCTGCATTTTATTTTGTAAAACTAGTAAACTCTGCATAGGAGTTTTGTTTTATTATTTTTTTTGTAAACTATGCATTTTACATGAGAAGAAGGCTTCTTAATTAACAGCCTTTTGTAATCACATATATCATAAACAAGTATGCAATTTATTTAGGTTACAGTGTTTCTGAAATTTCTTTCTTTTCAAGTCATTTTTTTGTTTATGTGTTTTATTGTAGGTGTTCTTATGAACCGTCATAAAATGTCTGCTGAAATGAAATCAAAGTTTAAAGCCATTCTTGATCACCATGTTCAAAACCCAATGTTTGACGAGGTAATCAATTAATAGTTTTGTCGCTCTGTAGTGCAATAATCACTAGTTTAACTTTTCTGCATTTGATATTCATTGCTTTTTTAGGTTAAGGAGGCATCATCGTCAATGCTTGATCAGTTTGAGCATGAACAAACAACAAGGTTACATCATGGGTTAGAATGTTTGGCTGTGGGTATAGCCACATTTTTGTGATGCGACACCAGGAACTATCGTGGAGGAGTCAACGATGCAAATATTGAGGGCAACATGACTACACCTAATATGGTACATGTGGATATTCATATGGACGGAGTAGATGCCCAAGGACTCAATGTGAAAGGGTGCTGTGCTGAGCATTGTTCAAGAGAGAACTGTACTGCTGGGCCACTAGTGCATTATCCAACGGGTGTGTGTGATGAGGGTGATTGCGATCAAGAGGAAACTCAGAAGCTACACAATTCTGGGTCGGAAACACCCCCAGGACAATGTGATGATCAACCGACACAGAAGTTATCTAGCTCAACAGGTCAGCAATGGCTGTTTATCCCTCTTATCCTTTTTTGTTTTCTTGTATAACAGACCATTTTTTAATCCGTTTTTTCTTTTTGTTTTTTATCTGTTATGTAATAATACAGAGTCAATCAAACTGGGTGATTGCGATCAAGATGAGACTCAGAAGCTAGTCAACTCTGGGTCAGAAACAACTCCAGCACAATGTGATGATCAACTGACACAAAAGATATCGAGTTAAACAGGTCAGCAACGTCTTCTTTTTTTTGTTCCTCTTAAGCCTTTTTTTGCTCGCATACCATCCCTTTTTGTACATGTTTTTTAATTTTTGCTCGTAATCCTTTTTATTTGTTTTTATGTATTTCATATAATAACACAGAGTCAATCCAAGAGGGTGATTCCGATCAAGAGGAAACTCAGAAGCTACACAATTCTGGGTCAGAAACATCTCAAGGACAATGTGATGATCAACCGACACAAAAGTTATATAGCTCAATAGGTCAGAAATGTCTTTTTTTTATCTCTCTTTAAGCCTTTTTTGCTTGCATACCAGTAGTATTTTCAATATGTTTTTTTTATTTTTGTTCATACTATTTTTTCTATTTGGTTTTTAGATCTTTCATCTAATAATAAGAGAAAGAGGATGTGTTATAGCGAAGATTATATTAGTAGCAGGCATGCAGGTTTGTTTCATCATTGTTGTGTTGTTTTTGTATACCCCAGCTTGAAGTTCAAATGCAAACCCATATTGTTGTTGAAACTCACTAACATGTCGTTGATGGTGGGTGATGTTTTATTTTTTTTAAGGAATTTGTGCTGTCGATCAAGTTCCTCTTCCACATGGCAAGGTATATACATGCTCAAATTTATTGTTGTTTTTGATTTTGTAATTAGTGCAAAAAGGATTTTTTTAGTTTATGTACATGAATTTTGTTTGGTTGTGCAACTAGAAGTTTTGTTGATTGGTTTTTGTATGCTAAGAGAAGCACGCTTGATGCATTTAGATGTGGATTTTGGAAATGTATATGGTTGCGTTTCAATTGATAGAATCATTCCGTCCATAAAGGTAGCACAATGACTTGTTTATTGCCTATTCAGAATGATTTTGGTTAGTATAATCATGTTTTTTTGTGCTCATAGATTGCTGTAATTTTAAAGGTTATGGACAATCACACAATCTGAAGCGAGATAATAATTGATTGAAAGACGACTACTTTTTATTTGCAATCAATGTATGCTGGCTTAATTATAGGGTTTTTTTATTTTGCTGATAAGCTTGACTGGATATGTTCATATCATATATTTTGATCTGAACTTCAGTTTTTTGTATTTTGTCAGAGTTTCAACATAAGTAAAGGGATTGCTAATCAGAGTCATGCTGGCGATTGTCATGGTAAACCACACACCCTCTGTTTTTTTCCTAACCATTGTTTTTTTGATGTTTTTTTTGGTTTGGTCTTCTAAACTTTACCTTACAAGGTCAGTATCTGAACTGGTTCTTATATGGTTAGTTTTGTTCTTAGAAGGTTAGTATCTGCACTGAATATATGCCCAGCACCATATGTTTTTAATTTCTACCAGTTCTTGTTGTTTCTTTCGAGTTGCTTTTTGTGGGAACCAGTTTTGTTGTATATATCCATGTAAATTGGAGCTTTGACATATGTTATCATTCTTTTTTTAAGAGATTTTATACCTTTTTGGCGATTATATTTTTTTGCATGGCAGATGTTCAGTGCATGTGGAATTTACATGTTCAGTGCATCTGAAACATCCTTACATGTTTTGTTTTGTTTTATTTTTTGATTTTTTGTTTTGTTATTGTCTCAGTTAATCATGAAATACTGAATGTATTCCTGTAAATTGAAGCATTGATATATAATTGCTGCTGTTTTGTTTGGTGAAACATCCTTAGTATGAAGCATATCTTAATATAGAGTACTTTCATAGCTCCCAAAATGTTTTGTTATAATCATATCTTAATACAGATATAATTTGCAGGAACCCAGAACCAAGCTATTATAGGGGCAAGTAATAGAATAAGCAAGTACTTTAAGTTCCCGTACAGTCCAAAACTGATGGATTTGTTTAACTGGGCGCCCTCATTTGATCTCGGCATTGACGATGATGATGCACCTATTATACAAAGTCAACCAGATTCAATCTTTGTACCTGAAGGGCCAAGCAAATCAAAGCTGACCAATCTATCACATTCTATTCTTGGTGTCACAGGGGGCACTTATGTAAAAGAGGTAAAACACCCCTCATATTTGAAATAATGCTTTTTTTCACATTCTAAACACTTTTATCTGTTTGTAAAATATATTCTTTTTTTTGAAGGATGTCCGCAGTTTAAACATTGATAGCGAGAACGACCTCCAAGTCAAGAATAATCTACAGAAACATAATGAGGTGTACAAAAGAATATAGTGTTTTTTTGTAAAATTTTGAGTTATGAATTCTGTTTTTTGTTTATGCCTTTTTATGTATCATCTTTTTTTATTGTTATCATCTGTTTATTTAACCCAGGGAGGAGTCATAGTTATTGATAATACTAAGTCGCAAGTTCCTGTAGAGACCACCCCAGTTGCAAAAGGCGTCTCTCCTATGAATATCATCAATTTGGTAAACATCACTTTTTATTTGTGATTATGCATGCCTTTTTCCCCCCCCCCTGTGTAGCATGGGTTTTGTTTTTTGTGTATATCTTTCAACTCTTTTTATATAAAGATAAGTATGATATGTTTTTATGTGTGTACAGGACTCCCCAGACACTGTGTTCTCTTCAACCAATCCCCAGAAAACTGTTGTTAACGTTCTTCAACCACTCGACGCCAATGTTGTGAACACCAGGGGCAGCGGAGGCACTGGGTCTTCCAGTTGCAAAATGCCTGCACATGGGAAGAGAAGGCAGGTTAGGGGTAGTAGATACACTGGTCACCCATACACTAGTCCAATTAATAGATTTGTTGTGTCTTCAGAAGACATGGCATTCTATCAAGCAGTAATTAGTTTGTCAAAAGGGAAACATGGCAGGTTAGTGTTTGTTATGCACCCACCTTTTTTGTTATGCATGCATTGTTTTGGCTATTAGTTTTTCTGCACATATGTAATTTTGGTATTTTTTTAGTTCTAAGGCAATCTCAGTGAAGCCAGATGGCAAAACATATGTCACATATAGTTGCTTAGGGTACTCTCTCAGGCCCGAAGGCAAGATTGACAATTTTTTGGTGAATTGCTTCTATTGTCTTCTTTTTCAAGAGAATCATCCTACGAAGTCAAAGAAGCACTTTTTTTCAACTCAGTTGGAGTATGTCACCTTCTAAATAATTTTTTGTAGTTGTTTTTCAGTTATTATTTTTTGTTGAACTTTTTTTTTGCAATTTTATGTGATAAACTTTATTTGTTTGTTGGTAAAATATATTCTTTTTGTGTAGCAATAACTTTTGAAGCCAGAATCAGAATTCAGGTTTGCAAATGTCAAGCATGAATTTGAAATTGCCCATAAAGTAAAGTCATTGCAATCTTGTGAACTGGTTAGTAGTCATCCATTTTGTATATACCCTTTTTTGTATGTAATTTTTTCGTTTAACTTTTGTTTCCAAACTTTGTATGTTTTTTGCTAACCAATTTTTTATGTTTTGTAAATTGCGTACTAGATTCTATTCCCTATTTTAAAAGAGGATCATTGGTTCCTTTTTGTTGTCGATATAAAAGACCAAAAGTTTGTATTTCTTGATTCGGCAGTGGGGGGTAGGTCGTATGATGACACCATCATGATGAATTTGGTACGTGTGCTATATAATTCCTTTTATTGTTGTCCTCCTTTTTTAACTATCTTTTTTCTGTGGTAAATCCCCATTTGTTTTTTGCTATGAACATCAACCAATCTGTAATGTTCTTGTATTTTTTAGTAATATTTGTTGTACAATTTATTGGTTTTTGTAGATAGGAAATTTCACAGCAGCATTTTTTGCAACCGCGAAAAGGACATCAGTCAACCCTCTTGATTTTGACATCGACCAGCTATCACCTCATCGGCAAAAGTGAAAGTAAGTCCCCTTTTTTCTTATGAAATATTTTGGGACCCTAGAGTCAATGTTGATGGTCGTTTATTCATATTTTGTCCTTTTTTTCCCAGGAAAGACTCTGGTGTGTTTGTTATGAAATATATGGATATTTGGGACCCTAGAGTTGCGTTGGAAGCCCGGTTCAGTGTTGATGATATGCCAAAGATAAGGATTCATCTTCTTAACCATATGTTGCGCAGCGACCAAAACTTGGTAGATTTGAGTTTTGTTCAATCTTTAGTGGGGAAGGTTAGTCATTAATTTGCATTTTTTTTATATATTATACTTTTTCGGGCAGCTTTTTGTACATTTTGCTCTACATTTTTGGTGTAATATACATTTCTGTTGTTTTTAATAGCTGTCTACATTGATTCCGTTTTTTAAAATGTATTCTTAGGTGGAATTTTTTTGTTTGAGTAAGTTTCGATAGTATGTTTTTTTTGCTTTTTCTGAATTATCCCTTACTATCATAGCTCAATGTAGAGTACTACCATTAGCTCAATGCGTAGCATATATAGAAATGCAATAATTAAGTTGCATAATGCAAATTCCATAAAGTAATGTATCCCCTGTGTTTTTTTTGTTATTTTGTAGGGTGACTTCCAACACGTTGGACATCAAATTTAGCTGTTTTTTCGAACATCTCCAATGGTTTTTGTGCGTTTGCTATGTGTTTAGCCTTCTATGACAACAAGTTCAATTTGTTAGCAGGCATATTCATTAGTGATATACTGTATGGACCACATATTTTTGCTTTCAGATATACTATACGAACTATGTACTGCTCTTAAAATGTTTCTACTAACAATATATGTGTTTGTTAGCCTCATTAGGTTGTTGGTTTAATTTCGCAAGATGTCCTGTTTGATTAATCTTATGAAGTCGTTTTTTTGGTGAATCATTCCTTGAAGTTTTGTTTTTTTGGTCAGTTTTTTAAAATTCTATAGTATCATTTTAACCTCCATGTATTAAACTTCCCAAACTGTTTTTATTAGCTTTTTTGACGTTTATGTTAGTATCTTTACTGGTTTTTTTATCTTAGAAGTTTAGTTTGTGTTTTCTTTGGTGAGATATCCCTACAAGTTTTGTTTTGTTAAATTTCCCAAGGTTTTTTTAATTTCTAAGAGGTTGGTGAGTGGAAGTTTGAATGCTATTTTTGATTAACCTCCATTTATTAAACTTGTAAAACTGTTTTGTTTGCTTGCTTGAAGTTTTGTTTGGTTTGGTTTTGAAAACCTTTTTATAAGGAGGTTTGTATCTCAAGGCGTTTTGTTTGTTGAAACTTCCCAATATGTTTTGTGTTGTGGCATATCGCTAGATGTCTTGATTGATTTAACTTCCCAATATGTTTTGTGTTTGGTGATTCTTGAATTGCTTTTGTTTGGACTTAGTACCCTAGCTTCAATATAGAATTCAAGCATATTCATTTTTGTTCTACTACATGAACTATATATATGACCACTCACATATGACCATTCACATGTAATTAAAACCAAATATAACCAAATAACTGACATGTCATTGGTTTTCTGGGACAGCGCAATCGCGTGCCTTGCCTATTTTTTTGATTACTTCAAGTGATTTCGAATATCACTGCACAGTGAGTGTCATCTTTTTTCTTTCTGTGATCTGCAGTAGAAAGATATGCCAGTGGGCCTGTCATATGCTCGATGAGGATAATTGTGGTCTAATATTGAAATTGAATGTTCAATTTTTTGAGCTCTAGATCTTTGCATTGCTGTCATTTGTCTCACTGTCCTACAGTTAGATATTTTTGAGAGTATGTATATGCTGTGGTCAGTAGTTTTGTGTTGTCTGCACCTTTGTTTAGTCAGTTCGGCTTGTTGCATAACTTGCTAAAATTATAATCCCAAATTCTGGAAGCGTGTCAAGTTATTTTGGGCTGATTTAATTGTTGCCTATGTGATTACTTGGCACTGATTCCTCTGCTAGCTGAGAGTATTTTTTTTGATGACTATCAATAGCTGAGATTGGCAAATTGTTGTTTAGAGCTCAAAATTTGAATCTCACTTGCCATATTCAATTTATGAAGAGTATAGAACAAAGTAGCGGGACGGCCAAGATTTAAATCTTGAGCAACCTTACATCTGAGAGCAATTACACATTACATTTTGTTGAACATATGCTGGAGGTTAGTATCTCAAGGTGTTTTGTTTGGTGAAACATCCTAATATGTTTTCTGAGGTCACATATCCCTGGATGTCTTGTTTGATTAAACTTCCCAAGATGTTTTTGTTTTGGTGATTCTTGAATTGGTTTTTTTGGACTTAGTACCCTAGCTTCAATATAGAATTCAAGCATATTCATTTTTGTTGTACTACACAAACTATATATATATGAACACTCACATATGAACACTCACATGTAATTAAAACCAATTATAACCAAATAAATGACATGTCATTGGTTTTCTGGGATAGTGCAATCGCGTGCCTTGCCTATTTTTTTCGTTTACTTCAAGTGATTTCGAATATCACTGCACAGTGAGTGCCATCTCGTTTTCTTTCTGTGATCTGCGGTAGGAAGAGATGCTAGTGGGCCTATCATATGCTCAATGAGGATAATTGTGGTCTGCTACTGAAATTGAATGTTCAAATTTTTGAGCTCTAGATCTTTGCATTGCTGTCATTTTGTCTCACTGTCATACAGTTAGATTTTTTGAGAGTATGTATATGCTGTGATCACTAGTTTTGTGTTGTCTGTACCTTGATTAGTCAGTTCGGCTTTGTTGCATAACTTGCTAAAATTATAATCCCACATTATGGAAGCTTTGTCATGTTATTTGGCTGATTTAATTGTTTGTCTATGTGGTCACTTGGCACTGTTTCGTATGCTAGCCAAGAGTATATTTTTTTGGTGACAGTCAATAGCTGAGATTGGCAAATTGTTGTTTTAGAGCTCAAAATTTGAATCTCACTTTGTCATATTCAATTTATGAAGAGTATAAACCAAAGTAGCGGGACGGCCAAGATTGAAATCTTGAGCAACCCTACATCTGAGAGCAATAACACAATACATTATTTCTTGAACATATACTGGATCTAACCATATATGTTAAGGCTCCAATGATTTTCGGAAGTGCAATACTGTAGTCGCATTTTTTTATACCCCAAAACAGTCGTTTTGTCCGCCGTTGGATGTTTTTTGAGATTCGTTCTCGGGGGGATGATGCAGTGAATGCGGTTTGCAAATTCGCACCCACTTTTTTCCACACCCGGTATCTTGAAGTTTCTTGTCCGGACCGCTATTTTTCGAATAGTTTTTTCATCGACTCTTGTGCCTGTCCTAATCCCACTCGCTTTCGCTGGGAGAGAGAGCAGAAGTGCGGAGCACTCGAGGCAGAGAGGAGAGAGGAGAGGTGCACAACAAGTGTCATCTCTTCTTTCTCTGTGATCTGTGGTAGGAAGAGATGCTAGTGGGCTTGTCATATGCTTGATGAGGATAATTGTGGGCTACTACTGAAATTGAATGTTCAAATTTTGAGCTCTAGATTTTTTGCATTACTGTCATTTTGTCTCACTGTCCTACAATTTTAGATTTTTTGAGAGTATGTATATGCTGTGATCACTAGTTTTGTGTTGTCTGCACCTTGATTAGTCAGTTCGGCTTGTTGCATAACTTGCTAAAATTATAATCCCAAATTATGGAAGCTTTGTCAAGTTATTTGGCTGATTTAATTGTTGTCTATGTGGTCACTTGGCACTGTTTCATATGCTAGCCAAGAGTATATTTTTTTGGTGACAGTCAATAGTTGAGATTGACAAATTGTTGTTTTAGAGCTCAAAATTTGAATCTCACTTTGTCATATTCAATTTATGAAGAGTATAGACCAAAGTAGTGGGACGACCAAGATTGAAATCTTGAGTAACCCTACATCTGAGAGCAATAACACAATACATTTTTTGTTGAACATATGCTGATTCTAATCATCCCTGCATGTTTTGTTTGCTACCCATGTTTTGTATGATTAAACTTCCAAATGAAGGTTATTTTGTGTTTTGTTATGTGAGATATCCCTACATGTTTTGTATGATTAAACTTCCAAATTTGTTTTGTGTTGTGAAACATCCCTGCGTGTTTTGTTTGCTATACATATTTTGTATGATTAAACTTCCAAATGAAGGTTATTTTGTGTTTTGTTATGTGAGATATCCCTACATGTTTTGTATGATTAAACTTCCAAATGTGTTTTGTGATGTGACACATCCCTATGTGTTTTGTTTGCTATACATGTTTTGTATGATTAAACTTCCAATGTGTTTGTGTTGTGAAACATCCCTACGTGTTTTGTTTGCTTTTTTTGAATCTTGTTTGGTTGGTTGAATTTGCTTTTGTTGAATCTTGCTTGTTTGTTTGTGTTGTGTTTTTGAAGGTTAGCATCTCGCTCAATTTTTTATTTGCCTAGCTTGTTTGTGAACTTATTTATGATGAATGCAAGTAGCCACACTACCATAAACACAAACTCTCCTATGAAAAAACAATAGTCTAGTATGCAGAATTTTCTGATTAGAGCATATGCTTGAAAGGTTCATTACTTTAATCATTTAGGAGTTGAAGCATTGATATGTATATATGCCCAGCACCATGTATTTTCAATTTCTACCAGTCTTTTTTTGTTGTTTCTTTTTGTAGCTGCTTTTTTGAACTTTTTGAATATATCCATGTAATTTGAAGCATTGACATATGCTCAGTTTTTATTGCCTAGCTTGTCTTGAACTTATTATGATGAATGTAAGTAGCCACACTGCCATAAACACAAACTCTCCTATGAAAATACAATATTCCAGTATGCAGAAGTTTGTTTTGTTACTCATTGTATACATGACCACTAACATGAAATTAAAACGTCAAAATTACATATAGGAAAAGCACATTTTGCAATTGTCCATATTACAATAGTCTTTCTTGCAAATGTAATTGTTCAAAATTGTATGAGCTAGATGATTACAAGAGAATAATTGTGCTGTCATTCCAGTAGTGTCCTTCTATAACATACTTCTAAATACAAATGTCATATTTTTTTCTGATATGTCAGTCGAGTATTTTTTTTTATCTTTTCCTGGCCGCATTGTAGCCTTCTGTACTTCAGTATTCTCTACATCTCCTTGAGTGTTGCATGCCCTCTGGCCTTCTTTTTTGTCTGTTCTCCTAAAGGAAATTCAAAATACAAACATTAGTTTTGAACATTTGCATATGTTTTTTTTAAAATAATTTTTTTGCAAATTTACCTTGCTTGTTTGCTTTATTCATGTTTTGCCTCTTCTTCTTGGGTAGTTCAATTTCAATGTGCTTCAGTTTGCATGTTGCAAAGTTGTGATCAGTACCTCTACAGTGACTACAGTGATATATGTCCTTCTCTTTAATCCTATCAATTAAACTTTTAAATCTTGTTGATGGTCTTCCTTTAGTTTGGGCAACATCTGGATCTACAAGATTGATCTGTCAACTGATGAACTTTCATCTGCTGCAACATCATTTGCATTTTTGTCTCTGTTGCTTTGTCCATGTGACTGTTCATGCATTTGTTTGTCAGCTGCAATTACGATTAAATGGTTTTCGATCCTTGATATCTCTTCCATCAGAAAATTATATGTTGCTCCTGTCTTTGATCATTTTGATGCTAAATCAGCAAACCTTCTAGAAAGGACAATAAACCTTGTAACAGCCCAGATTTTTAGTAAAATAAAAATAATTAAATAAATAATAAAAATGGAATGAAATAAAATTTAAATTAAAATAAGTATTTTTGTGCCTAAAGTTTAAATTTGGATTTGCCCTGAATTTCTGTTTTTGAAAAAGCTGGATTTGAAAAGCAATTTCAGAAAAACCTAAAATTATTATCATATTTTGATCTTCTATAAAAATCTTATGTCAAATTAATTATTTGGACTTATTTGGCTTTTATTTGGTTCCCTGGTTTTTCTGGAGATCAAAAATCTATTTTAGAAATTAAAAAGTATTTTAGTATGAAAATTAAATACCAACATTAGTTGGAAATATTTTTATTAAGTCCAAAATGTGTCTAGGAGATTCTATGAATTTTTCTGGAATTTTTGGAAGTATTTTCATATTTTTTTCTGAGCTTATTTGGATTTTCTGGGCTTTTCTGAAAACCAAAATCAATTTCTAAAATTAAATTCCCTCTCCCCTCTCCTCGGCCGCCACGTGGACGGCCGGATGCCGGCCACGTCGCCGCCACCATCCCACCTCCCTTCCCTCCCCGTGCGCCACGCGTGCGGCTCGGATAACGGCCACGCCGCCCCTGGCCCATCGCACCCGCCCACTTCCCCCTTCTCCCTCCGCCATTCGATCCCGCCGACCGCATCTCGGTCGCACCCCTCCACTTAAACCCCCGCGCCCATCCACCGCCGTTTGATCACCCGCCCCGTGATCTCACCCGCCCCTCACTCTCCCCCCTGTCCCTCTCGCTGACGGGCCGACCCCACCCGTCAGGCCCGTCCCCTACCTCGCGCCGCCGCCATGGCCGTTGGCCGGCTCCGCCCTAACCGGCCCTTCCCCTTTCTTCGCCCGCACGCCGCCCCTCCCTTCGTGCGCCGCAAGCCCGCACCCACCTCTTCCCCGTTTTCCGCGCACAACGCCCACTTCCTCCACCCGCCTGGACTCTATCCGCAGCTAACCGCCGCCCACCTCCCCGCTTTCTCCGGCGAGGAATCCCGCCGCGCCTCCACCCCCTCGGCCCTATAAAAGCCACCCCCGAGCACCGCCCTCTCCCACTCCACCTCGCTCCACCTCCCAATTGCACTCTCCGGCCCCCGAGCGCTCTTCCCCGTGCGCCTTCGCCCGCCGCGCCGCCTGCTCCTCTGGCGAGGAATTGCCGGCAAGGGAGCGCGTCCCGAGCGCCGCTGAGGCCACCCCAAGCTTCGCCGCACCACGCCGAGTCTCCTCCGCCCCTTCCCCGCGCCCGAGCACCGCCGGTGAGCCCCACCCGCCGGAACCCGATTGCTCCGCCGCCCCCACCTCATCACCGGCCATCTCCGTCCTCCGCCGAGCTGCGTCGAAGCTACAGGCGTTCTCCCCGTGCACCCCTCTTTCCGTTCCCGCCTTCGCCGTCCTCCGCCGTGGCCTCCGTCGCCGGCGACCCTAGGAACCCGTGCGCTCCCGCCGGTGACCGCGCCACCTCAGCCAGCCCCGGCCCACGTGGCATCCACGTCAGCGCCACCCGCGCGCCAGGCCACCCCGTCAGCGCCACCCGCCCCTCCTTGCCACCTCAGCCGACGCCGTTTCCCGTGGGCTTGGTCCATGGCCCGAGGCCCCACCCGTCAGTCAAATCAGCCCTTGGGTGACGTCATGCTGACGTCATAAGTCTCTTTTCCTTCAGAAAATTAATTCAGCCGAAATTAAAATCCTGGCTGACGTCATATTTCTGATTTTCCGTTAGGGAAATAATTCCAAAAATAAACCCTTTTCCATTTTCTCTGAAATTAAACTTCCTGGAGCCCGTTCTTCTTCGTTCTAACTCCGATTTAGCCCATTCAAAATTTTAAATTCCTCAAAAATTCCCCTCTACCCATTCCTACATAAATGTGAATTTTTGAGTTTATTTGAATTTGATTTGAATTTGGTGGGTTATTTTCACATGTAGACTTCGACAATTCGGGAGATTTCTTCGACGAAGATTCAAACCAATTTGAAGAGCAAGGCAAGTCACACTCCTTGATCATATTGATCCCAGTTTTCAAAATAAAATTATGTCGGTTTAAATTATATTGCATGCATATTTTTATTCAACGTGTTTCAATTCTGTTTCAAATATAGTTAATGCCTACTTGTTAATTCCTCCATTGAATTTGAATTCCTCAACACCTTGTCACCTTAGATTCAAACTCTAGTTAATACATTAGTGTTGGCTAGAGGAATTTATATCAAATGCTTAGACTGCTTAGATATAATATTTGTTTTGGGATATCTTTCACATAAAATGATAACCCTTTTTACATAAAATGTTATGTACTCTTGACTTTGGTGAGTCAATGAGGTTTATGAAATATTTTGCAAACAAAATATGAAACCTGGTTTAGACTTAGGCAATTGGTTAGAATGGTGGGTGCAGGCATGCCCTGTTGGTTGGAGCCGCAGTGGTTGATTGTCGTGCACAGGGGTTTGTGGTTGGGCCTAAGTCAGATTAAGGACCGGTCTGTGAGCTACTGTTGCAAAGCCCTAATCGTATTACCACATGGCTGGTACAGCCCTGGCTGAATAATTTGTGAAGTCCCAACCTGAGTCAAGTCGTAGGTTGAAAGTGAGCGTGGTTAGTGCCATGTGAAGTCTCACTTGGGCGAGCGTGGTTAAGCCATGAGAAGTCTCGTCTAGGCTCAAGAGGGGGTCCCGGTCTGGTGGATTCCTTACTGGGGTGAAACCTTAGAGTTGGCTCGACCAGGTTGAAGGCTTTGCGTTGTAAAGGCCTTGTCACGACTCCTCGTCGCACACCTAAGGAAGTGTGTAAACCGGTGGCAATATGGGATGATCGTGTCTTATGGGTAAAGCTGTACAACCTCTGCAGAGTGTATAATCTATCCTGGATAGCCGTGCCCACGGTCATGGGCATGCTGAGTAAAAGTTTTTCATGGATTAGACTTTGTTTTTCAAAAATATTTTCGAAAACCTTATGGATGGATGGAATCCATGAAAGAATGAAAACCTTGTGGGTAGATGGAACCCATGAGAGAAATTGAAAACCTTGCGGATGGATGGAATCTGTGAGAGATTGAAATCTGGTGAATGGATGGAATTCATCAGAGTTGCGCAGTGAAAGCGTGTGGATGGAATCCATACGAGATCTTTTGGAAAAGATGGTCCGGGTGGGATGCCCGTGTATAGGTTGGTGTATGGTCGAAGCCTGCACTGACGGTAATATTTTCTATTACAAGTATTGTTTTACTTACTGTATTAAATTCAGCAATTTCAATCTACTTATTGTATTTCTTAAATGCTGTTTTATGCAACTAACCATATAAACCTTCCTTTGAAGCCTTTATCATTATGGCGCATTTTCCCGTGTGACTTGCGGAGTACAAGTTTGTACTCACCTTGCTTTTTCCACACAGAGAAGGAAGACGTCAACTACGGTGAAGATCTGGACGAATAGGCCGCGTCTTACTGTCGTTTGCCTGTGGGCAGGCTTGGGCTTCGCTACTTATCAATTTGCTTCCGCAGTTATTTCTTTTATTTACTTTGCCAATGGGAGTTGATGTAAGACTTGGCCATAAGGTCGTACTCTTTATTTAATATATTAAGTCATTTGTGCTTGGTAATTATCTTTGTTGTTACTGTGTGCACTAGCTGATCCTGGACTAGTGCGATTTACATAGAGGATCCATGAGTCGTTACTCCGGGTTCCGACAAACCTTAAGGTCGAATTTTCTGCATCTGTATTCATTGCATTAATTCTGACAACTTTGTTGACTTTCTTCCTCCATCTATCAATAATGTATCTGTCTGGGATTTTTGTGAGGTCCAGGTAAAGAATTACTCTCAGTATATGTGAACACAATATACCATCATTCTGAAATTTGGCACATATGCAGTTAAAATCTTCTCTGTGTAAGTCTACTAGTACAATGTATTTCCTGTGCCTCCATTCTTTTTTCCTGTAATTTAATGCTTGGAAAACCTCATAAACCTTGGATGGTTCAAGTTCTGTCAATTGAAGTCTTGTGGTATCTTTGAGTTGCTTTTGGAACTTTTTGAATATATTCCTGTTGTAAAGCTGCATAGCTTGCTCCTCAATGTAGTATTCAGACCATAATTGTTTTGGTTCTCTGGATCTGCATTCATGGTTGTCTTTTTCCTCGGCGGTGAAAATTGTTTCTATCAATCTATCATACTCTTTGAGGAAGCTTGTAACACTGTACTGTGGACCAACATTCCTTTTGATCCTTGCATTTGTGCCTTCGCTCAGTGCGGTGCTTTCTATGAAAGGACAAAAGTTTTGTTTGAAGTATACTGGAACAAACCTATCTCTAGTTAGCCACATCTGTTGGAAATACTTGATGTTTTGTATTTGATATTTTTCAATCATTTCTTGCCAAAACTTTTCAAATTCATCAATTGTTAGACAGTTGTGGATAATGTCTTGAAAATCCTCAAACAATTCATGGTTCCTAGAAAAGCATTTCCCACCCTTCTCAACTGCTTTCTTCAGTATGTGGAACAGACAATTTCTATGTGATGTGTTTGGAAATACTTGAGATATTGCTGATCTCATCGCTCCATCCTGGTCAGTTATTATTGTCAATGGCTCTTGCCCTCCCATGGCTGATAGGAATGTGGTGAACAGCCACTTGAATGTGTCTACAGTTTCATCTAGTATGAATGCACAACCAAATATACATGTGTTTCTATGCCCTGTGATCCCAACAAATGGTGCGAATGGTAGATTATATCTATTAGTTTGATATGTTGTGTCAAAGCTAACACAATCCCCATATTGAGCATAATATTCTCTTGATCTGCCATTTGTCCAAAACATATTTCTGACCTTCTTATTCTCATCCAAATCAAAAGCATAATAAAACCTTGGATCATCTTTCTGTTTCTTGCTAAAATATTCTAGAACTTGCACCATGTCATTAGTTGTTGTCTCTCTGTTAATTGATGTTCGAAGATTGCTGACATCCTTTTTTGTGTAAGGTAATGCTGTCATGCCACCACGCAGGAATGATAGAATCGAGATCATGCTTCTTGTCGGTATGTTACACTCTTTTAATGTCCTTATCAATCTCTTCTCCTCTGGTGTCATGTATTTATGTGATCTCATGAATCTTGTCTCTGAATTTGGACTCAGGTCATGGTTGTGGTCCAAATCAAGTCTTGTTATGTACCATATTCCATTTGTTTTTGTCACAACCATCGCACACTCACAATTGGTCTTTATCAGAACATTTGTGTCTCTTTCTGTTGTTACTTCCTCCTGTTTTTGCTTTTTTGTCACCCCGTGCCTATTGCACTTAAATGTAACTCTTGTGACCTCATTTTGCTTCTTCTTGCTTCTGGTGTAATAGGTATGTGTAATGACTATTGAAAATCCTGATAGGAAAGCATAAAAATTGAAAAAGTGGTGTGCTTCTTCTGCTGTTTTGAATTGCATCCCCATTGCAGGAGTGTACTTGCTATCTATATGTACATTACTGCCTAGTTTTGCTGCTTGTTCTTCAAGAATCAAGAAATTCTCAATATCATCTTCACTTAGCAGTCCATCATGTTCTGTCTCATTTTTGTCGTCTTGCTGGCATGCTTCATTGCTCATATGATATGCTGGTTCATTTGTAATGTCATCATTCTTATCTGGCCCCTGTAAAGCGATGTTTCATTCAAGAATTAAGAGTTTTGTTTCATATGTTAGTATGTACAGAAGGTATGATTTTCTATATGCTAATATACCTTGGCATTTTCCATTGTCTTTAACATATCCAAAGACCAATAATGGGGAGTTTCATCTTCACTGTCTACATGTATGTCCTGACATTGATCTGTCTGCCCCATTTGTGCAAACGTGTAGTCATCATTTATCCTGCTGCTTGTCATTAACATTGAATTCTGGATACATACATGATTACAGTTAGTACTTCAAAATGGAAAACATAAAAGATTTTTTTTGCATGTGGCAATTATGTTATGTTAGAATTCATGTTAGTACCTGAAAACCCACAGGGGCATTCAAAAAATCCACGCAAGCCCCTAATCCTTCCTGCAAAAGCAACATATGAATGCAGGTCAGTTTCTGTGTTTTTTCACTGGTTTACTAAAAGTACATTTATATTTTTTCTGTTATAGCATGTATTTTTTCTCACCTTGGAATTTGTGTAAATTGATCCAGTGTTATTAATCATTTGCTGCATCAGAGTCGTAAATGGTAGATGAACTCCCTTCAACAAACAAATTACAGTTAAAACCACTATACCACAGCCAATCTGTAGCGACTCCAAATCGGTCACTATAAGCCGTTATAGCGACCGATGTATAAGTCGCTGTAAGTGGCGTCGCTATAAGTCTATAGCGACCGATAGGATTTATAGCGACCGATAGTTGGATGCTAGTATTTATACCGACCGATCATCTGTTACATGTTTTAGCGACCGATGGTTTGATGATATCAAACTTTTTAGCAACCAATAATCAGTAGCTATGAACTGGCACAATTATATATAATATTAATTTCGTATTAACCAGATTTCAAACCTAATAAACATCCATAACATGTCACATTATTCATCAACCACATACATATGTAATCCATAACTGCCCACAACACTAACCACATTATATTAGATAAAGGTATCTCTCAAGTCTTCATTGAAGCCAACATTTAGCAATAAATCAATTAGTTCTATCATTTTGATCCATGACAGGTCATCATTACAAAAGGAAAAGCACACATACAACCTAGCTAGGTCAAATGGCAGGCACAAGTCATATGTTTGCTTGCACAATCTAACTAGATTCACTACAAAATGCCTCATCTCCATCTTATCAAAAGCAAAATGTCATATGTTGGCTTCCTGGTGACATTATCCAGCATCATGTACACCTCCAAGGCCTCCCTCCACCTGAACACAACAACACAGTATAAGACAGGCAACTAGTCTGAAAATTTAAAGCTTACGCCAAATGTGCTGAGAGCATACAATTTGTCAGAATCTAAAATAGATCTACGCAACCTCCCGCAAATCATACATAAGAAAGCATTGTTTATATACAATTTGTAAGAATCTAAATTAGATCTATGTAACCTCCTACAAATCATAAAAAAGAAAGCATCGTTTATTTGTCAACTACTTGCACCAAAGAATTAGTTAAAACACAAGCAAATAACATATTTTGTACTGATATCTAGAAGAGGACACTCGAAATAAAACAGGTCAATTGCTAGCATGTCACAGTGGCTTATTTATCATATCACAAGGAAAAGAGTACTGAAGGTCAACAACCTCCAAGTGGAAGCTCAAATCAACAGTTACATGCAATTTCCCTACTAGTCACCAATCAACAGTTTGCATGCAAGCTTGAAAAAGATAAAAACAGAACACTGACCAACCTCAACAGAAAAAGGTAGAAATCACATATAGACTGCCCACCTGAGTTCTAGCTCTTCTCTCCCCCTGCTACAAGCCAGTGTAAAAACAACAGAGTATAGGCTCTAATCAGTATCATGAAATTTGCTAACCTTTCAACTGTACAGGGTATTAAGAGGCCAAAATAACTAGCTTGAGGCACAAGAGGAGATAAGTGACCTAAGAATAACTGAAATACAGACATGTCACAAGAGGAGATAAATGACCTAAGAATAACATACCTGAAACACCTTGAGGCGATTTTGATGCCTTCCTAACCGATTTTGATGCCTGCTGCTTAACCTTCAATTGTCACAAATATCAGAAATTATAAGTTTGACCATTTGTCATATATGAGAAAACAAGAAACGATGACAAGGATAGTTTATTACTCTATTGTATGGCCATGCAATCGACAACCTATGAGCATCAGCCATCTTTTCCACACCAGGATAAGTGCGAGGCAGAGTTGCGTCCCTTTTCAGCATGTTCTATACCCTTTTAGAAACCCATCACATATCAAGTGCTCACGGACTTCACTTGCCTCTTTCCAAAATGAGTTTACACACTTTCTACAAGGGCATAATATCTTGCTGCCTACTGCAGAATTACTAAAAGCAAAAGCTAAGAAACCATTCACTCCTTGCAAATATGTCTTGGTATGCCTATGTGAAAGTTTTAGGTTAAATACCATTTGACATGTATATATAACTTTCAATATTTGTAAAGTAATTGGTTTTTACCTAGCATTATCATCAATCCATGTTTTATCCATGTTCAACCTTCACGCAAGACATCAACCAGATTTCAATATGAAATAAAAAACATATCATAAGCACTGATATAGTCGCATACTTCCACAACATGAAAAAAAGAGAGCAACAGCTGGGGAAACAGAAACCTACCGATACAAACAAGTAGAGCTGCTGCCAAGAGCACGTTCAAATGCCTTCCCAAGGTGTCCAACTACAAGTGGAGCAGCTGCAATTACAATATGGTGAGGTCAGACTTGGCTGGTATATACCAACAAGTTCAGACAAAATTGGTACACGACATAGTATATAAGTCTCTAGACTGCAGTCTCTCTGAGTCTCCCAACTTCAATTTATAAGTCACTCTTTATCAATTAGAGGCTAGATGAATTATTTAGTTCCTGCTTGCCTGAGCTCAGTTTATTACTTCAAACAAGTCTGTATCTCTTCCAACTAAGAATTGCATAAATGGCTGGTATGATTAATTGATAAGAAACAAAATCCAAAATTGTTTATTTCTGTAAGGACAAGCATCATGCTTTCTTCATCAAGCAAATAGGTGACAATTAAACACGTTCTAATTAGCAAGATACTAGCCTTGATGCATTCGAAATAATAAGTCGACCATGCATGGGGATAAATTGCATACTTCTGTTGTTCTCAGTATTTCCATTCAAGCCAAACAAAAATCACTGACGGCTTGCCTGAGTACGGCGATACCGGCGAGCGCGCAGTGGGGACGGCGGCCTGGACGACGGTCGCGACGGCTTGACGGCGGCCGCGATGGCGGGGACGGCAGCTGCAACGACGGGGACGGTGAGCTCGCGGGCAGCGCTGGTGAAGAGGTGAGATGCGGGCAGCAGGGACAGAGCTCGCGGGCGACGGCGGGGACGGCAGCGGCGGCAGCAGCCCTGCTGAAGAGGTGAGATGCGGGCGGCAGGGGCGACGGCGGGGACGGAGCTCGCGGGCGCCGGCGGGGACGGAGCTCAGGGGCGACAGCGGGGACGGAGCTCGCGGGCGACGGCAGGGACGGAGCTCGCGGGCGCCAGCGGGGACAGCTGTGGCGGCGGCAGCCCTGGTGAAGAGGTGAGATGCGGGCGGCAGGGGCGACGGCGCGGATGGAGCTCGCGGGCGCCGGCGGGGACGGCAGCGCCAGCCCTGGTGAAGAGGTGAGATGCGGGCGGCAGGGGCGACGGCGGGGACGGAGCTCAGGGGCGACGGCGGAGACGGAGCTCGCGGGCGACGGCGGGGACGGAGCTCGCGGGCGCCGGCGGGGACGGCAGCGGCGGCGGCAGCCCGGACGAGATGCGCGCGACTGGCGGCTGCAAGACGCGAGATGCGGCCGCTGGGTGGGTAAGTGCTGGAGATAGTGTTTTGGGTGACACTGACTGGTGGGCCACGCTAATTTCAGTGCGCGCGAGTGGGCTGGGCTGAGCGCGCCAAAAATGAAAATGGGCTATAGCGACCAATCGTTTGACTCTAGCATTTGTTTTTAGCGACCGATTGTTTGACGTAAACGGCTAAATATATGTAGCGACCGATGTTCCGTCGATACATGTAAAAATAGCGACCGATGATTTGTTACAAATTTATAGAGACCAATGGTTGGACGTTAATATTACGTTTTAGCTACCGTTATCTGATGCTACAGATTGGTTGTGGTATAGTGAACGCATAGACAGATTTTTTTTATGTTTTTCAGTGAATTGTGTCTGTAGATACTGACTGTTCCCGACGTATAATTCAAGAGGTGCAATTCATCGTACGTTAGATTTGTGTCTTCATTTTTGTCTTGTGCCGTCAGATTTTTAATCAATGGGGTGTCAGTTTGAATAGCTGAGCTCTGCTGAAAAAAAACTAGTGTTTACATTGTTACAATCTGAAAGCACTAATCTGTATAACTATTAGCTTGGTGATTAATTTGAAACTTACCTTCATCCTATCAGCATTGACTGGTTTTGATATAGCAAGATCTGAATAGGTTCCTGTTTTTTAACAAGAGCATTAACCATCAGCATTTGTAGATGTTCAGTGCATGCGTAATTTATATGAGTACTAACTTTTTTTGCTGGGGTTTTTTACTGCAGGTGTTAACATAAGTAGAGAACATAAAGGAATTAGTAAGGGTTTGCCATTTTTATTGCTGGTGGAATCTATATAATTGATGCCGTTTTGTTTGGTGAAACATCCTGACATGTTTTGTTTTGTTTTTTTTTATGTTTTTTTGTTTGGTTTGGTCTTCTAAACTTTACCTTACAAGGTTAGTATCTGAAGTGGTTCTTATTGTCGGGACCCCGGATTTCCGAATCCGGACCCTCTGTGTATTACAGCACTAGTCCCAGATCAAAGCCAGTGCACATAGTCAAACAGTGATGATTACATAACCAACAGCGTTTATTACAATAGTAAAGAGTACAGACCGAAAGGTCTCATTATTACAACTGAGTTTTCAAGACCTCACAAACTCACAAAACACAGCGGAAGCAGAAATAAATCCAGCGAAGACCTATCAATACGCCACAGGCAATTGACTGGGGAAGCGCGACCTAGTACTCCAGGAATCCTTCGTCGAATCCACACGCGAAGTAGTCGTAGTCTCCCTCTTGAGCTTCATATTCTTCTGAGTTGATTTTAGTGCAGCATGTGAGTACAAAAAGTACTCCGCAAGTCTTGGGAAAGAATGCAATAGATGCAAGGCTTAACAAACGAATGTTATATGGTTCTTTTGCACAAAGCAATATTGTATTTCAAATAACACTAATTATTTTCGAAGGCATTGATTTGCACAAAGTAATTGTTTTAATTGAAACTAGTAAACAAATTATAGTGAAGGTTCTATCCACCAACACTAGTTAACCAACTCTAACCGATACAGTTTAAAACTGCGGGTTCCAACCACCCGCTCTGGCTCCAACCGCCAGTATATCCTTCCGAGAGTTCCCTCCACTCTCGGGATACCAAAACTTTGTTTTTTAAAACAAAAGACCAAAGATCTACCATGTGAATGCATTCCTTGCCCGTCCTTGACCGTGGGCACAGCTATTCGAATAGTTTGATACTCTGCAGAGGTTGTACAACTTTACCCCCAAGAGATAAATTATCTTAACAGTCACCACGCTTCCTTTGGCATGCGACCCAGATAAAATATCACAAAGCTTTTACCTCACTCTAGTCTAGCTAGACACCACCCGCTGAGGTTTCACCGCAGAAGGGTTAAATCCACCCAGTCCGAAGCCCCCTCTTGCGCCATATGAGTACAGTAAATCCCTGTCCCTCACTGCGAATAACCAGTAAATCCCTGGCACCCGCTTTCCACTGGTGGTACCTAAACTAAACTATCGTAAGTTAGTCAGCTAGGTCATACCCATATAGACATGGGGTTGTACGGTAGTGCTTAGTCTGGACAATCACAAGCGTCGGTCCTTAATCGACTAGGGCAGAACATACACTTTACAAGATCTCGTGCTTGCCGCACCAATCCAAACCAACCATCCGCCCCAGTCTAAACCAACTTTCACATTTTATTTATTTTTAAAAGAACAGTGGCAACACCAGTCACCACTAAACTCTGAATACAAAGATTATTGTAATGAAACATAGTTTCCCATTTCAAGATTACAATGGTTTAAATAGCATGACTAAGCATTTTACTACCGTTCTAATATTACCAAAGAATTATATAATTCTCATTATTGAGACAAAAGAATTCCTAAGGTTACAAAGGTACATGGCATTCAATTTCAATGGAGGGCATAGCAATGATTGGATTAACTAATTTGCTAAAACAAAATTAAGATTCTATGTAAATAGCGATGCACATAACTTTAAAATACTTTAAAACATTTCACAAACATAGGTTCAAAATGATCAAAGGAGACTTGCCTTCTTGCGCGCTAGTTGTCCTTCATGCTGCGGCTCGACAAACTCTTCGGCGACGTCGGGTTCTACGCGCGAAACAACAAAATAAACAAATAAATAAATACAAATAAAATCACAAAAATATAAAATATATACTTCAAGAAAGTTTATGATTTTATAAAAATTTAGAAATTTGAATAACTGGATTCGGAGTTCGGACGACGGAGAACGAGCGATTGGAAGTTTGAATAAATTGGAAATTCCAGAAAATGCAAAACCGAAGGAATATTCTCTGGAATCTTATTTTTGGCTGATTTTTTGGATATATTTGAGTGTATGACGTGTGGGGCCCGGTTGTCATTGGAGTACAGATTTTTATTTTAATAATATATGACAAGTGGGTCCCGCTTATCATTGACTAAAAAGGTGAACTAAAATTTTGGCCAAAGCCTAACCGAAATATGCTTTGCCCAGGACTTGAACTCACAACCTCACACATGCATGCACTAACTTGACTCCCCTAGCCAAGTGAGCACTTGCTTTTTCATGACAAAGAAGCATCATCAAGGCAAGATTAACAAGGTGGGAATAATACTTGGAGAAAGAATGAAAGAGGAGGCACATGGGGGGCGCGCGGGAGGCGACCTCGCCGGCGGCCGGGGCGGCGAATGGCGGCGGGGTGTGGAGGGGCAGCGGCGGCGGGACACCGGGCGGCTGGCGGTGGCGCAAGGAGGAGGCGGCGGCGGTGAAATGCGGGGCGGCCGGCGGGAGGCAGCTGGGCAGCGGCGCGCGGCGGCAGGAGAGGAGGGGGGTGGTTGGCGGCCGAAGAGGAGGGGGAAAGGGGAGAGAAGGGTGGTGGGGAGGCTCTTTTATAGAAAGAGAGAGGAGATGAAGGGATTTCGGTTTTGAGAGGGTTAAAGGATGGGAAACGGTCGGTGGATTAGTGGGGATGATTAGGGCTTCCGTTTCTATACTTTAATCGGGAGTTAAGAGGAAGAAACGGCGGTTTTCATGAGCTCTATTTCAGTTTTAATGGTGGAGGAGAGAGAGGGTGGGAGGAGGAAGAAGGAGAGGTTGAAGAAACATATGACATGTGGGGTCCATGCGTCATTGAGAGAGAGGAAGTGAAGGGGTACGGTCCGTCGGATTTGCGACACGTGGCAAGTGGATGATTCATGGCTTTTGGATAGATATGAACGGGTAAGTGATCTTGTATGGCTAATCGTGGAGAGAGAAGGATTCAATCTGAGAGCGACACGTGGCAAGTTTGGATTAATTTGATTTTTATTTTCGGAATAAATTTCAGAAAATACTAGAAACTTTATAAATGCTTAGCAAAATAATATTTAATGTCTAAAAATTCCAGAAAAATCATAAAATATTCCTAGAAGCATTTTAGACTTAGGAAAAATATTTTTATTTCATATTTGCATTTAATAATTTTATAAAATACTTTTTAAATTTGAAAATTAATTTTTAATTCCAGACAAATTCTCAAAAATTATTTAAAAAACTTAGGGAAGGTTAGGAAAAATAAAATAAACTCTTTTTTTACTTTAATAAAATATTTAAAATACATTTTCTTGCTTTAAATTTTGAAATAAAATTCAGAAAAATCCAAATAAGACTCAAATACATTAAAATAGTTAATTTAAAATTAAATTTTTCAGAAAGTGAATTTTGGGATGTGACACTTATATGGTTAGTTTTGTTCTTAGAAGGTTAGTATCTGCACTGAATATATGCCCAGCACCATATGTTTTTAATTTCTACCAGTTCTTGTTGTTTCTTTCGAGTTGTTTTTTGTGGGAACCAGTTTTGTTGTATATATCCATGTAAATTGGAGCTTTGACATATGTTATCATTCTTTTTTTAAGAGATTTTATACCTTTTCGGTGATTATATTTTTTTTGCATGGCAGATGTTCAGTGCATGTGGAATTTACATGTTCAGTGCATCTGAAACATCCTTACATGTTTTGTTTTGTTTTATTTTTTGATTTTTTGTTTTGTTATGGTCTCAGTTAATCATGAAATACTGAATGTATTCCTGTAAATTGAAGCATTGATATATAATTGCTACTATTTTGTTTGGTGAAACATCCTTAGTATGTGCACTGAATATATGCCTAGCACCATGTATTTTTAATTTCTACCAGTCTTTTAGATTGTTTCTCTTCGAGTTGTTTTTTTGGAACTTTTTTGAATATATCCATGTGAATTGGAAGCATTGACATATGTTATCATGCTTCAAGAGTTTATACCTTTTCTGTTTTTTTTGGATTGCAGATGTTCAGTGCATATGGAATTTAGATGTCTATTTGACTACTAACTTTTTTCAGTTAAGGTGAAAACCTCCTTAGTATGTGCACTGAATATATGCCCAACACCATATATTTTTAATTTCTACCAGTTTTTTGTTGTTTATTGCCCAGTTTTATCTTTTTAAACTTATTTATGATGAATGCAAGTAGTCACACTGCCATAAACACAACTCTCCTCTGAAGTGCAATATTCTAGTATGCAGAATTTGGTCTATTTTTAATTTCTACCAGTATTTTAGATTGTTTCTCGTCGAGTTGTTTTTTGGAACTTTTTTGAATATATCCATGTGAATTGGAAGCATTGACATATGTTATCATACTTCAAGAGTTTATACCTTTTCTGTTTTTTTTATTGCAGATGTTCAGTGCATATGGAATTTAGATGTCTATTTGACTACTAACTTTTTTTTGCTGGGTTTTGCTGCAGGTGTTAATATAACCAGAGCATATAAAAGCAGCTAGTAAGGATTTGACATTTTTGCTGTGGAATCTATATAATTGCTACTGTTTTGTTCGGTGAAACATCCTTAGTATGTGAACAGAATATATCCATGTAAATTGAAGCATTGGCAAATGTTATCAGTATTTTTTTAAGTGAATATATGCTGCTGAAATATATCCTTAGTATGTTGCTGAATATATCCATGTATATTGAAGCATTGACACATGTTATCATTCTTTTTAAGTGATTTTTATACCTTTTCGGTGACTATAATTTTTTTGCATGGCAGATGTTCAGTGCATGTCGATTTTAGATGACTAATTGACTACTAACTTTTTTCATGGGTTTTTTGCAGGTGTTACTTGAAAGTAAATGTTGCAGCCAGTACACTAGTCAATTGGGACTGTAGACCCTTTTTCCCGAGTTTGAATGATGATACTCAGGGGGATCTGTGCCAGCTCCATGTTTACGCAATTGAAGCAAATTGAAGCAAAAATCAAGGTTGCTTTACGCAATGTACCTTGCATTTGTTCTGGAACCCCCCCTTTTTGCTTCTAATTTCTCTCGGGTTCCTAAATCGCCCTGCTGTTGCTCCGTTTCTACTTGATCTCTGGCACCATCTGATCCATGGCGTTCTGTTCTTTCTTCTTCAGACAGCGTCTCCACATTGTCTTGCGGCATGCTGCGTCTTCTTGCTGTGTTGATTTTTCTTCAATCAACTGTTATTCTCTCCCCTTTTCTTCAAGTTTGCTTTTTCCCCTTTCATTGGATCACGTCATCGACGAGTCTTTATATATTACTTGGGTGTCAAGTTGATGGTTCTGTATGAAGTTTTACAATCGTGGGCTTTGTACTGATTTTGTACATTTCTGTAAATGTTTTGTTGTATAAAGCTTTGTTTTCGCAGGCCTCTGTACAATTCTAGACCGTGAGAAACAAGTTGACGATTTTGTAATCGTGGGCCTTTGTACAAAGATCCAATCTTTTTTTTGTGTTCAACGTGAATAAAAAACGGGTCACAAAGCCCAGTTTGTAGTCTGACGAAAGCAACGAATAAAACCCACAAATGAAGCAGACCCGCTTTTTGTTGAGGGCCCGTTAAGCAGTTTATACAGCTTTTTGTAGTGGATAATCTTGTATGTCCAAAATCTAATCGTGCGGTCTAGATTTTGACTGTTTCCGCGATAAAAAAAACAGTCAAATTCTGTATAGACAGTCCCTTATTTTTAAAGGAAGAGCCACTGTTTCCTTACTACTTATAAAAGCACCAGTTTAGCATATTCAGAGGATCACAACCATCCATCACCCAAATCCAATGGCTACAATTCAAAGAGTTTCCTCCTCCTTAATTGGTTTTGAAGGACTAATTGCTTCAATACTCATCATAATCTAATATTGATCAATTACTTGATCTAGAATTAATAATGTTTGTGATTTCCTATTGCTATAACGTGGGCTCCACGTACCATGGACTAGTCTATTATAAATTAAGAAATTATATATCGAGTGAGAAATGGGGATGTCTAATTCATGAATGAGTTTTCGGATTGACGCATCGCCCGCCTACTGACACCATCCACACCCTTGTTAAAAATTGGCTTCTATGAGTATGAGCAAGACCTATGTTCTTAATTTCAAAGTATGCATGTTTTAGTACTATATTGCTAAGGCAAGGTGGAGAAATTAATTTATAAGGTAGAGTCCTCACAATTTCTTGAATATGTATAGAGATGGCATGAAGAGAGCTTTGGCTAATCACGCATATTCGTGCATTTTGCGTGAAAATCACGTGACTTGTGACTTACGACGCGGGGAGTGGTGTCTCATTTTGGTGATGAATAGTTGACAATGGTAAATTTGTGATGAATAATTGATGATGTTGCTTATTGTTACTTGAGGTGTGTGGCATGTGTGTGGACTGATATTGGTTAAGTTAGGACGAACTTATGTCAGAAAAATATTTTTTGGTCTTTGAATGTGCAGGTTGAGCATGGAGGCGATCATGGTCGGTGACCAGCAGGACCGGGACTAGGATAGGAAGATCTAAGGTCCAGACGGTCGAGGCTATCACGCGAGATAGTCGAGCTTATGCTTGGGCACGTGGAGATCAAAGGTGAATTGTGCGTAAAGAAGTTACGGGAGGTGTGGTCCTGAAGGTTTCGACGCGTAACGAGTTGAAAAAGTTGGAATTATGGAAAACCCATATTAGGAAGGGTTTCGGATCCCTTGAAAAGTAGTGGGCTAAAATTCTGATTGATATAAAAAGGCCTAGCCCCAATTAGATAAGTTGTATTAGGATTTTGAGTAGAGATTGAATAGGAGTTATAGTTGACTGCATACATATATATATGTAGCGACGGCAGAGACTTTAAATAAAGGTGTCGTGAGCGGCGGCTAAACGGTAAGTAATGAGGGTTAATGAGGTTTGCTAATGAGGTTGGCTAGTAGATGAATTAAGGATTGGGGCGTTGTATTGATTTTGGTGGTTTCATACGTGAGCTTTTTGTTGGCATTTTGTGTTGATTCCAAGGCTGCAAGCATGGCTGGAGGCTTCTAGCTGTGAGTGCTGGCAGGGGCTGATAATTAGATGGGGCGGGCTGTGTGTTTTGGTTGGTGGAACTGAGAGTTTTTCCTTGGGGACTTGTGATCAACGATATGTGAGGCAGCCCCTGCCGAGAGTTAGTGTTGAAGAACAGTCGGTTTGTTTTCCACTCGTGAAAACCAAAAATTAGCGACACTTAGCTTTCATCCTCGTGCGTGATCTGTTGCTTGGCGAAGGACAGCAGTGCATACCATAGAACAACCGAGAAGAATAGTAACAGAGAGCACAAGGTATTTTAGCTTTTAATATTGTTTTTGGCTGTTTTCTTTTCCTTGTGATTAGCAGGTTGGACGGTCAAAAATAGTGGAGTTGTACAAATAAAAAAGGTTTCTGCTAAGCGTTACAATCATTCACCCCCTCTCTGATTATCATTGACGATTTTACAAGCGGTATCAGAGCAGATTGCAAAGGCATCAGATCGGGATTGATTGTTAGGTAAGCCACCATTTTTTTATGGATCAGACTACCTTTATTGAAAAACCTGCATGAAGGTTTTTCTTCAAGCACAAGGTAATTCTATCTGGCAAAAAATTAAAAATACATATGAAATATCTCCTGTTGTTACAACTGAAAATTCCTTTGAAATTGAAGCTAATACTAACGCTAAAAATATCTTGTTGCAAGATTTAAGTAGAAACGAGTTTGTTAAAATTGCTCATCTTAAATTTGCAAATAAAATTTAGACCACTCTAGCGGATTATCATGAAGGATAATTGTTAGAGATTTGCAATATGTAGATGTCACATATTCTGATTCTGACAATGCCTGTCAAATTTTAAATGCTTTGGATATGTCTGTTTGGAATATGTTAGTCACTACTAGTAATCATTCTGTTAAAATGGAAACATTCACTTTGAATGATCTTTATTCCAAGATGAAAACATGTAAGATTGATACTTTGGCTAGGATAAACAAGACTAATTCTTTGGACTTAGTGACTAATCAAGCTGACAGTTCTTCTATTACTTCTTTGTTTGCATTGTACTCTATTTTAGATGAATAATTAGAGGAAATTCTAGAAGAGCATCTTGTACTTCTCTCCAACAGGATGACCAAGGTAATTAATAACATCAGATCAAGCCGGAGAGGAGCTCCAATCAGATGCTATGAATGTGGTGAGCTAAACCAAAAACTCGACCTGCAGGGGTACTAGACGCCCCCCCCCCCGGCATTAGCTTAAGAAGAAGGATCATCTCACAGATCGAGAAAATCCCCGAACTGAGGAGCAAGGAGGTTAAGATTGACAAGGCTCTAACTCATCGCTCTCAATTCAAGATTGATCCAAGCAAGAAGCGCAATTATCGCAGGGCGATCAACAAAGTACTTTCAGCACTTGAGGAGATTGATTTGAGTGGTGTTGATTCTGCGAGCGACGATGAGGACCATTGCAAGAAGGCAAAGGAGCTGGACTTCACAGGGATGTGTTTTATGGCCAACAGTGAAGAGCTCAACTATGATGATCTTTACAGTGATCTTGATGAGGTAAAACCTTCCTAAACTGATTTACCTCGTGCTGTGCTTAGATTGACAAATCAGCTCAAAAAGTATAAAAAGAAAATTAAAAATCATGATTTTGTTATTGAGAGCGTAAATTCTGAAATTAATAGACTTAGAGCCTTTATTCCTGATGATAAATCTTGTGAGTCTTGCCAAGTTTTACATTCTGAATTATAGACTGCTAGAACAATTAATACATCAAACTTGGTTCAACTTAGTAATGTAACCGCTAAACTTGATGAGTTAAGATTGACACATGAATCTTGCGATGAAAAGTTAGAACTTGCAAATAAGGAAATTGAAAAAGCTCAAGTCTAATTCTTCTACACGTTTAGAGTCAAATATTTCAAATGCTCAATCTAAAGGTTGCTCTAAATATGAATTGCTAGAAGCTAGACTTAATTCACTCAGGAAATAATTCAACAGATACTTTATCATGAGATATCTTCTTGCTTTAACTGTCTTAAACTTAACACAGAAATAGAATCGTTAACTAGACACTTAATGATTTTGCTGAAAAGAAATATTGGCTTAGTCTAGTGCTTGTAAGAATCTTGTGAATAAACTTGTTAAATGCACAACTTGTCCCACTCTAGCTAAAGAGAATGAGTACCTGAAAGACACTTTAGAGAGGTTTTCTTTTGGCAAGAAAATTTTGAATATGATTCTAGACAAGTCAAAAACAAGTGTGGAAAATCGTGATCTAGGATTTAATTTTGTTGAGCATGCCAAGAATAATCTTCCTAAGGTTATTGAGCTTTTTGAACCTGAAAAAATTAAAGTAAAACTTGAACCAAAACAAACTATGTTTATATCTGTTGATTTTGTGCAAAAATCGTCAAATAATCTTGTAGGTGCTAGCTCATCATCTCAAAAGAATTATGGCTATGTTAAATTTTATTGCCCCTAGTGTGGAAGAGTTGGACACTTGTATGAATTTTGCTTTAGACATGCTAAGAAAGAGAAGAAGGAAATATTGAATGCTTTAAGACAAAAATGTGCAACCTCTTTTGTTACTAGAACAAATGCGAAAGCTAGGTTTTAGAGAACTTTTATGATGGTTTTAAATCTGCTTCACATGCTAGATTGGGATTTAATTCAAATAATTCACGTTCTTTTCGGCATTCTGATCACCCACATGCACGTGAATTTTGGTTCTAACTTTGTTGCTCCTGTTCGTTGTGTGTCTTAGTACTGGATTCCTATATCTTATTTTACTAACCCCAGTATTGTGACACCAATGTTTCCTATGGTATAGGTACAACTGATGAGGAAGGGGAACACATGTCTAGTGGATTTAGATTGTTCCAGGTATATGATCGGTGATTCAAGATGGTTTTCCTCCCTCACTAAGGAATCTAGTAATGAGTTGATTATTTTTAGAGATGCTTCAACAGGTATTGTGATGGCTAAAGGTACAGTGCGTGTTAATGATAAATTCATTCTTAAGGACATTGCTTTGGTAGGCAAATTGAAGTATAATTTGCTTCAGTTTCACAGTTGATATACGATAACCTTGAGGTGAGCTTTAGGAAATATGCTTGTAGGGTTTTAGATGCTTCTGGGAATTTTGTATTCAATATATCTCGATTGGGAAAGTCTTTAAAGCTGATTTAATAATACTTTTTCACCTGATGTTAGATGTTTGGTAGCTTCTGAATCTAGATATCTTTTCTTTTGGCACCGTGAATTGGGACACATTGGTTTTGATCACCTTTCACGGATTAGTGGGATGGATCTCATTAGGGGTTACCTAAGCTAAAGGGTGGTAAAGATTTAGTTTGTTCGTCTTATAGACATGGTAGATGGTAGCTGCTCCACACCCACCTCTTTCTACGATCATCACAGATGGCCCTGGTCAATTGTTACACATGGATACTGTAGGTTTTTCTAGGGCTCAATCTGTTGGAGGTAAATGGTATATACTTGTAATTGTTGATGATTACTCCAGATATTCTTGGGTTTATTTTATGGTGTCTAAGGATGAGGCTTTTGGATGTTTTAAGGATTTATTTCTTAGACTCAATAATGAAATGTCGTATGCTATAAAAGTTTTAAGGAGTGATAATAGTACTGAATTTAAGAATTCATCATTTACTTATTTTTGCTCTGAAAAAGGTTTAGAACATCAATTTTCTTCCCCTCGTGTCCACAACAAAATGGAGTTGTAGAGAGGAAAAATAGAACCTTAGTTGAGATGGTTAGGACTATACTTCATGAATATGCTACTACTGGAAGTATTGGGCTGAGGCTATTTCCACTGCATGTCATGTTTTTAATAGAGTATTTTTGGGAGCCTCATTGCACAAGACTTCTTATGAGTTAGATTTGGGTGTATGCTTAGTGTTTCTCACTTCAGAGTATTTGGATGTAAATATTTTATTCTTAAATATGGTAATCTTGATAAATTTGAATCTAGATCTTTAGATAGCATTTTTCTTGGTTATCCTGCTCACTCTCGTGGTTATCGTGTACTCGACTTAGAGACTAACAAAATTGTTGAGACCTGCAAGATTACTTTTGATGAGGCTAGTTCTGGTACTAGACCTGACATTTCAAGTATATAGGTTTAGGGAGAGTTAGAAGGCATATTTATTGATGAAGAGGAAGATCTTGACTTTGGTGATGTTTTTCCTCCCATGCCACCACCTGCACCAGCTAATGATCTTACAACTTCTACTTCGACTCCAGCTGGAGACACTGCTATTTCTGATGAGCCGCCATCAACTGATGGATCACCTGCAGAAGAGGTTGATAATGTTGGTACCACTTTAGAACCTTCTGCACCATTGCATATTCAGCAGTGCCATCTCCTAGAACTGATATTGGTGACATTCAAGAAAGGGTAACGCATTCCAGGTTTACTTCTCCTGACTCACATGCTCATTCTGCTTTTGTTGCCTCTTTTGAGCCCAATGATGTAAGTCACGCTTTATCTGATGAGTCTTGGATCAATGCCATGCATGAAGAATTATAAATTTTTGAGCATAATAAAGTCTGGACCTTAGTTGAACCTCCTCATGGACATAATGTGATTGGAACTAAATGGGTTTTTAAAAATAAACAGAGCGAGGATGGTGTTGTAGTTAGAAATAAGGCTAGACTGGTTGCTCAGGGGTTTACTCAGATGGAAGGTCTTGATTTTGGTGAAACTTTTGCTCCTGTTGCCAGATTGGAAGCTATTAGAATTCCCTTAGCATTTGCTGCATCTAAAAGTTTTAAATTGTATCAAATGGATGTTAAGAATGCCTTTCTTAATAGTTTTATTGAGGAGGAATTTTATGTTAAGTAACCACCTGGTTTTGAAAATCCTAAATTTCTTAAACATGTCTACAAATTGTCTAAAGTGTTGTATGGCTTGAAACAAACTCCTAGAGCATGATATGAAAGGCTCAAATCATACTTGTTAAAGAATAATTTTCAAATGGGTAAGGTAGACAAAATTCTTTTCACACTTAGCCATGGCAATGATCTGTTACTTGTTTAGATTTATGTGGATGATATTATCTTTGGTGGCTCCTCTCATGCTTTGGTTTCTAAGTTTTTAGATACTATGAGTAGGGAGTTCGAGATGAGTATGATGGGGGAGTTAACTTACTTCTTAGGTTTACAGGTAAAACAGACTAAGCAGGGCACATTTATTCCTCAAACCAAGTACACAAAGGATCTGCTCAAGCGTTTTGACATGGGAACCTGTAAACCTATTTCTACACCAATGGGATCTACAACTGTTCTTGATCCAGATGAAAAAAGTGAGGCGGTGGACTAGAAAGAATATAGAAGCATAATTGGGTCCCTACTTTACCTTACTGCTTCGATGCCATACATATATTTTGCTGTGTCTATGCGCTCGATTTTAAGCTTCACCACGTGCATCCCATCGTCAGGCTATGAAAAGAATTTTCAGATACCTCCAATCAAATTTAGAATTCAGACTCTAGTATTTTTCTTCATCATGTCTTACCTTGCGTGCATAGTTAGATAGTGATTTTGCAGGTTGTAGGATTGATAGAAAGAGTACCTCTGGTACATGTCACTCTTTAAGCACATCATTAGTTTCTTGGTCTTCTAGAAACAATCATCTGTTGCACAATCCATTGCGGAAGTTGAATATGTAGCTGCTCCTGCTAGTTGTTCTCAAAGTTTATGGATTTCTGCTATACTCAGGGATTATGGGTTACAATTGAATAGTGTTCTACAGTATTGTGATAATACTAGTAATATTAATATTGCTAAAACCCAGTGCAACATTCTAGGACTAAACATATTGATATACGATTTCACTTTCTAAGAGATTATGTGGAAAAGGTTGATGTTGTTCTACACTTTGTTGAGTCTGATTTTCAGATTGCTGATATTCTCACTAAGTCGCTTGTGTAGGACCCAGATTTTACAATCCGGAATCCTCTGTGATTCCACCGCACTATTCCTTGGATCAGTAAATAGTGCCCACAGATACAGTACTGGATATCAAAATATATATCATGCGGAAGCATAAATAAAATAATAGATTTACTCATGGGCCGATTAGGCCGAAATCATTAAATTGCAGCAGCGGAAGAACGAAGCACACAGGTGGGACCCTCAGGACGTACCCACAGGTAGCCAACTGAAGGGTTCGTGACCTAGTTCTTGACATCTTCATCTTCTTCATCCTCATGGTCAGGTGTATTGCTGAAGCGTAGCGATCTGACTTCTGATTCTAAATTAATTGTGAGAGCGAGGGTGAGCACAACCACCATGCTCCGCGAGCCAATACACAGGATGCAATTAGATAACATGCAAGGCTTATCAAGGAAAGGCTCAGATTATTTTATTTGCCATAAATTTTCCTTTAAATACAATATATAGATATTTCCTGAGACCTAGTAGTTTGAACTAAAATATAATGTGTAAAGGAATGCATTAATATTAGCGATCCAGATTCCATCCACCGTTACATGGCATCTGCACCATATGCTAAGCTTTCAGCGTTATAACCGCTTACATTATTATCACTGGGGCGACACCCAGGGCAACACAAATTAGGATTTTCCACTGCCCTACACTTTTCCAATTCTCACCCACAAAGTTGTTTTTGAAATAGAACTATATCTGGTTAAGCTCCCATGTCAGCCCTTGACCGTGGGCACGGCTATTCGAATAGTTTTGACTCTGCAGAGTTTGTACACTTTCACCACAAGAGATAATCTGCTCGTTGCCCCACACGATTCCTTAGTCATGTGGTTGAGTAGACCATCACAGTGACTTTTCAAAATATCTAGCCCCTTTTATCATCTCACCCTATGGGCTGCTCCCACTTGCGGTGGGTCCTATACGTTGCACGGAATGTTCGCCACGGATACTAGCGCATTGGACTCCACTCTCCACAGCGCTAGCATGACTGGAAAACTTCACCCTCCACTTGGTGTCCCTTTAGGTCTCCCCTTGCCCTTGTATGTCCACTCCTCTCCACTACCGGTGAGATGAGTCCGGGGGTTCCGATAAGTTTACCTAGCTAAGTTGTATTTTATAGACTTGTGGTTGTACTGTTTTACACAGGAGGTCATGACAAGATTCAGTCCTTAGTGGTATCTGGGCGGTTCTACCACTATCCATTTTGTGCTTACACTGCACCACACACACACCCCCGATCCATCCGCCTAGATAATTAAGTAAGTTGGGATTTTTGGGAGCATAAAATAATCATACCAACATATACCAGTCATTTCCACCATGACTTTCCAAACCAATTTCTCTTGATAAAAAGTGATGCTTGGGGCACTTTGGTGCCCCCGAATACCTAAGTAGTACTAAGTATGGCGTATAATTAAGAACTTATTTTTGAAAGTTTTACCATTATAATCTTACTAGGGTGACAAGGTTCACATATTCAATGTTCCAAAGGAGGTATAATACTAACAAGTCAAATAATGGGCATATAACTAGAATCTTAAAACAAACATATATTTGCATCTAAAATAACATCATGCAATTTGATAATTTAAACAAAATAATTTGCAGAAATGTAGGTTCAGCATGATCAAAGTATTGACTTGCCTTACGCGGTTACCGCGGTCTTGAGCTCACACAATACTTTCTCTTGAGCTTGTGGTCTTTATCTTCACTTCGCTCTTGATCACGCTTAATCCCTTGATTTTTTAGGACTCCAATATCTAATTACGTGCTAAATGACTGAATATAAATAAAGGCAAATAACTCAAAAGACCCACATAAATCCAAATATACTCAATTTGGTTTTATTATGAGTTTAATGGGTGATTCGGGTGATTTGAGGCAAGGTCAGTGGTAGAATACGATGACTCGATCTTTTTATTAATAACCTCCTTTTATTATTTTTGAAAATTCCATATTTTAAACTTGCGAAATTTAGGATGTTATAGCTTGATACTTCTCGTTTTGTCTGTTTGCGAAATGAGTTTGTCCATTGTTCATATGTAAGCCAGACCCACCTTATCAGTGAACCACACTTAGCTTTACGTTTTTTTAAATTTAGTGGTCGTGAAAACATGCAATCACATTTAGGGATTAGCAATAGGCTTAGCTTTGTACCATGAACAGGTGAGGTTCTTATGCAGGTACCTTTTTTTTAGATTCTTAGGGCGCCGAATCATAGAAGGGCAATTTTTTATATGCCATCGAAAGTTTACATCATCATTAATATGCCATTCATCGTTTGACTTACATTTGAACCCAAACACACATTGTCAGTAAGACATTGAGGAATTTTACAAACATTCAGTGGCATATAAGGAATTAATCTAACATGAAATGGATAACTGTGATTGAGTGCAACTAGTGTTGTTAGTTCCCACAGCGATGACGGACGATATGTGTTGCACTATAGTTAGGCCACCTCCCAATAGAAGACATTACAAAGCAATGTTTATACACTCCGCATCATATAGAAATAATTATACACATTACTTCTCTAATATAGTGTTTATGAGTGAGTCTAATCAATAAAATTACAAGTTCTCCCATGTTTCTCTCTCTCTCTCCTCTACTCTCTCATCTATCCACTGATTTAATATTATGAACACAACTCTACTCCCTAATGTAAATTTTAATTGTTTCTTGATATTGGATTGTGTGCCCATGCAATATCTCATGCAAGACATTGCTTTCTCTTCTCTCTTCCTTAACTATTTGCCACATCATATATCATCCTATGTGGATAGGTAATTAATTCTATGGACATTATACATGGTGGAGCATTGGGAGTGCCCTTAGCATTCCAGCGAACATCACAGGCAATTCAAAACCAAATTGATTTTAAATCTCTTACATGAGGTATACATGACATAGGTCACCAAAACTGCCTAAAGCTCCTTACCTCCAAGCTCCAAAGAACCACGCTACTTGCAAGCTATCCATTATGCCAGACCTGGGCAAATGGATGGCCCGGCAACGCCGTCTGTGGCGTGGCAAACACTACCATATGCCATGGCGTAAATCCAGCACCAAGCCAAAAAAATAGCATGTTTGGAATGGCGTGGAAAAACATGGTGGCGTGGTAAGGTTTGACCACACCAGGATTGATTATGTGACAGTGCGTATTTACCACACCTCAAAACGGTCAGATTTAGAAATAAAGTTAGAGAGAGGTTATTAATATAATATTTTTCAAAAAATAATTATTTAATTAAAAAATCTCCAAAATGTGCCTAATTCTTTTCATTTTGGGGTTGGGGGTTCACCATAGTGGAAATTGGGGAAAAAAATCTTTCGAAAATTTTTGAGATGCCATCGCTCTGTTTTATTGATCCCATACCACTACAATTAGAAAAAATAACTTTGAAAAAAGCCACTCAAAAAGTTATTTCTCTATGGTGGCTGAGTTCGAGTTGAGATAAGGATTTTGCTAGGTGGTTGAAATGAGCGGATGCAGAATATGATGTGATAGATACCAACAAAATTCATATAAATTCCTAGATTTTGGGATGTGAAGTTCCACTTCTCTCGCACGGAAGCACCATTAGATAGACGAGAAGATTTAGGGTTTGTGAGGGCTGAAGAGATGATTTGAGGATTTGAGTGAGATGAAAATGGCATGTATTTGTGATAGTCGATTTAATTAAATTATGGCACCTTCCACAATCCACACCTCAATGCGTTGCTTGTCAGGTTGGATCAAATGGTCTGATTAACTTCAAAAAGCTGAAACAACAGAAATGAAACTACCACGATAAACTCAATTGGGCAGGGATAATCATTCTGGTCCTGGGAGAGGTGGCGACACCAATCCGAGCTGAGGGAAGCCAGCCAATTGGAGTCGCTGAAACAACCGCAGGACGCGCACGCAGCTTCTCCCACCAGCTGCTATGACGAACAGCTTCCTTAATATCCAAATTTCAACAAGGGGGCTGGGCTGCTCGCCGGCGACCAAAAGAACTTATTTTGAGTGACTTATAGCTAAAAAGCACTATAGCTGACTGAAAAAATATTATAGCTGACGGTGGCTTATTTGGCGTAATTAAATCTTAAAAAATTTAAAAAAAAATAGAAAAAAAGCAGGTTAGCCCATCAGGACAGTACAAACGAATATGGTGAAAAAACTGACAAAAAAGCTAAAAAAAACCTGAAAAAGATGAAATTGTTGAATAGTGAAAAATAAACCAGAAGTCAGAAGCTCAAGCTGAAATAAGTGGGGCTGTTTTGCCTTTTTATAGAATAGAAAGGGAAGGTAGGGGGAGAGATATAGGAAAGAGGGACGCCTAAAAAATTCTATTGGCTCATCAACACAGAAGAAAATTGTTACAAAGTACTGGACAAAGGGCCATGGCTTATAGAAGGAAGAGTGATGATTTTTCAAAAGTTGCAAAGGAGGATGGATGTGTGCAAAGGCCTCTCGGAGATGGTTTCATACCCAAGGAAAGACGTAGCCTCATTTCATCCTTAGAAATATGCCATTTTTCGTTGTCATTTTTTTTCCATCGGTCCATTGGGCTACTACTTGGATAGAATGCACAAAAGTGATTTCTTTAAGTTTGCAGCTGTGCAACAATTTACAAATGTGAAATCTCGAGTCTGAAACAAATCAAACTGTTTATGCTCACGATGCTCCGAACTTGTTGTTCGGTACGGTTACTATGGTACGACTGTACGAGTGGTATTAGTCTTTTTAAAGTACATTGTCCAGGATGCTTCATTCACTAAATGGCAAACAGGTAACCCAATCCAGGAAGAACCTGGTTAGGCGCAGTGACGCCAAACAGCAGAAAGTCTGATGGAGCTGAAATGTTAAAGCAATTGGCCAATTAACGATCCATGACAACACTAACAGCCGGTTATGGAGTCTAGCCAACAGAAACACAATTTCCATATGCTTTATGGTATTTAACTTAAGATGACAGCATACCTCGCGACTCATGAGGACGTGGTTAATCAGCTGGTCATTCAAGGAAAGCGTCTCACCATTTACTCATGGAGTCATGGTTAAATCAGCTGGCACTCCCATGTCCCAACTACCAGCAAGAGGTCTTGTTATAGTTCTGCCCGATGATTAACTTG
Source organism: Dendrocalamus latiflorus (assembly GCA_017311315.1). Classification (NCBI taxonomy): domain Eukaryota; kingdom Viridiplantae; phylum Streptophyta; class Magnoliopsida; order Poales; family Poaceae; genus Dendrocalamus; species Dendrocalamus latiflorus. The sequence continues at coordinate 6,990,830 of CM029620.1, read as the reverse complement.
AGATTGTTCATTATGGTAATATGGATGCAGTCTTTTGATTGGCTGCAAGGGGGGAAGAACAGCAGCATGTTTGCGGTCTGACACATGGTTGATTCTCCAATTATTCACGACCATGCATGCATGTAATGATGCGTATGGAAACTCCAGCTGGTTAAATATACATGCGCACCAAAAGAAGTATATCTTCCAATTTCCATATTATCATATGCTGTTGTCAATTTGCTGGTTGTTCCCATCTCCAATGATGCAGAAAGGAATACAATGCAAGCTGCCTCCAAGTTTGCAACAAGAAATCAGTCACCTGATTGCATACAAGACGAAATGATAGCCCCAATCTGCATCAGGATTAAGACATGGGCTAAAAGAGAAACTTTTGACATACCTCCCAAGGGAGCCTCATTTTAAACACATGCAACTAGTTCTTTCTGGTCGAAGAAAAGTCTATATATTTCATCGAGTATGCAAATCAAATCAAATAGTTTAAAATTTGTCATTGAAATAGAATGTGAGACTATGTAGAGACCACCCTATGTATGACGAATATTTGATTGTGTTTGTGCTTTGGTGTCGAAGTTTAAGTTTGATTTTGTATCTTTTGTTATTTGGTTTTGCTATTTGGGAGATAGCGTGAAAACATCTAGGCCCTAAAAATAGTTTTGATAATTAATGACATTATGTGAATATGAGATTAATATATTTATTGCGTATTTGAAAAGTTTAATCCCGATGACAAATATGAGATGCATGATAAGAGTCAATATAAAGATCAATGTAGCTCAAGACAGATACAAGTAGTCTAGCATCCTTTTTGTCTTTACCGATCATAGAAGAAAAGACTTGAGCGGTACTATCGGAACCCAGAAGTACCAAAAAGATAGCGGGATGTTTTTTATCAGAGCGCACTCTTGACAACAATTAGTTTCTCTAGAAAATGGTAGCACCGGAGTTTTAACGGCGGAACTACCGCAGAGCGGTAGGACCGCAACTCTTGAGCAGTACTATCGGAACCTGGAAGCTCCGAAATCCGGGTGGTATATTTTTCAGAGAGCGCCCTTGAGACTGGAAGTACCGCGCTAGAAATCAGAACTACGAAGATTACAACGGTGGTAGTACCGCAACAAATTTCAATGGCTAGTTCTGATGCTCTGATATAGCCGTTGCTGTTGGTACAATACAAGTTCAATAGTTCCGCAATTTATACAGCGGTACTACCTCTCCCCCTGATTTCTTAGGATTATTTTATGCAATGGCTATATTTGGTTGGCGAGGGAATAAATACTCCTCCATCAGCTCAAGGACACAGTAATACATGTTGCAAAATAATGCACAAAAAAATAGAGATAAGAGACACGAATTTTTACGCGAAAAACCCTTGCGGGAAAAAACCATGGGCGCTTAAAGGCAAATCACTATAATGAGGAAAGTTTACAATGGAGTGCTTACTCTTCCTATGGGCTACTGTGGTACATATTTATAGCGTGAGGGAAAAGAGTCCCATAGAGAGAGGAAACCGAATCAGAGTCGGTTGCTATAGATTGACACCATGTCTGATACAACCTGTGCATGCACCTGCCATGCCACGTCTAGCATGAGACGATGAAGTGTCCTACACGAACACAATATGAATTCGGATAAACTTTAACAATCTCCACCTTGAGCCGAATTCCCTCCAGTAGTAGAAGAATATGATAGACCAATCCAATAAAATTATCATGTATACCTTGAGCGCCAGAAGTCCAAAGAACTAGTGAGTAATATCAACTAAGTATGAGCAAAGCTCAAACTTAGTAGCAGGAACTGGTTTTGTCAACATATCGGCTGGATTTTCATGAGTACTTATCTTGCTGACTTTAATATCACCTTGAGTAATGACACCTCGAATGTAGTGATACCTGATATCAATGTGCTTAGTTCTCTCACGGAACATTTGATCTTTTGTAAGGCAAATAGCACTCTGACTATCACAAAATATTGTAGCGCAAGATGTACTTCCACAAAACTCAGTGAATAAACCTCTTAGCCAAATGGCTTATTTGCAAGCTTCAGAAATAGCCATATACTCAGCTTCTATAGTAGATAAGGCAACGGTAGCTTGCAAACTTGCTTTCCAGCTAACTGCACACCCTCCAACAGTGAACACATAACCAGTGAGAGATCTTCTTTTACCCAGATCTCTAACAAAATCAGAATCCACATAACAAACAAGTCCATCTCTAGTCTTCCCAAATTGTAAACAGGCATTAGATGTGCCTCACAAATATATGAAAATCCATTGAACTACTTTTCAATGCTCTTTTCCAGGATTAGCCATGTATCTATTAACCACACTTAATGATTGAGATAAATCGGGGCGAGAACATACCATAGCATACATAAGCGAACCAACTACACTCGCATGTGGAACTTTAGACATGTATTTAATTTCATCATTTGATTGTGGACATGACGCTGAAAAAAGTCTGAAATATGTAGCTAAGGGAGTACTCACAGGTTTAGCCTTATGCATGTTCAAACGACGAAGAACTTTATCAATATATCCCTTTTGACTTAGATATAATTTTCCAAACTGTCTATCTCTAATAATTTTCATACCAAGAATCTTCTTTATTGCACCGAGATCTTTCATCTCAAATTCACTATTTAATTGTGCCATCAACTTTGAAATTTCAGCCTTGTCTTTTGTAGCAATCAACATATCATCAACATATAGAAGCAAGCAAATAACTGAACCATTAACAGTCTTCAAGTAAACACAGCTATCATAATTAGATCTTTTAAAATTCTGAGATATCACAAAGGAGTCAAATCTCTTGTACCATTGTCTAGTGATTGCTTTAAACCATAAAGAGATTTCTTCAATTTGCAAACAAAATTCTCCTTTCCCGGACTGACAAAGCTTTTCAGTTGCTCCATATTAATGTCTTCTTCTAATTCCCCATGTAAGAATGCGGTTTTCACATCCAATTGTTCAAGCTCATAATCATGCATAGCCATAATACTGAGTAAAGTGCGAATAGAACTATGCTTCACAACAGGGAAAAAGACATCTGTAAAATCAATACCTGGAATTTGGCTGTATCCTTTTGCAACTAGCCTTGTTTTGTACCTAACCTCATCGGTTGGTGAAACTTCTTCTTTCTTCTTAAAGATCCATTTGCGGCGAATAGGCTTCTTCTCAATTAGTAACTTGATCAGCTCCCAAGTGTCATTCTTGGCAAGAGATTGCATCTCATCATACATGGCAGTCATCTATCTTTCTGAATCACTAGAAGAGATAGCCTCTGAATAAGATGAAGGTTCTGCAGTACCTTCAATTTCTTCTGCCATATTTAAACAATACGCCACAACATTAGTTTCTTCAATCAAACTCTTAGGAGGCTAAATGTTCCTCCTCTGTCTATCAACTGCAATGGAACGATGTGTTGGTGGCTCAACAATAGGGGCTTCTGAAATATTTTCCTTATTGATTTCTGGTGTAGATCTTGAATCAATAACATGCTCCATCTGGACGCTTGATTGCTTTTCAACGGGATCATCGGTAGATGGTTTATCATGCAACATAGCAGACTCATCAAAAGTAACACTTCTGTTAATAACCACCTTTCTAGTTTCAGGATTCCACAATTTATATCCTTTCACACTAGTTTAATTCAGGCTCTAATTTACCGTTGTTAACATGAGTATAAGTAAGACAACCAAATATTCTTAAGTTTAAATAATCTGCTGGAGAGCCAGACCATACCTCAATTGAAGTTTTCTTATCAATAGCCAAATTTAGTGACCGATTAATCAAATAACAAGCAGTGAAAGCGGCTTCAGCCCAATAACTCTTAGATAATACAAAGTTTGACAGCATGCAACGTACCTTCTCCATGATGGTTCTGTTCATGCGTTTTGTCACACCGTTTTGTTGGAGAGAGACTGGGACGGTATAATGTCTCACAATACCTTCTGACTTGCATAAAACTTCAAATTCTCCAGAACAGAACTCCATGCCATTGTCGGTACGCAGCTTCTTGACATGCTTATCAGTTTGTCTTTCAATCATAATCTTCCAATCCTTGAATGTTTTGAATACATCTAATTTGTACTTGACAAAATATGCCAAAACTTTTCTTGAGTAATCATCAATTATGGTCAACATGTAGCTTGCACCTCCAGGTGACGGAACGCGGGATTCTCCCCACAAATCAGAGTGAACATAATCCAATATAGCTTTTGTGGAGTGAGTCGCAGTATTGAATTTCACCCTCTTTTGTTTGCCGAAGACACAATGTTCATAAAACTTCAACTTGTCGATGCTTTGACCATCAAGAAATCCTCTTTTGCATAATTCTATCATTCAAGCTTCACTCATATGCCCCAAACGCATATGCCAAAGATTAGTAGTATCAGAATCAGATGATTTATTTGAGGCAATAGTAGCATTACCTGAAATTGTAGTGCCTCGCAGATGATATAAGTTGGCAGCCTTCATATCACCCTTCATCACAACAAGAGAACCTTTGGTGACTTTCAAAACTCCACCTCCACCTGAATACTTATACCCTTTAGCATCAAGAGTACTCAACGTGATAAGATTTCTCTTCAAATTAGGAATATGATGAACATCTGATAAAGTCCTGATGGTGCCATCAAACATCTTGATCTGGATAGAACTAATGACTGCAACCTTGCATGATGTATTATTACCCATCAATATTGATCCACTTGGCGTAACTTCATAGGTAATGAACCACTCGCGGTTCAGGCTCATGTGGGAAGTACATGCTGAATCAAGAATCCATTCATCGTCGGTTTTGTAATTACCGGCGAAGGCGATGAGAACATCTCCATCAGAAGCTTCTTTGGTGACAACGGTGGCTCTAGGTTCATCATCTTGTTGATTCTTCTTGAAATTATTATTTCTCTTCTCCTTGTTCTGCAACTTCCAACACTCGGATATGTCATGACCATCATTCTTGTAATATCTGCATGACTTTCTATTTCTGGATTTAGATCTACCTCTGTATCTTCTTTTGCTTCTGCCTTTTGAATTACCATTTGAACCCTTCTCGTATTGCCTACCGCGGACAGACAAACCTTCTGCATGCGTACGTGATCTTTCATTGGGAACCATAAGTTTCATCTTTTCCTTAGCATACAGAGTTTCATAAACTTTATGGAGAGTAAGAGTATCTCGGCTATATAGAATAATATCTCTAAAAGTAGAGTATGAACTAGGTAGAGAGCATAGCAAAATAAGACCCAAATCTTCATTATCATACTTTACCTTCATAGCTTCGAGATCTGCAACAACTTTCTTGAAAGTTATCAGTTGGTTCAACAATGAGGCACCCTCCGCCATTTTGTGGGAATAAATCTTCTGCTTCAGATGCATCTTTCTGGTCAGATCCTTGGTCATACAAATCTGCTTCAGCTTCAGCCATAATGCGGCGACGGATGTCTTCTTCATAACCTCCTGTAAAATATTATTTGATAGATGAAGATGAATTTGAGATAAGGCCCTACAATCTTTACGTTGCTTCTCATCAGCGGAAAATGTGGCTGGCATCTTGTCGATCAACAGAAGTGCATCATCCAAATCAAGCTGTGATAAAACAGCTCGCATCTTGACTTGCCATAGAGAAAACCTCGTGTCGCGATCCAACAATGGGAGATCATACTTCAGAGTTGCCATGCGGAAGAAAACCAAATTCTGCTGGTACGAATTTGTGTGTACCTAGCAAAATTCTCGCAATCTGAAAATCCTGATACACTTGTGTGTGAACTTAGCAATTTCTACCGGAAAGGCAATAATTTAAAAAATATCAAACAGTAGCACCTGAACACTTCTTTACTTTCTTCTGTTGACCTTGGTCTCCATGTTGCGTGCACTTTAATTTGCTTGTGGTGTTGTGGTCTCTAGAGACTTTTTGCCTTTTCTTCTCTCATCGCTACTTGCTGACGTGATGCTGCTTTTCCTATCGCGTGATGGCTCTCGTTATGCCGATTGCTGCTTTTGCTTGCTCTGATTTGATGACGTGTTACGGGACTGGGGGCGCCGCTACCTTTTGTGTTGCTGTTATTCCGACTCTAAAACGAAGTCGAACTTGGATTCGATGATCCGACATATTTTTTTTTTCTAAATCTTCAATCTCCTGTGCTCTAATCTCCTATACTCTGATACCACTTGTTGCAAAATAATGCAAAGAAAATAGAGACAAAAGACATGAATTTTTACGTGGAAAACCCTTGCGGGAAAAACCACGGGCGCTTAAAGGTAAATCACTATAATGAGGAGAGTTTACAATAGATCGCTTGCTCTTACTATGGGCTATTGTGGTACATATTTATAGCGTGAGGGAAAAGAGTCCCACATGGAGAGGAACCGAATCAGAGTCGGTTGCTACAGATCAAATCACTATAATGAGGAGAGTTTACAATAGAGCGCTTACTCTTACTATGGGCTATTGTGGTACATATTTATAGCGTGAGGGAAAAGAGTTCCACATGGAGAGGAAACCGAATCAGAGTCGGTTGCTACAGATTGACACCACGTCTGATACAATCTGTGCATGCACCTGCCATGCCATGTCTGGCATGAGGCGATGAAGTGTCCTACATGGACACGATACGAATTTGGATCAACTTTAACAATACACTTGATTGCAACATCATTGAGTATAGAGCATTCACTCCACACCTCATATACTCTTGTTAAATTCATTTAAGGTAGTTGAACCAAAATCAAGTGCATTCATCTTAGATTGACCTTTTGGCACATGATTACCGTCAAGCGAAGTGTGGTTTATTACTCTTAGTGCTTGCCGGCATCTAGATGGCTTGATGGGAGCTTACGAGGTGGCTTCTTCAAGAAGATTGTGAAGAAACCTGGCGCTGACTTATGAGTAGTTTGGTGTCTATTATCTCCGGAGCGGAGGAAGGACAACTACTAGTGGATTGAAGAGTCGAGATTTAATTCGTAGAGTCGGTCTAAGTCGCTTGGGCTTTTCTCAATGTGGATTAGGGGAAACCAGTAAATTTTCGAATACTATGGTAATATATCGTGTGTCAATTGGTTACTTTTTTTAGATAATGGATTAAAATCCGGCCTCTACATCCAACTTGGATATACACAGCCAACACGAAACAAGAGTACATAGACTCAGCACCTTACAAAAGGCTCAAAACACAAAACGAAGTTTATGAGCACCAAGACTCAACAATTAAAAGACGGGGCCTTTTAACCCTAGAGACATGCCAGACTAAACATTCAATCTTCTTCTTTCATTCCACCCAAACTTTGCAAAAACGTCTAGTACTCTACTCTCCAAAATCTTGCAACCTTCTTGCACATAGATGCCATCCTCCTCCTTATGTAACAAAGACCATTGGCGCGCCCAGTACGCCCCTTTGAAGATCACCTGCAAAAAGGAATTAACTTTGGATCCATTAAAGACAACATCATTTCTACAAAGCCATACCGCCCAACACAATGCCGCAATGCCGACAAAAAAATGGTACTTCATCTTAGAATGAAAACCAAAAAGCCAGGTACCAAAAAGATTAGCAATACTCGTAGGCGGTTGAATCCCGAAGGCTAAAAAAACAGCCAACCAAATGTATCTAACAAAGTGACAATCCAAGAATAGATGTTGTATAGTCTCATTAGAATTACAAAAGCAACACTTAGTGCTGCCCTTCCATCTCCTCTTTGCCAAATTGTCCTTAGTTAGAATAACTCCTGTCTTTAGATACCATAGGAAAATTTTTATTTTCAAAGGAACTTTCAATTTCCAAATAAAAGAGCTCCTAGGTATTATATTACCAAACATGACCGCCTTATACATAGAATTGACAGAAAAAACACCCTTCTTGTGCACTTTCCAAATGAAAGAGTCATTTTGAACTGAAAGTCTAATAACGGATACTTTAGCAACTAGGTCATGCCAAGCCACTAAATTTTCCCCTACTAAAGCTCTCCTAAAGGAAACATTCAAAGGTACCCTTTTCAAGACATCTGCCACTTTTGCATTCCTATTCCTCGCTAAAGAATATAACGAAGGATAACATTTGTCAAAAGAAGATTTGCCCAACCACCAATCCTCCCAAAACCTCACCTGAGTGCCACTATGCACCACAAAGGATCCACAACGTAAGAAAGACTCCTTGGCTGCCATCAACCCGGACCAGAACTGAGAATCCCCTGGTTGCTTCTCAACCTGACTTATTGTCTTTTTAATCAGGTACTTCCTCCTAAGCATGGTCTGCCAAACCCCTTCTTCATTAATGAGCTTATACAACCATTTGCTAAGCAGACACTTGTTCTGAATCTCTAAGTTTTGTATCCCCAAACCTCCGCACTCTTTAGGTTTACAAAGAACACTCCATTTAGCCAATCTATACTTCCTTCTATGCTCTTCACATTGCCAAAAAAATCTTGATCTGTAGTAGTCTAGTTTCTTGAGAATTCCTTTAGGTACCTCAAAGAAGGACAACATGAACATAGCCAGACTAGTTAGAACCGAGTTAATTAGGATCAATCTCCCTCCAACGGAGAGGAATTTTCCTTTCCAACTGCTCAATTTCTTTTGAAATCGCTCCTCAACTGCTTGCCAATCCTTATTAGATATCCTTTTATGATGCATAGGAATACCCAAGTACCTAAAAGGATAAGACCCAGTCCCACACCCAAACAACTTGACATATTCTTCCTCCACCTCTTTTGCCTTGCCATAGCAAAACACTTCACTTTTTTGAAAGTTGATCTTCAGACCTGATAATTTCTCAAACGTACTTAGTACAAGCTTGAGATTCTTGGCCTCATCAAGATCATGTTCCAAAAAGAGGATAGTATCATCGGCGTATTGCAAAATAGAGAGACCATTATCAATTAAATTGGGTAATATTCCTTGAAAATTTCCAAGCTCTTTGGCCCTCTGAATCAAAATTGCTAGCATATCTGCCACTAAATTAAACAGAATTGGCGATAAAGGATCCCCCTGACGTAAGCCTTTATTTGTTTGGAAGTAATTCCCAATATCATCATTCACTTTAACAGCAACGCTCCCACCCTTTACAATCGAGCCTATCCAATTACACCATAAAGCCGAAAAACCTTTCATTCTTAACGTTTGCTGCAAAAACTTCCAATTCACCTTGTCATATGCCTTTTCAAAATCTAATTTTAACACTACCCCGCTTTTCTTTTTCCTATGCATCTCGTGGATTGTTTCATGAAGGATTACCACTCCTTCCATAATGTTTCTTCCTGGAAGGAAGGCTGTCTGAGAGGGTTTAATGACCTTCTGAGCCACTAGGACTATTCGATTGACCATAACCTTCGTAAAGATCTTGAAACTAACATTCAACAAGCAAATGGGTCTAAATTGTTGAATTTTGTTAGCTTCCTTTTGTTTAGGCAACAACGAAATAATACCAAAGTTCAAACTATAAAGCGGCAACCGGCCATCATAAAAATCTCTAAACAAAGCCATAAGGTCATCTTTAATCACCTCCCAAAACACCTGATAAAACTCGGCTGGGAAGCCATCAGGTCCCGGAGCTTTATTGTGTTCCATTTGGAAAATGGCCTGTTTCACTTCCTCTTCCGAAAAAACCTTCATTAGCAAATCATTCTCTTCTCTCGAAACTTGTGTAATATCCTCCCTTTGGGATTCTATCCTGGAAAAATTAGCCTCCTCTGAAGGTCCAAAGAGATTTTGGAAATATCTGGAGATGTAACTCCTAAGTTGTACATCGCCCTTGATTATCCCTTCTTCTTGTTCTAACTGAAAGATTCTCGTTTTTCTATGTACACCATTTGCTATAAGATGGTAATACCTTGTATTACGATCCCCTTCCAGAATCCTCTTCGTCTTCGCTCGCTGATACCACTTGATCTCTTCTTCTCTTAACAAACATGCTAATCTGTTTTTAACAGAAAACTTAAGATCCAACTCCTCCCTAGACAACAACACACCCTCCGCCTTTTTATCCAATTCATCTGCCTTTGCCAAAAGATAAGCCTTCTCTTTTTTGAGCGCCCCACTCGTATTCTTTGCCCATCCTCTCAAATACTGCCTAAGCTTACGAATTTTATTCTGCCAAATCTCCATCCTAGACAAGCCCTTGCTCTCCTTCTTCCAAATTTCTGCTACTAGCTCATAGAAACCCTCCCTAGATAACCACCCTAACTCAAATCTGAACAACTGTTGTTTACTAACTTGAGTTTTTATTCCTGCATCTAGCAACAAAGGTGTATGATCTGAGAAATCTCTGCTCAAAGCTCTAACTATTGCAAGCGGAAACTTCTTTTCCCACTCCGAGCACATAAGAATTCTATCCAGCTTCTCAAAAGTTGGATTAAAACGTGAGCTAGCCCAAGTAAATTTGCGACCAGAGAGTTCTAGCTCTCTCAAGTCTAAGCTATCTATGACAGCGTTAAACAAAAAGGGCCATTTATCGCTATATTTGTCATTACTCTTCTCACCCGGATTCCTAATAATATTAAAGTCTCCCCCAAGCAACAAAGGTAAAGACTCCTTGTTACAAGCATTAACGAGCTCAACCAGAAAGGCCTCCTTATACTTCTCCTGAGCAGCCCCATAAACTGCAACTAGGATCCACTGGAAGCCATCTTCCCTGTTACGCACGTGAAACTTTATATAAAAGTCACCCTCGTCAATACTTCCAACATCAAAGAAATCTGAATTTACCCCTAGAAGGATACCACCTGATCGACCCCTTGGTCTAGTCCAATGCCATAAGAAGTCTCTTCCACCACTTAAGTTTTTAAGGCATGCTTCTGAAAAGTCATTCTTACTCGTTTCTAAAAGAGCAATGAAGTCTAGCTTCTGTTCTTTAGAAATGTCTGAAAGGAACCTAAATTTAGCCAAGTCCTTGAGACCTCTGCTATTCCAAAAAATTCCTCTCATGACAAACCTTTAATTTTATTTTTAAATTTAAAACCAGCGAACCTTACCTTTCGTTTCTTCCTTTCCCGGGAGGCTAATTTTGATCTGTATACTTTGAGGCCATTCACTTCATCACAGCTTAGGTGATTATTTTCCTCATCCATTCCCACGTCCATTCGATCACCACATAAGTGACCTAGGACTAGGTTACTCCAATCGTCCTCCCCTTCTGATTCCGAACCCCCACTCTTGACACCCATGCTACCTACCACAGGATCCTCTATTCTGCTAAGTCTTCCTATTTCCAAATCTTTTAAACTAACAACAGAGGCTAAAATTTCGTCTCTAGAGCTACCTAAATCAACACCTAAATTAAGCAAATTACTAGCTATGCCAGAATTTGAAAAGGACAAAAATGAACTAGAGGATTCGTTACCTGGCTGCACTTCTAGGTTCATCCAGGCCTTCCTTCTTTGAGCCTTCTCCACCGAGTGTTCTCCGCCACTCTTAGCCAACCTTGCACTGGAACGAGTAGGCGATAACACTACCTCTGCAATTTTTGCCGCCCGATCTGACTTCTCCTTCACTTCCTCTTGCACAAAATCTTTACTGCACACAAGCATTGACTCCTCTAGACCCTCCCTGTCTACCTGCTCAACCAGATCAACCACTAACCCTTGCTGCCCCTGCTCACCCATCACCTTATCACAGGATTCTGTGACCAAATCCGAAGCCAGCAAGCTAAAGTTATTCTCCTCTGCCTCACGTTGGTTTAGGTTCTCATTGGAAGATGCAATTTTATCCTGCCCTGAAAGGCCCTCTCCTGATCCACCCACTGCCAAAACAATATTCTTGGCCCTTTTTGCTTCACGCTCAACTTCTCCCTCTCCCTCAAACTCCTCCTCCGCATTCTCATCTCCATCTCCGTCACCCTGCTCTAACTCTACCTCATTTCCATTCTCATCAAGACCCAACCTTTCCACTTCAAAGTTCAGCTCAAAGAAATGGTCTCCAATAACCACATCTAGACTCTTAGGAATAATTCTTGGATTCAAGACAGCCACAAAAATCCTACTGAAGTCACTCTTCCTTGTTGTCTTCATATCCACGATTTGCGTGGCACCCAGCAAGGAACCAACTGCCCAAAGATTGAGATACTCCCTCAGCCTTTTCCTCAGACCAAACACCCTAACCCAAACTTTTGGCAGCAGAAAACCCTCCTCCTTTTCAACCCATTCTTCAAACTGCAAACGCACCCCGGTGGCCACTCCCTTCTCTTTCACATCAGCCCCCCCGAAAGCAATAGCTCTTTGCACTTCTATCTTAGTAGGAAAAGCAACCACAAAAGAGTTATTCTCATGCTCACTTGGTTCCCATTTCCACTTGCCCGGGAAAATCCTTTGGAGCTGAGAGACAACCAACTCCTTCGACAGGTTACCTCCCACACACCTCACTAAAACCATCTTCGAGCCCTTCTTGCTTCTCTGCAGAGGAGGATGTGGTATGTGAAAAAAACCCAGGCCCTCCATCGAATACCCCACAGCATGAGCCACCGGTTTAGGAAGCTTGATCACTGGGCAGCGATGATTTACATGCTCATGGCTATCGCAAATGTCGCAGTAAATCTGAGTAGAACAACCCGCGGCAACATGCCCTTTTTGGAAGCACCTGGAACAAATTTTTGCTTTGACCTGAGTCCTGCCGGCAGCCTCGACATCCATTTGCTCCTCATCACACTCCATGCTAACACCATCCACCCCTCCGACCCCATCCTCAAGCTCCCCTTGCGACTGCATCAGATACACATCCACCTCTCCCACTTTCAGCTGCCTAGCTTCTGAAAGTGCGCCACCACCAGCCTCTGAATTATCACATCCCTTTTTTCCCTGCCCTTCTAATTTCCCATTTGCCTTCCCGTTACAACCCCCTGATTTGTCTGCAGTAACAACTTTCCTTTGCTCACCATCACGCAGCAAACTCGACCCTTGAACATCCCAACGCTCCCAACTTGCTGCCATCTCCCTCCCAAGCCTTCCTGCGTAGCCACCACGCCTCGGACCGAAGCCACGAGAGCCCCGTGGCCTGAAGCCCTGCCTCGGCCAGCCTTGGCCACGACTCCTTTGATGCCCAAAACCAAATCCCTGCTGCAACCCTAGTCGGCTGAAACCACGCCGCTCACCATGGTACCTTTCCTCCTCCTCCTCTGCAAAGAACTGACCACTACCCCTAACCCGATCGCCTTGCCTTCCCTGATTCTCCCCTCTCCACGCCATGGCCTCCACACTCCTAAGATCTCCCTTTCCCCCACCGCCTGCAAGGACACAGCTCCTCTGCTCTTTCGCTTCTGAACAAGGAGTCTGCCCTAGCCGCCTGGAATCTTGCCCCACCGAAGCAGCCAAAAAATGACTTTCTGGCTTCTTCACCGCCCAGCTATGTCGGCCTGTGCGCGACAGCAGGTGGCCCAGGCCCACACAGCACTTAAAAAGAATTTCTTTTTTACCAAGCCCAAAACGAATGAAAGGTTGAGATCCACTACCGTAAAAAACACCAAAACTCGACCGTCCCCCGACCATGCAATCTACCGCCTCGATAGCCGGCGCGATTTGCTTTTCCAGATTTAGAAACCCGAGCTGACGATTCGCCTTATCGAGGTTTGCCGGAGAAACAGATGCATTAGCATCCTCTTTCATGGCTGACCTCGCCGGCGTCCTGGCAACTTCCTTCTCACTATCAACAACCAAAACACCGATATTGGACTGCAGAGACTTCCTTTCCTCAAGAGCTCTGGCCACCAGATGGCCAAGAGTTCTCGGCTGGGATACCCTAGCCTTTGGAAGAGGACCTCTCCAAGGTTTATGCAACTTGGTGGACTTCAATCTCCTATTAGCCACCCTTTCAAGCAACTTCTTCACTAACCGGCCATTCCTTGAAATGCTAGAGATCTTAGAGCAGGAATTTACCTTAGGAGACGAACTCGAGCAAAGCAAGTGCTCGCCTACTTTAAGAATCTCATCCAGCGTGAAACCTTGTTCGAGCGCAATCTGAACAAAGCTACTGTCCTGCTTCAACGCCTCACCTTGCACGTCAAAACCGGCTTCGACTTCATCCTCGGCGTCGATATCCGAACTGACGTCTGCCAACGCCCAGAATCTCGACCCCAAAGGTTGAGGGCTCGGCACGCACAAAGGTTCAGCATCAAACCTCTTCGATGGAGCGGAGAAACAGCCCCTGGTATCGAGCTTCTCACCCTCCGGAAGCCCCGCTGGAACCTTCGACCACAAAACTTCAGAACTTCCTTCAAAGCCTTCCGACCACCGAGCTTCCTCCACCTCTGCGTCTCTCCTCGCCCCCAAACACACCGGCTGAGCGCAGACTAAGTGACGCGCAACCGGCGCCAACGTAAGCCGGCGGCTACCTCCGCCACCCTTTTTGATCACCGACACCCTCATCTACCTTCCATGATGCCTTTCTTCAAAGCCTGTTTTCAATTGGTTACTTCTTTGTCTCTTTTTTCGTATCTGTATTTCTAGCATATTATGATCATTGTGATTGGTTACTTCTTTGACTTTTCTTTGTCTCCTGATATTCTGATAAGGTAATTGAACTCCAATTGCAATGTTGTAGCCTCAGAGGTACTGCTTAAGCCATCAGGGGCCGCATGTGCAGAGGGATCGTGAAGAACAACGTCGCTAAAAGGTATAGCTGTTGGGCTTGATGTAAAAGCTAGTAATAACCTGTCTGCTGAATCCTTTGAAACTTCCAAAAGACGCTCTGGATTAGCCTTTTTAGACGTTACTGGTATCCCATAGTCACCTCCTCCAGCTTTGACTCCGCCACTCAAATGATATGCACTAAGAAGCCCTCCCAAGACACGGATAGTAGTTTCAAATAAATTGACCTGTCGTTTCTCGCTGATCTTTTTCATTAGGCTGTCTTCAATCCATTTTGATGCTTCAGAAACAACATGATCAGCACCCATTATTATTGCAGTGTCCAAAGAATTCACAACAGTTGCACCTAGACCTCCTAATCCGTCTATACCTCTGCGGCTCAAAGGCATAAGATCGTCATAACCCACTGCATAATTTCAGTAGCCAGACCATGCATGTTCAAACGCTTCTTTCACTTTCTTCTGCCTGGATGTCCATTCAGATATGGAGGAGACTGTTGAAGTAGTGAACTATTTTTGTATATTTCATTTGGAGGGAGACGCGGAGGTAGCCTCGGCGGCTTTCTCCAAAATGTACGAATATTGGGAGAATCTTTCTTGGCATGTCAGTTCTCTACTTCATTCTCATGGAACTCCCTAGATACCGCTCGTTTCAGTTTCAACTTCTGGCTTATTTTTCATTATTTATAAATTTCGTCTTTTTCTAAACTTTCGGCTTTTTTGAGCTTTTTTGCCGGTTCTTTTTTCCCATATTCGTTTGTGTTGTCCATGATGACCTAGAATATTTTTTTCTATTTTTAAGTTTTTTAAATTTAATTACGCCAAATAAGCCACATTCAGCTACAGTGAAATTTTAGCCACTATAGTGCAATTTCAGTCATAAGTCATAATTTTTCAGCCCAACTGAGCGGGCCAAAACCCTCCGAACTTTTGTGCACAAGTATATTAGGCCAGAAACCATTAAAAGACTCAAAAAACTTGCGGATGGTGAACTTTCCACATTGGTACTTGCTGCTATGAGTAACCAGAGCCTGCGTAACCATCTACACAGGAGTAATAAGAAACCTTATAAACACATAACAACCTTAAATACAAACTACAAACTGCAAGAAATGGAAAACAACTGATGTAAACTAGCATATACCAGCAAGGGATATAGCTGCATGACTCCATCATCAGAAAGGACACACACGTGGTTGTTAAACTACTACAGTTTGTCTTGAACACGCAGAGAGTACTACTGTTGCCAGAAATGCGGTTATCAACACATGCTATAAAGTCCTAGACAAGACAGGCAAAACTCAACTGTATAGTCCAGAGTATCAAAATTACTTTAGTTAGTGCTCCCATAGTCCTATTACTATTTACTGGCCAAAAAAATCACATGAAAGATTATTATTGTGATTTATTAGTTATAACTAGTTATCATAAATCTTGTGGAGCACTAAACATGCTCATACACTCACACGTTGCAGATTTATAAATTCTTCGAGCTTTGATCTCAGATGGTCATAGCATTCAATTAACTGGCTGTATCTCTAACCAGTGACGGGTAAGGCACAAAAGTTTCTGTGTCCGCGAGAGCCGTCTGATTAATTTAATTTAGGTCGACAAAACTAACAAGAATGATAAATCCCCAATGCACAACCCTGGATCACAACACAACCACCACTTGATTTATTCGATTTAGGGCTTGTTTGGGAGAGCTCCACCAGCTCCAGATCCACGAAAAACAGCTTCACTCCACGAAATTTTACCCAAACGCTCCAGCTCCGCGAAATCTAGATCCATCAAAATCCTGGATCTGAGGGCCAGATCCATGGATTTCATGGAGCTCCTCAAGGGGTGCTCCACCGTGGAGTTGGGTGGTAATTACCCACCAATGCCACTGGTTACACACCCCATCCCACCAAAAGTGGCCATTCCCACCAAAACCTCAATTTCGTAGATCTGAAGTTGCTGTACAAGCCAAACACTCCATGGTGGGATCCCAGATCCACAGTGGAGCTGCTCCATGGTGGAGCTGCTGCTCCAGATCCACGTTTTCAGTGGTGGAGCCCTCCCAAACAGACCCTTAGGACATCTGTAGTGTATATAACCCAAAGGGTCTTAAAGTGGGTCCCATCTAAACCTTAAGACCAACTCCATAGTGTATATAACCCAAGGGGCCTTAAGACGGTCCCACTTGGCAGATAAAGAAAAATTGTATTTTAATGCTTATGGCCAGGTCTTTAGCTTGAGGACCAGCCTTAAGCTTTTTTTGCTTAGGGTCTGCTTAAGGTCACCCCTGTAATGTATAAGGTTGACCTTTAAGGTGACTTAAGACCTCCTCTTTTCATACACTACAGATACCCTTAGTGACCTCAAACAGATGGAATCAACCTAGAGCAGCAGCTAGGCGCAGATGAGCCGCCATCATACTAACCAAAACGAAATCGGCAGTGGATTCGACTCCGCACGGGCAAGGGCCGGAGGTCCCGCCACAAGCGGCCGATAGCTACAGGCGAGCCTCCTCGTCCTCACCCTTAACCTCTCTCTGTATAGGTTTCTTGTTCTAGGGTTAGGCTGAAAGATCTCGTATCTGGGAGATTGGGATGGTGTGATGGCTACTTCAAGATTGGTTGGCTTGGAGATTGCGAGAGGGGAAAGAGTGGCATCTTGTTGATTTCGCGGTTTCTTGCCGTGGAATTAGGCCCAGGCTGCAGATTTCGCTCGTTCGGGGGATGTTTTCTTTCATGTTGGAAACACATTAGTTGGACAGACAGACCATACGAGCGCCTACGATCTTGTGGTGTTTTGGCTTCAGAATTCAATCTCCCTCGCCTCTTGCCTTCAGGTTGTATTTTCCCTGTTAAACTCTGTTTATGCGAGGGCTAAAACTAGTCACTAGCATTAATTTGTCATCAAGCCTGTATGTAAGTTAGCGTTTTCTTTTTTGTTGTAGTTTCTTTGTTCTAATAAGCAGCCACTGAAGAAAATGTCTGCATTCTTATGATTCATGAATGGCTGCGTTCTCGGTTCCCTGCTTCGTTTGAGAGGGTGCGCAACCAATTGCTAACCTGTACTGTTCTAGCAGTACGCTGTAGGCTCCTTCAAGTATCATGAACAAGTGTTCAGTGTTCACTTGAGTTAAATTCTTCTAGCAGGGGTTTGTGAAGGCTGCACACACTTGTACTGTGTTAAGGGCTTGTGCACAAGTAGTTTAGGGGATGTATTATTCAGTCTTAGGCTAGCTTCATATTGGGACATATTTCTCAGAAGTAACTTATGCCGTGGCGCATATTTGCACAATTGCAAGGATTCATAATTCATTAGATATCTACTCTTGCTGTTGCTTAGTTGAGATTTTCATTAGTGGTATGGGTGTTGAATGCGTTTGTCATACGGACCGTTTTAGTTGTTGTGGTCAGTCATGTTGACCTCATCCTTTCAAGCTGTAACTTAAGGATGGTGGGAGCTGCTCCTTTACTTGTAGTGATTGGTGAGGTTTTAGGGGTTTAGGGGGATTTCTTATGATGTGCAAACGCGAAATGAAGGAGTCTTTGAAACATGCAAGCAGCGTGCTGCGTGCATATTTTCATTAAGAGGCAAGGGAATTTACAAGGTCTTACCCAACAAGAAACAAAGGCACATTGTTAGGTAGGACAGGCAACAACAACAAAAAGAATTTCCCCCTGTAGCTGCATCCGGCAGATTTCAAACCAAAGCCGCAACTCCCTCAGTAACTTTGCATCAGTTAGATGCCATTCGTCTTTAAATGCCATAACAACCTCGTCAATTGATATTCCCCTTTGCTTAACTATGTGGTGGTTTCTCTCCTGCCATTTCAACCAGAGCATTAGTATGACCAAAATGTGGAGCCATTGTGACAGTTTAGGTAATAGGTGTATATATATTTCTTCCATTTTGAACTAGGAAAGATGGTCTGCTCTGAAAACAAGCACTAGCATCAATGTTTTGGTTTAATTGGTGTCTTACGGTCTATAGATCACCGTAATGATGCAAAAAGAACTCTGCAGTTCTATTATCTAGCATACTCATCGTTTTGATTGAAAAAATGGCTATGATTTTAGGTAGTTGCTTAAGTGGCATACTTCTTTGAATTGAAATGGTTTCATCCTCTGTACTTATGCCTTGCCATACACACCAGATTATCAAGATATGAATCTGTTGACCGAAAGCATTAACCTCCCATTATCCTTTTCGCTATGTTTTCCAGGTTTTCATATGTTGAACAGTTTTACCAGAAGAGTGCATTTGGATGATTGCGTTGGTGAAGCTTGCTAAATGTAGATTCTGAAGTCCTGCCTTCGTTCCGTACCTTTGCTCCGTATACAACTGGATCATTGTCTTGATTGGCACCACGCAATAGGTCTTCATCAAGAAGGCCTTTCTAGATCATTGTCTTGATTGCTTTTGTCTGTGCAGAAGTCATTGGAGCTTATCTTTATAAACCCCAGCATTACACAGCTTGTTACTTGGTATCGTCAAATTCCTGTAGTTCTCGGCCTCCTCCAGAACCTGCTAGGGTGTACACTGATGATGAGATTGCTGCTCGTGTTGTCATAAGAGACATCATTTTGGCCTGGCCGGTTCAGTCAAAGAATCCAAAAATTTGATGTAATTTGAATACGGAGATATAATTTGATGTAATGCTAAATCCAGTTCGCTGGCCGTAATATTTCCAGGTTGCACCCATATGTGGAAGTTGGTTTGGGTTGGTTTAGCCTGTGGGTTGGTCTGGTTCGGGTGCTGGAAGTGAAGAAACGGGTTGGGTTGGGTTGGTTTGGTGGGTTTGTACTTTGAGGAAATGGGTTGGGGCGGTTGTGGGTTGGGTGAGCCCATTAGCATGGAGGGAGCAGCAGGTCAGGTTCTGTGGTTTGCCGATTCCGTTTACTGTTGTACCTTACTCTTGCTAGCTACGTGCCTTTCGGATAAAAAATATCATATCATATGTGGCAAATGCCCGTGCATCGCTAAGATATTGGAAAGAATATCCAGGAATTGAAGATGAAGCTTCAGCCCCTGTACTTTTTAGTTTATGATTTTCTTTGAATAAATAAATGAAACGATTTCTTCGTTGTTGTTTCAAAGTGGCTTATCGGCTTTCAATTTGTTTGCACAACGCTCGTATTAGGGTCAAAAGTTATCCGCCGCAGCCAAAATGAACACACCCTCTATCAAGAGCGAGGAAGGAAATGCTCATAAAAGCGGTAGCCCAAGTGATTCCTACTTATGTGATGGCATGTTTCGGTCTAACAAAGGGTTTTTGCGATAGTTTGAGCACTGTCGACCCCGAATTTAGCCAATCAAGAATTCTCTGTAAAATCAACGTACTGTTCTCTAATCAGTAGATAGTGCTTATAATACATCGCTGAAACAGTTCATACAGGACATAAATTGAATTACAATATCAGAGTTTGAATAGACTGTATCAGGTCAAGTTTACAATAAAACTGACTAGGACAGAAGATATATTACATAAAAATTTGCAGAAGTAGTAGCCAAAAAAACTAAAGGAGAGCACATCTCATCACAGGCAAGCGGCTGGGGAAGTTTGTATGCGACTGATATTAACCAAGGATCTGAAGAATATTGGTGCACGCCAACACCACCTTAGCTCCACCATCTTCATCACCATCAACTTCTTGATCATCATAGTATGCATACTACCCTTGATCTATGTAGGATCGGAAATGGCAACAGAGGGGGGTGAATGGTGCATCTTTAAAAATGCCCCAAAAGTATCCACTAAAAACTCCGATAGCTATAGAAGCTATGAAGCAACAGGGAGGAAAGACTCACTGAAAACTCAAAGAAACATAGGCAAATACTACGAAAAATCAAGCAAGGAAGCAAACACAATTTCAGCAAAGAAAAACATGGCCAAAGACTGGGGCCGGTCTGACTGTTGCCCATGGGCCGGTCTGATCGCCCAGTAGGCGCCGGTCTGACCGCCCTACTGAGGCCGGTCTGATCGCCCAGTAGGCACCGGTCTGACCGCCCTACTGAGGCCGGTCAAACCACCTTTGAAATCCCGGTTTGACCGCCCAAACCCTAGAACTCGGGTTTCTCTGCTGAAAGCAGGGCTGCAATTTTCAGAACTTCAAATAATACATAAATTGATGGAATTCTCCGGTTCCTTTTAGGCTATCTGAAAAAGACTTTAGATAAAATAGCAAAAGGACCTTAAGAGACAAGAGAATCCACCAAGAAAGCTAGGAAATTGAGATATGAGTAAAAATTTGAAAATGCAATGAGATTGAGGGTAATTTTTAGATTTTACTAGAATCTTCAATCCTTTGCCTAAGAAACTTTGCAATCTCTTTAGCAATGACAAGAGGACTTTAAAACAAAAATCTCAAGCCATCTTTTGAGGAGAATCACAAAGTTCTCACATTGCTCTGTCATGGAACCCTAGCTACAGGGAAAAGCAGAGAAATGTGATGCAAGGAATCTTTAGGAAAATCATGGCTATTAAATGTTTGCTCTCAGAGATAGATTAGCCAAATGGCTTGGATGAAGATCCCTAGTTCAGAGCATAGCTATTCCATAGCCATCCCACCCAAAAACTCAATGCAATCCATAGAAATCAAAGAAGGGCATTCAGAAGAACAGAAGACAGTAAAAGACTAAAACTCGAGATAACTCAAAGAAATCCATTACTGAGAGATGGATGATTACAAATGAGAGTTCTACATCCCCATACGCAATTGATACAAGGGAATCACACTACACTCTCACTACATGCTTTGAGAGGGAACACACGCAGGAGCTCAAGCACAAGCTGCTTGCTTCACCAGAACTCACTCAACAGCACACTCTCTCAATTTCTTGCCTTGGCTCTACCTCCCCTCTCCTCATTTGAAGGCAGGACTTCACCCTCAAGTGGCAAAACAAGAAATGTCATACAACACCCACTCCTCTACCTCACACTCCATATGAGGCAAAAGTCAAAAGGGTCAAACCAAATGGAGGGAAACAACCTCCCTCTCCAAACTTGAGTCAAATCCCGGATTTGCCCCTCAAGCACCTTCCCGGAAGCTTCCCGCGTTCGGTACCTTGACCGTTTGGACCTCGACTCCTCCCTGAGTCTAGTCCCGGTCCGCTTCGCTACACACGACCGCACCCGGCATCCTGACCGTCTGGACCTCAACTCCTCCCTGAGTCTAGTCTCGATCCACTCGCCGCTGCCCGTCGTGTCCACCCGACACCGACCGAGACCTCCGACTCCACCTGAGTCTAGTCCTGGTCTGTTCCGTCGCGCATGACCGCAAACGACCTCCAAACCGTCTGGACCTCCGACTCCTCCCTGAGCCTAGTCCCGGTTCTCTCGTCGTCGCCCGTCATGTCCGTTACCGGTAGCTCCAGCTCTGGTTCCTCGTCTCCCGACTCGCAACCACCTCACCAGCCTCGATCATCTTCGGCATCACCAACCGTCTGGACCTCAACACCTCCTGTGCCTAGTTCTGGTCTTCCTCGCCTCACCATGACCTAGCTCCGAAGTCTTGTAGTCACACAGACAAACAAACTGTCACATAGCACCGCACGAAACAGCATAATCCGTATTAGCACAAGTAAAGGTACTCAACCGTAGAATACCCAAAACAAACTCAAACTCACTAAACAACCTGTCAATTACTCATCACCAACATGGAGATACCTCCACATGGTCTCTCAATCTACATGTTCTGAGGTTTTTGTGAGCGAGTGTGAGCACAAGCAATAGTGCTCCGTGAGCCAACATACAAAATGTAATATTTATACATGCAAGACTTAACAAAGATGTCTCGATGTCTTTTATTTGCTAAAGACAACATTTGTAAATTACCGATAAGTTAGAAAGTCCTATAACTTAGCATTTTAACCAAACCATATTTTACTAATGAGAATGAAAATGTGCAATATTACTAATGGTGCAGATTCATCCACTTGTTACATGGTTTCGTCCAACATATAATAGTTTTCGATTACCAGGGTTACATTCACCCACTATCAACACTGTGTTACATCCACCCAGGGGAAACCAAATTCAGGGTTACATCCACTAGATGAGTTTTTATCCCACCCACAATGGTTTTTGAAATAGAAACTAACTCGAATAAATTCCCATGCCCTCCCTTGACTATAAGCACCGCTGTTCGAATAATTTATATTCTACAGAGACTGTATGTTTTACCCACATAAGTATGAATCTAAATATTAGATGGATTTTTGAGTATGTCAAGCCATTCAAGATCAAAGTCTAGCTAGAGGTATCCAAAGATGATGCAAGCCATGTCAATAGTCTAAGTGGAACCGAGAAGCTAGAATTGAGTCAATTTAGAGTGCTATAGGTTCAAGAATGAATCATTTGTTCAAGCAATTTAGTCTTTTTGGAGTTAAGCAAATTTAGCACAATTGACATTTTTCCTTGAAACTCATGGTCGTTTCCAACCAAAATTTTTGTCATGTGCTAGATCTCAAGCCTTATGCGACCACTCCAAGCAATAAGCTTAAGGATATGATCTTGGTCATCCAAAACTCCCCCTGAGTTCATGCCTAGTGCAATGGCAAGTAGTCTCATGAGAAAGAATTGGTGAGATCAGTTCTTTCGCACATAAAAGAGATCTTTTGCTTTAAACAGTTGTACTAACTCATGATTTACCAAGAAACTATCATAGCTCAATCTAAAGCTCAATTAGAGATTCAAAGCTCAACTTAGCCTATTTGACATGGCATGAATCATAAGAGGATAACTAAAGACAAACTAGTCTCAAGAGCTAACATGACATGTCTTAACTCAAGTTGTGCAATTTTAATTAACTTATCAATGACAATGGCTTGACGACACATATAAAGTAATGATAAATCTAGCAATTAAGCACAGATCATGGCAAGATGTAAAGCATTGTAAACATGTCAACTAAGGATAGTAATCAAGGCTCCATGAAATTACATTACAATGCGGAATGCTAAAATGCAAGAAAATCCAACTCCCCCTCAACATGTGATGCACTTTTAGTTCAAGTTGAATTATGTCAATATTAAGCTCCAAAAGCTCCCAAATGAACTCCCCCTGAACCAAAGCTAAAAGCTGAGAAGCTGGCAAAGAAAACAGAGAAGGCAGTCCTTAAAGCATAGACAAGATATAGAGAATACTATAGCTCAGACTCACTCTCATCTACCCCATATGACACTAGGACTATCAACTACTCTACTAACCCACTAAGGAGCAAACACGTTCCCTATCTACCCAAGGGTGGCCCAACCCTTGCTAGAATCTATAAGAAGTGAGTGAGCTCAACCTAGTGAGAAGAGGAACAGCTAATAAACAACATCCTAGATGACAAGATGAGAGGAAGAAACCTAAGAAACTAGACGAGAGATACACTCTAATTTATGCTAAGAGGACTAGCCCAAATGCACCCCGTTGCAATGCAACAGAAATGAGAACAGGAGCATAATAAATATGATAAAGCAGTAAAGCATAGAAACTCCCCCTCACTACAGTCCATAAGGACAAACCACCCCAAGCTCTCCCCGCAAGGCTGAAAACCTAGAACTATCCAAAGGCTTGGTAAAGATATCAGCCAACTGGTGGTCACTCTCCACAAACTGGAGCACTATATCACCCTTCTCCACATGGTCTCTAAGGAAGTGCTATCTAATATCAATGTGCTTGGTCTGAGAGTGTTGCACTGGGTTCTTAGCAATGTTAATAGCAGAAGTGTTATCACAAAAGAGTGGAACACTGTCTATAACTAACCCAAAGTCCCGCAGGGTCGAAGCCATCCAAAGTACTTGGCTGCAGCAACTGGCTGCAGCAACGTACTCGGCCTCTGCAGTGGACTGTGTAACACCGGACTGCTTCCTAGAGGACCAAGAGACAAGAGAAGTGCCAATGAATTGGCAGGTGCCAGAAGTGCTCTTCCTATCTATCCTACAGCCGGCAAAGTCTGCGTCCGAGTAGGCTTTGAGGGAAAGATAGGAAGAGGAAGAGTACCACATGCCATAGTCAATGGTAGCTCGAAGGTACCGAAGAATGCGCTTCACCGCCTGGCAGTGAGATACGCGAGGAGAAGCCTAAAATCGAGCACAAAGACATACAGAGAAGTGTATGTCCGGTCTTGAGGCAGTGAGGTATAAGAGGGAGCTAATCATGCTTCTGTATTCCTTTTGATCAACTGGCTCGTCATCCTCATCCGGGTCAAGTGAAGCTGTGGATGCCATGGGAGTTGACACCGGCTTACCATCACTCATGTCAAAGCGTCTCAGGAAGTCATGAGTGTACTTACCCTGATGCAAGAAAGTACCCTCCCGAGTCTGCTTGATTTGGAAGCCAAGGAAGAACGTCAACTCACCCATCATGCTCATCTCAAACTCGGTGCTCATGACATCCGAGAATTGTGAGACAAGAGCATGAGAAGAGCCGCCAAAGATGATGTCATCCACATAAATCTGGATGAGCAGAACGTCAGTGCCATGCCGGCGAATGAACAAGGTCTTATCCACCTTACCCATCTCAAAACCATGACTCAACAGATAGGACTTAAGCCTCTCATACCAAGCTCTAGGGGCCTACTTAAGTCCATACAAGATTTTGGAAAGCTTGTAAACATGGTTTGGGTATTTGGGGTTCTCGAAACCTGGAGGCTGTCTAACATAGACTTCTTCCTCAATAAACCCATTGAGGAAGACACTCTTGACATCCATCTGGTAAAGCTTGAAACCCTTAGAAGCTACGAAAGCAAGCAGGATTCTAATGGCCTCAAGTCTAGCTACAGGGGCAAATGTCTCCTCAAAATCTAGACCCTCAACCTAGGAGAAGCCCTGAGCTACCAGTCTAGCCTTGTTTCGAATGACTACCCCATCCTCACTCTGCTTGTTCTTGAACACCCACTTAATCCCAATGATATTGTGACCTCGAGGGGGCTCAACAAGCGACCAGACCTTGTTTCTCTCAAAATTCTCTAACTCCTCATGCATGGCATTGACCCAAGACTCATCAGAAAGTGCATGATTAACATCCTTGCGCTCAAATGAGGCTATAAAGGTAGAATGGAGACAGAATTGTGACAAGCCAGACTTTGAGCGTGTGACACGCTCAAAGAGGTCTCCAATCATCTGCTCAGAAGGATGGTTTTTTTGGATGTTTCGGGGAGGTTCTGGATGAGATGAAGAAGTGGCCTCTACCTCATGAGCTGATGAGGTAGGAACAGAGCCACTAGCTCCAGAAGAAGCAGAAGGCATGGGCTGATCTCCTCGAGGTGCGGTGGAAGAAGGCGCCTCAAGAGGAGGATGAGGAACTGGATCAAGTAGACAACCCTCATCTCCATCGTCCTCATCATCCACAAAGATGGTCTCAGACTGCTCTAAAGAACCTGAGATATCAGGCCTAGTCCCCGGACTGGCCTCGTCGAAGGTCACCTCACAGGTCTCTACTATTTTACTAGTCTCGCAGTTCCAGACCCTATAAGCCCGCGAAGAAGTTGAGTAGCCTCGAAAGATCCCATCACAAAAACGTGACTTAAACTTATCTAGGTTCTCGGACTTTAAGATAAAGCACTTACAACCAAACACGCGAAAATGCGAGACGCTGGGCTTTCGCCCATATCTCAACTAATAAGAGGTGCGATGCAAGTGTGCCCTGAGAAAAACTCGATTTGAAACATGGCACGTGGTGGCTATAGCCTCAGCCCAAAACTTTCTCGGTGTAGAGTACTCATCAAGCATCGTCCTGGCCATCTCGACCAAGATACAATTCTTCCTCTCCACAACGCCATTCTGCTGAGGGACGTATGGAGAAGAGAACTGGTGCTCTACACCGGTCTCACCGCAAAACCTCTCAAAGAATTCTTGAACTCGGTGCCACTGTTACTGCGGATCGCTCGTAAGGCACCGGGAGCTCAACAGAAAGCTTACTAAACAAACCCCGAAAATGGGAATATGTCTCATCCTTCGGGCTAAGAAAAACACCCAAGAATACCACGAGAAGTCATCGACCACGACAAGGACATACCACCTCCCTCCTGTTGACCGCACTCGAGCTGGTCCAATTGTATCCATATGGAGCAGCTATCCTGGTGCATCGGTCATGGTCTCTGTGACCGGAGGGTGAGAGGCGGCAACCATCTTGCCGCGCCGGCAAGGAGGGCAAACAAGATCTTTGACCATCTTGAGTTTCGGCAGACCACGAATGAGGTTGTGGCCGCTAACTCAGGTCAAATGGTCAAATCCAATATGACCAAGTCTCCTATGCCTGAAAGTAAGGTCACAGGACTCAGAAGCAACTAAACACCTGAGAGGATCACCAGAAGACTCAACAAAATCAGCACGAAAGATCCTCCCATAACGAGAAATCCCGCAAACCAGACTACCCGAAGAATCAATAATCTTGCAATTGTTTTTCTTGAAGCTCACCTCATAACCATCATCGGTAAGCTGAGAGACTGAAAGCAAATTATACTGCAGCTTACTCACTAAGGCAATATCTTTCAAAATAAATGAATCATTAATGCGCACAGTACCTTTCGCGATGACACGCTCAGACGAAGCGTCTCCAAAGGTGATAGTCTCATCACCTGGAGCACGGGCTAAGGAAGAGAACCAACGAGAGTCTTCGGTCATATGACGAGAACAACCGGAGTCCACAAGCCAAACCTCTCCCTTCCCAGCACGGCGAACCTGAGTCAAACAAAGAGTGAAGGCTCAGTACTGGGATAAATCAAGAGTGATTTTGGCACCCAATACTGAGTAACATGTCAAGCAGAAGAAGTAGTCACACACGACTGACCTCTAACTACCCTACGCTCTCTGTCGCTCAAAAAAGCAGAAAGTCTATGTGTAGACCTGAAGCTGTTGCTGGGTCCGACTGCCACGGGAGAGTGAGTCGGAGTACCAACAACATGCTGATCACGCCGCGGGTAGCTATCTCGATGGGGGAAACGAGATCTACCCTCAGAATGGCAGATGTCATGACCAGAGGCATATCGAGGACGAAAACCAGAAAACTCAGAAAATCCAAGTCCTCGATGCTGCCCAAACCCATCAGAAGCAACTCTAGACCTCATGTTGGTCTTATGTAACATCCTGATTTTCAGAGCCTTTTTGAAGTTTTTAAAATAAAATTCACCATTTGAATTTTTCTGGAATTAATTAAAGCTTAATGGGAATTTTATTAAATTAAAAGGATTTAATATGATTAATCTGAACATGAACATTTGCCAAATTTATTTTATTTGAGTTCTTTGTGTCTCAAGGAATTTATTGGAATTTTTATGGATTTTTCTGGATTTATTTGCTATTTTCTAGAGCTCAAATTAATTTATTTGAATTTCTGGAAAAAGAAAAAGAAAAGAAATTCCCAAACCGGCCAGTGGGCCGAAGCCCACCAGCCGGCCCGCTTCCCTCCGCGCGCACCAGCCCGCCAGCCGGCCCGGCCTGCCCGCACCCCGCAGCCACGCGTCGCCCATCGGCGTCGCGCCCGCTCGCCCGATGCCCGACAGCTGTCGGCCATCGGTGGCCTTTCCGCGCCCGCGCCCCGCATCGCCGCCGCTCGCTCACCCGGTGCCACTGACAGGTTGGGCCCACCTGTCAGGCGTCGTCTCCGAGCGGGACTCTTCCCCGAGTCCGGTTCGAACCCGCCGCCGCCGCCTCCCTTTTCCGCCGCCGTCTCCGCCCCGGACTCCACGCTTGCCGCGGATGCGTCCTCGCCGCCCGGGTATAAAAGGGGACCCTGCCCCCTCGGCTTCCTCATCCCGCAGCCGCCGCCTCCGCCGCCGCTGGTCTCCGTGCGCCGCCGCTTGCGCCGTCGCCTTCGCTGACGGGAGCTTCGCCTCCGCCGTCGCCGTTCTCGCGCCGTCCGTCTCCGCCGCCGTCCGCCGTTCACCACCGCCGGTGAGCCTCCGTCGCCGACCACCGTCGTCCCGCCGCCGACCCAGACCGCCGCCGCCCGCACCCTCGTCGGCCAGCCGCCGCCGTTACCCGCTCCGCGCCGCCAGCGGAACCACGTCCGCGCCCGCGACGCCTCGGTCTGCGCGCCCGCGTGCGTCAGCGCTGACGCCAGGCCGTCGCTTCGCCTCCCCGTGGACGCCGTCCACCATGCACCCCGCCGCCGCCAAGCCGGGCCCACCTGTCAGCCCGAACCATAGACCCGTGAGCCGATCTGGCCACGTCAGCGCCCAGTCAGCCGAGCCACGTCAGCCCTAGGCCGACGTGTCAGCCTAGTCAGCAGCCACATCAGCACCCGAGGCCCCAGGTGCCACGTCAGCCGCCACGTCAGCCCTCCCCGTCCACGTGTCTGCCACGTCAGTCGCCACCTCAGCCTAGCCGCCACGCCAGCAGTCCCGCCTCCGCACTGTTCCGTGCGCCGCGTCCACCGTGGACTCAGCTTCCCGTGCGCCCGGTCCACAGCACAGTGCAATTTCCGATTTTCCCCGATTTTCTTTAGATCCAATTTTCCAAGAGCCCGTTCTCCCTCGTCCTAGCTCCGATTGACCCCGTTCTTTTTTCTAAATTCATCTAAAATTGAGCTCTTCCTTTTGGTCCAGGTTTGAAAGTTTTTGGACTTCATTTGAATTTTATTTGAATTTAGTTTGTCTTTTCGTCTCGTTTTCTCTCTCGTTAGATCACGTGTTCGAGGGAGCGGAAGTTGGATTTGTAGACCAAGAGCCCTCATCTGAGCGAGACCAAGGCAAGTTGTGTCCTTTGATCATGTTGAACCCAGTTTGCAATCTATTATTTAAATATTTTGTTTTAAATTACATTGCATCGCTACTTTTATTCAAACCCTTGTATTGGTAGTTATCGTCCCAATTGGTTACTTCCCTCCTTGATATTTGGATACCTTGATGCCATTGTCACCTTAGGTTGGGAATTTAATTAGTGATGCTATGTTATTTGTCACATTGGGTTGGTACGATTAGAATGCTTAGCCTTGCTTAGTTTGCGAAAGGGTCATCATCACATGTGATTAATTAATTTGACTTAATGAGATATTGAATCGTGGTTGGTACCACTGTTATAAAATTTGTGCCGTGACGTTGGTGCGTCATTGGCGGTGGTTATACAAAATTAGTTTTCACTTGGGCGATTGATCGTGCAGTAAAGGGGGTGCGAGAGGCACATGGGATGTGGATGTTTCGCCTGAGTAAATTTAAGGACTTAACTTTGTGCGCCATTGATCTGAGTCTTACCGTACTACCACATGTCCAGTATGGGATGGACCTGGCTAATTAATTTGGGATGTTTCAATTTCGGTTCCGTCATTGTGATGAGTGTGGTTTGGCGTGGCCATAGACCCACATTGGCGCAAGAGGGGGTGAGAGGCGAAACCTTAGCGAGACGGAACTGGGTTGAGATTGAACATTGTAAAGGCCTTGTCATGATCTCCTCGCCGCACACCTAAGGAAGTGTGTAACTCGCGTGGCAATCCGGGATGATCATGTCTTGTGGGTAAAGTTGTACAACCTCTGCAGAGTGTAAAACTATTCGAATAGCCGCGTCCTCGGTCATGGACAATGCTCGGTGATTTCACACGAGGTATAGTTATTTCTAAAAAGTTTCGGACAGTGGATGGTTAATTCATTGTTGGTGGGAGATCCATAAGTGGTTGGTTTAGCTTATGGATGGGAGATTCATAAGTGGTTACTTCAATTCCTTTGATTATTATCTATTATTGTTTTACTTCAAATGCGCCTTCAATCTATTTACTGTATTTTCAAATGTCGTTTTATGCAAATTAACCTTTCAGCCATCCATTGGTAAGCCTTGCATACTATATTGCATTCTTTGTTACAAACGACTTGCTGAGTACCAATGTACTCACGGCTTTATGCCCTGTTGCTCAGTTGAGGAGGAGGAGTATCACCAGCAGGAGGTTCCAGAAGGAGAATACTTCGACGTCTTCGCGGATTAGGCTTCGTTCTCCACTCGATAGCCTATGGGTGTGTCGATTGGATGCTGCGCTTTCATTTGGATTTCCGCTGCTAGTTTCTTTTAAGCCTTCCCGGCTATTACTTGTAAGCTTGGCCATAAGGTCGCACTCTGATGATTATTAATAATATTTGAGTCTTTTCTTAGTAAATCGTGATATGTTCGATATTTCATCTTTGTTTATACTGTGTGCACTAGCGTGATCCTGGACTGGTGCAGAATACACAGGAGAGTCCGGATTTGTATATTCGGGTCTCTACAGAGATGGTATCAGAGCTATATCGACTGTAGGACGAAGCCCTAGTTAGAATGGTCGGATTAGCCAAGTTTTCAAAATTTATTCTCTAAATCAAATCAACCAAATGATTGACTAGTAATTCTTGATTCTTGCCTCATTCTTAGGATTCTTGCTCCTTGCCTCCTCTGAAAATATTGTTTTCAAAACTTAAATTGACTTCTTATCTCTACAATATCCATAGATGTCTTGAGTGTCCCAAGATCAAAAAGGAGGTCGACCCAGAATTCTTCAAGCTGTGCTGTGAAGTCTGGATCAAGGAAGCGCCCAAATGTTTCAAGACAAGATTGGAGATTTCCATGAAGATTAGAAGCCATTAGATTTGAACCTTGTTCTAGTTTTAGTATCGTGTAGATCGTCTTGCTTCTTATTTGCCGTTGGGTGTGATGTGAGCTGCAGTTTTGCTTCTAGCATTATGATGCAGTCATGTCAAAATCTTTTTCTGGAGTTTATTGCTTCTTTTGTTAGCCTTTCGGCTAAGTGTCTGTTTAGTTTAGGATTTACCATTAGGATATTCCCCTTAGACGAGTTTACCGCTTACCTTTTGCTGTTCCCTCTTACCTACTGAGCCTTGAGAAGCCAGTCCTCAGCAAGTGATCTTTCTTTCAGAGCAGAGCAAAAATGGTTGATACTCGGAGCACCGCAGGACGCAGTCAGATGAACCAAGACCCGGAGAGCAGCAACGCAAACCAGGCAACCCAGGGACCACAAGCAACTCCAATGGGTCTAGACCCGACCTTGAGTCAGTTCATGGCAGCTCAAACTCAACTCATGAATACGATGATGCAGAATTTAACCAATATGATGAATCAACAGCATCAGGCAACCTTTGCACCTCAGCCAAATCGTTCAACATCCAGATTTGCAGAATTCATGAGGACTAGACCGCCAACTTATTCCAATTCATCTGAGCCTTTGGAAGCAGATGATTGGATTCGTTCAGTGGAAAAGAAGCTAAACCTTGCTCAATGTACCAATCGCGAGAAAGTATTGTACGCTACCCACCAGCTAGAGGGAGCCGCCGCAGAATGGTGGGAGAACTACTGTGCCGCTCATGAGGATCAAGACAACATCACTTGGGCTGAATTCGCAGAGGCTTTTCGTCATGCCCATATCCTGGATGGGGTGATCGAAATGAAGAAGGAGGAATTTCGTGAGCTGCAGCAAGGGACAATGTCAGTAAGTGAATATCTTAATAAGTTCACCCAACTAGCTCGCTATGCACCAGAGGACGTCGCCACGGATGATGCCCGTCAGAAGAGGTTCAAGAGAGGATTGAACCCGGGATTGAAAGTTCAAGTAGTGGGAAACGACTATACCAGCTTCCAAAACATGGTGGATAAGGCAATGATCATTGAGGAAAGCCGTCACGAACTAGAGGAGTCCCGCAAAAGAAGGGTGATGCAGCAAGGATCTCAGATGCCCCAGGCTCAAAGGGCTCGTCTCAGCACATATCAGCCAGCCCGTGTCCCTCAGCAGTCAGGATTCAAAACCCCCGCACCAGCCCCTCGTCAGCTCTTTTCTGGGCCTCCGCCAATTAATCAGCAACGGGAGAATGTCAACCCTACAGCATCAGTCACTTGCTACAAGTGCCATGAGCAAGGTCATTTCGCTCGCACGTGCCCGCAGAAGCATCAAGGAATCACGCCAATTCCGTTCAATCTTGGAAGTACCCCTGCCAAGACCCCAGGAGCAAGCCGTGGAACATCGTCAAGTCAAGGAAGCCAAATACCACAAAGCGTTGCAAGGGGGAGCCTCAACCACGTCGTCTCCAATGTCGCACCTGGTAACCTATTCTTTTAGTGAGCCTGAATCTCGGGGTCGAGATTCCGTTTAAGGGGGGGAGGTTTGTAACATCCTGATTTTCAGAGCCTTTTTGAAGTTTTTAAAATAAAATTCACCATTTGAATTTTTCTGGAATTAATTAAAGCTTAATGGGAATTTTATTAAATTAAAAGGATTTAATATGATTAATCTGAACATGAACATTTGCCAAATTTATTTTATTTGAGTTCTTTGTGTCTCAAGGAATTTATTGGAATTTTTATGGATTTTTCTGGATTTATTTGCTATTTTCTAGAGCTCAAATTAATTTATTTGAATTTCTGGAAAAAGAAAAAGAAAAGAAATTCCCAAACCGGCCAGTGGGCCGAAGCCCACCAGCCGGCCCGCTTCCCTCCGCGCGCGCCAGCCCGCCAGCCGGCCCGGCCTGCCCGCACCCCGCAGCCACGCGTCGCCCATCGGCGTCGCGCCCGCTCGCCCGATGCCCGACAGCTGTCGGCCATCGGTGGCCTTTCCGCGCCCGCGCCCCGCATCGCCGCCG
Organism: Dendrocalamus latiflorus; assembly: GCA_017311315.1. Lineage (NCBI taxonomy): Eukaryota > Viridiplantae > Streptophyta > Magnoliopsida > Poales > Poaceae > Dendrocalamus > Dendrocalamus latiflorus. Next base: position 6,957,729 of record CM029620.1, on the reverse strand, counting down.
CTCGCTCACCCGGTGCCACTGACAGGTTGGGCCCACCTGTCAGGCGTCGTCTCCGAGCGGGACTCTTCCCCGAGTCCGGTTCGAACCCGCCGCCGCCGCCTCCCTTTTCCGCCGCCGTCTCCGCCCCGGACTCCACGCTTGCCGCGGATGCGTCCTCGCCGCCCGGGTATAAAAGGGGACCCTGCCCCCTCGGCTTCCTCATCCCGCAGCCGCCGCCTCCGCCGCCGCTGGTCTCCGTGCGCCGCCGCTTGCGCCGTCGCCTTCGCTGACGGGAGCTTCGCCTCCGCCGTCGCCGTTCTCGCGCCGTCCGTCTCCGCCGCCGTCCGCCGTTCACCACCGCCGGTGAGCCTCCGTCGCCGACCACCGTCGTCCCGCCGCCGACCCAGACCGCCGCCGCCCGCACCCTCGTCGGCCAGCCGCCGCCGTTACCCGCTCCGCGCCGCCAGCGGAACCACGTCCGCGCCCGCGACGCCTCGGTCTGCGCGCCCGCGTGCGTCAGCGCTGACGCCAGGCCGTCGCTTCGCCTCCCCGTGGACGCCGTCCACCATGCACCCCGCCGCCGCCAAGCCGGGCCCACCCGTCAGCCCGAACCATAGACCCGTGAGCCGATCTGGCCACGTCAGCGCCCAGTCAGCCGAGCCACGTCAGCCCTAGGCCGACGTGTCAGCCTAGTCAGCAGCCACATCAGCACCCGAGGCCCCAGGTGCCACGTCAGCCGCCACGTCAGCCCTCCCCGTCCACGTGTCTGCCACGTCAGTCGCCACCTCAGCCTAGCCGCCACGCCAGCAGTCCCGCCTCCGCACTGTTCCGTGCGCCGCGTCCACCGTGGACTCAGCTTCCCGTGCGCCCGGTCCACAGCACAGTGCAATTTCCGATTTTCCCCGATTTTCTTTAGATCCAATTTTCCAAGAGCCCGTTCTCCCTCGTCCTAGCTCCGATTGACCCCGTTCTTTTTTCTAAATTCATCTAAAATTGAGCTCTTCCTTTTGGTCCAGGTTTGAAAGTTTTTGGACTTCATTTGAATTTTATTTGAATTTAGTTTGTCTTTTCGTCTCGTTTTCTCTCTCGTTAGATCACGTGTTCGAGGGAGCGGAAGTTGGATTTGTAGACCAAGAGCCCTCATCTGAGCGAGACCAAGGCAAGTTGTGTCCTTTGATCATGTTGAACCCAGTTTGCAATCTATTATTTAAATATTTTGTTTTAAATTACATTGCATCGCTACTTTTATTTAAACCCTTGTATTGGTAGTTATCGTCCCAATTGGTTACTTCCCTCCTTGATATTTGGATACCTTGATGCCATTGTCACCTTAGGTTGGGAATTTAATTAGTGATGCTATGTTATTTGTCACATTGGGTTGGTACGATTAGAATGCTTAGCCTTGCTTAGTTTGCGAAAGGGTCATCATCACATGTGATTAATTAATTTGACTTAATGAGATATTGAATCGTGGTTGGTACCACTGTTATAAAATTTGTGCCGTGACGTTGGTGCGTCATTGGCGGTGGTTATACAAAATTAGTTTTCACTTGGGCGATTGATCGTGCAGTAAAGGGGGTGCGAGAGGCACATGGGATGTGGATGTTTCGCCTGAGTAAATTTAAGGACTTAACTTTGTGCGCCATTGATCTGAGTCTTACCGTACTACCACATGTCCAGTATGGGATGGACCTGGCTAATTAATTTGGGATGTTTCAATTTCGGTTCCGTCATTGTGATGAGTGTGGTTTGGCGTGGCCATAGACCCACATTGGCGCAAGAGGGGGTGAGAGGCGAAACCTTAGCGAGACGGAACTGGGTTGAGATTGAACATTGTAAAGGCCTTGTCATGATCTCCTCGCCGCACACCTAAGGAAGTGTGTAACTCGCGTGGCAATCCGGGATGATCATGTCTTGTGGGTAAAGTTGTACAACCTCTGCAGAGTGTAAAACTATTCGAATAGCCGCGTCCTCGGTCATGGACAATGCTCGGTGATTTCACACGAGGTATAGTTATTTCTAAAAAGTTTCGGACAGTGGATGGTTAATTCATTGTTGGTGGGAGATCCATAAGTGGTTGGTTTAGCTTATGGATGGGAGATTCATAAGTGGTTACTTCAATTCCTTTGATTATTATCTATTATTGTTTTACTTCAAATGCGCCTTCAATCTATTTACTGTATTTTCAAATGTCGTTTTATGCAAATTAACCTTTCAGCCATCCATTGGTAAGCCTTGCATACTATATTGCATTCTTTGTTACAAACGACTTGCTGAGTACCAATGTACTCACGGCTTTATGCCCTGTTGCTCAGTTGAGGAGGAGGAGTATCACCAGCAGGAGGTTCCAGAAGGAGAATACTTCGACGTCTTCGCGGATTAGGCTTCGTTCTCCACTCGATAGCCTGTGGGTGTGTCGATTGGATGCTGCGCTTTCATTTGGATTTCCGCTGCTAGTTTCTTTTAAGCCTTCCCGGCTATTACTTGTAAGCTTGGCCATAAGGTCGCACTCTGATGATTATTAATAATATTTGAGTCTTTTCTTAGTAAATCGTGATATGTTCGATATTTCATCTTTGTTTATACTGTGTGCACTAGCGTGATCCTGGACTGGTGCAGAATACACAGGAGAGTCCGGATTTGTATATTCGGGTCTCTACATCTTAGGTGCACTCAAGGTCTGGGGCTGACCCTGAATACGCCTAAGATCCTCAACACGGTCTCTACGCGCGATCTTGGCGTGCCTGAAGCATCTCTCGACCGAGTGTCCATCCTTCTGACAGAAGGTACAATGGTACTTCACCTTCTGAGAAGTAGAAGTGGCATGATGAGGCTTCACCTTCTGAGAGGTCGAAGCAACAGGTGGAATCACCTTGCTGTCAGAAATCCCTTGGACAAAGCCCGCTGATTTAAAATGAACTTTCTCAGATCTGGGCTCTATCTCGATCACACCTGCTGCTATGGGTCTAAGAACAGTAGGTGGATGCTTCCTCATATCCTCAGAAAAATCGTATCCTAGACCTTGATTGAATTTGCAAATCTTAGATTGGTCTAGAATAAGATTTAGCTTCTTCTTGCCTCCTACAAATCTCTCGAGAGTGTTTATAAGATACTGACACTCCCGAAAGAGAGAGGTGCAAGAAGAGCAGGGGGAAGAAGAGACAACAGAAGGTAAGAGAGTAGAAGAAGAACCAATAGCAGAGGAACGAATGGCTTGTGCACGCACAGCCGACTCAGAAGGGACAGTCCTACTGCTAGCCAATTGGTTCACGTCGCTAGGCGTCTCTACCAAACCCTCATGCTTCTTCCCAACAGCACACACATCACAAGCAAATGATGGCTTCTCTAGAAGGTCCTTAGTTAGCTTCACATATTTTTCATCCAATGCAATCAAATCAGATTTTAGTTTGTCACAATTATTGCATGGTGAGCTAACAGGGTCCTTAGAAGCATATTGAGCCAATTTATTATTGTGATCAACTAATTCTTGAAACTGTTTAGAGACAGATTCAAGCTCAGCATTCAGCTTAGGACAATTCACACATGAAGCAATAGGCTCAAGTAGAAAAGCTTGTAACTCAGCAATTTTATGATTTGCCCTTTTTAAATTCATCTTCAAATTATTACAGCTTTCGCAAGTCTCGGGCAGATCGAGAAGCATGGTATAAAGACCTCTAAATACATTGTCCTTATCCTCACATGAGGTGCAAGATGTAGTCTCAACAATAGTAGATGAAAGAGCAACAATCCTACTCATATCTAGTTCAGCTAAAAGACTAACCCACCTTAAGCAAATCAAACTCAGAAGACAGACTATCATGAGAGGTCCTTAATTTCTCCATGTCACCAAGCAAAGTACAGCATGTATCACATTCAACACGGGAGGGAGCAGATATAAGTGAAGTAAGTTCCCGTGACAATCTATCTACTTCCTTCTCCAACTCACTACACCTAGATCTATATCTAGCATAAAATTTACCTAGCTTAAGAAAAGCATCATTAAGCTGGTCGTATGAGGGGTATACCTCATCGGAGTCGGAGTAAAGCTCGCAGTCGCTCACTTCGCCCCTCAAGGGCCATGAAGCACATGCCGGAGAAGTCGTCGCCACCCTTGGGGTCTTGCTCGTCCTTCCCATCGTCGTCGCTCCACCCCTCCACCTCGCTGAGGTCGAGGTCGTCGAAGGCGGTGAGGACGTGATGGAACAGCTTCTTGGCTTTGCCAAGGTTGCGGAACTTATTCTCTTTGCTTGGAGGCTTCTTGTTGCGGTTCTTGTCGGTGTAGACGTTCTTGCTCGAACCACCGAAGTCGTTCTTGCCCTCCAGCTTGGGGTAGTTTTCTCGAATGTGGTTGAGGCCACCACACTCGAAGCAAATCACTCGTCCTCCTCCTCTCTTTCTCTCTCTAACCCTCTTGTAAGTATAGGAAAATTTTCTGACTAAGAGGGCTAGCTGGTTTTCTGGAAGCTGTTCTAGTAGGTCATCGCTCATCTCACAAACAGCAGCAAGAGAAAAACCAAAAACACCATCGGAGGGAAACTCAGAAGTCGAACTGGGATCAGTGACCAACGCCATCGATTGTGACTTTGACTTACGAGAGACAATGTCAATCTCGTGAGTCTTGAGGCGTGAGTACAATGCATCAAGAGTCAAAGTCGAGAGGCCCGTGGTGTCCTTGATGGTGGTCACCTTCATCTCCCAAACGCGCAAGTCCAAAGCCGCAAGCATCTGACGAGCATTGTCTGAGTCGGGGTATGTGAGACCGACCGCTCAGAGGTTGCTCAAGATCTTGTGGAATCTCGCAAAGCATTCATCCAAGGACTCTCCAGCGAGCATTTCAAACTTATTGTAATCTTGCTTGAATTGGTCCTGTCGAACCGACTTAATTTGTGTGGTGCCCTCATGGTAAGCATCAAGGGTCTCGCAAATATCGAAGGCTGACGAAAGATGAGAAATGCTATCAAACTCATTTCGGCTCAAACCTTGAATGATGATGTTCCTTGCCTTAGCATTCGCCTCAACATCAGCCATGTTTCCGGCATTGATATTCTCATTGGCAGGAACAGCAAAGCGAACTTTGACCTTGCGCCAAATCGCATAGCCCTGGGCCTGAATGTAGGTCTCCATCCGACTCTTCCAAAAGGGATAGTCGATCCCATCGAAGATCGGGGGCTTGGTAGAATACTTATCCGTTGCCATGGCTCACAGACCGGTTAAAGATCTATGAAGAAGAGCTATCCGGCTCTGATACCAATTGTAGGATCGAAAATGGCAACAGAGAGGGGGTGAATGGTGCCTCTTCAAAAATGCCCCAAAAGTATCCACTAAAAACTCCGATAGCTATAGAAGCTATGAAGAAACAAAGAGGAAAGACTCACTGGAAACTCAGAGAAACATAGGCAAATACTATGACAAATCAAGCAAGGAAGCAAACACAATTTCAGCAAAGAAAAACATGGCCAAAGACTGGGGCCAGTCTGACTGGTGCCGATGGGCCGGTCTGACCGCCCAGTAGGGGCTTGTCTAACCGCCTTACTGAGGCCGGTCTGACCGCCCAGAAGGCGTCGGTCTGACCGCCCTACTGAGGCCGGTCTGACCGCCCAAACCCTAGAACTCGGGTTTCTTTGCTGAAAGCAGGGCTGCAATTTTCAGAACTTCAAAGAATAGATAAATTGATGGACTTCCCCGGTTCCTTTTAGGCTATCTGAAAAAGACTTTAGATAAAATAGCAAAAGGACCTTAAGAGACAAGAGAATCCACCAAGAAAGCTAGGAAATTGAGATATGAGTAAAAATCTGAAAATGCAATGAGATTGAAAGTAATTTTCAGATTTTACTAGAATCTTCAATCCTTTGCCTAAGAAACTTTGCAATCTCTTTAGCAATGACAAGAGGACTTTAAAACCAAAATCTTAAGCCATCTTTTGAGGAGAATCACAAAGTTCTCACATTGCTCTGTCATGGAACCCTAGCTACAGGGAAAAGCGAGAAATGTGATGCAAGGATTCTTTAGGAAAATCATGGCTATTAAATGTTTGCTCTCAGAGATAGATTAGCCAAATGGCTTGGATGAAGATCCCTAGTTCAGAGCATAGCTATTCCATAGCCATCCCACTCAAAAACTCAATTCAATCCATAGAAATCAAAGAAGGGCATTCAGAAGAACAGAAGACAGTAAAAGACTGAAACTCGAGATAACTCAAAGAAATCCATTACTGAGAGATGGATGATTACAAATGAGAGTTCTACATCCCCATACGCAATTGATATAAGGGAATCACACTACACTCTCACTACATGCTTTGAGAGGGAACACACGCAGGAGCTCAAGCACAAGCTGCTTGCTTCACCAGAACTCACTCAACAGCACACTCTCTCAATTTCTTGCCTTGGCTCTGCCTCCCCTCTCCTCATTTGAAGGCAGGACTTCACCCTCAAGTGGCAAAACAAGAAATGTCATACAACACCCACTCCTCTACCTCACACTCCATATGAGGCAAAGGTCAAAAGGGTCAAACCAAATGGAGGGAAACAACCTCCCTCTCCAAACTTGAGTCAAATCCTGGATTTTCCTCTCAAGCACCTTCCCGGAAGCTTCCCGCGTCCAGTACCTTGACCGTCTGGACTTCGACTCCTCCCTGAGTCTAGTCCCGGTCCGCTTCGCTGCACACGACTGCACCCGGCGTCCTGACCGTCTGGACCTCAACTCCTCCCCGAGTCTAGTCTCGATCCACTCGCCGCTGCCCGTCGTGTCCACCCGACACCGACCGAGACCTCCGACTCCACCTGAGTCTAGTCCTGGTCTGTTCCGTCACGCATGACCGCAACCGACCTCCAAACCGTCTGGACCTCCGACTCCTCCCTGAGCCTAGTCCCGGTTCTCTCGTCGTCGCCCGTCGTGTCCGTTACCGGTAGCTCCAGCTCTGGTTCCTCGTCTCCCGACTTGCAACCACCTCACCAGCCTTGATCATCTTCGGCATCACCAAATGTCTGGACCTCAACACCTCCTGTGACTAGTCCCGGTCCTCCTCGCCTCACCATGACCTAACTCCGAAGTCCTACAGTCACACAGACAAGCAAACCGTCACATAGCACCGCACGAAACAACATAATCCATATTAGCACAAGTAAAGGTACTCAACCCTAGAATACCCAAAACAAACTCAAACTCACTAAACAACCAGTCAATTACTCATCACCAACATGGAGATACCTCCACATGGTCTCTCGATCTACATGTTCTGAGGTTTTTGTGAGCGAGTGTGAGCACAAGCAATAGTGCTCCGTGAGCCAACATACAAAATGTAATATTTATACATGCAAGACTTAACAAAGATGTCTCGAGTTCTTTTATTTGCTAAAGACAACATTTGTAAATTACCGATAAGTTAGAAAGTCCTATAACTTAGCATTTTAACTAAACCATATTTTACTAATGAGAATGAAAATGTGCAATATTACTAATGGTGCAGATTCATCCACCTGTTACATGGTTTCATCCAACATATAATAGTTTTCGATTACCAGGGTTACATTCACCCACTATCAACTTTGTGTTACATCCACCCAGGGGAAACCAAATTCAGGGTTACATCCACTCGATGAGTTTTTATCCCACCCACAATGGTTTTTGAAATAGAAACTAACTCGAATAAATTCCCATGCCCGCCCTTGACTATAAGCACCGCTGTTCGAATAGTTTATATTCTACAGAGACTGTATGCTTTACCCACAAGAGATAATCAACTCGTTATATTTCACACATTTCCTTATATATGTGAATCAAGAAAATTACTACAGGTCTTTACGATGCATCTCCCAATATAAGTTACATCCGCTAAGGTTTCGTCTGAGGTGGTTACGTTCACCACACCCAGACCCCCTCTTGCGTCACACGACGGCTTAAAATTGACCCCACCATATGACGATGGAGCATCTATTGCTGATGAAGTTCATGTGTGTTTTTGTGAATGGAAGCTTGACACTAAAACATTGTGCATGACTCTTGATAATGCTTCATACAATACCATGATGATTGATGTTTTGAAAACCCACTTGGTGCCTAAAGGTGTGCTACCATTGTATGGTACTGTTTTTCAAGTTTGCTATTGTGCACACATATTAAATTTAATTTTTCAAGCTAGTTTACAGTTGATTGATAAATCTGTTAGAAAATTCGAGAAGGTGTCCAGTGTATTAAAGCATCTTCTACTCGAATGCATACGTTTTATGATGTCACTCAAACCATTTATTAATTGGATGTCACTAAAAAACTGTGTGTTGATATGCCCATTCGTTGGAATTCAACCTACAAGATGCTTAGAAATGCTTTGTACTTCAAAGATGTTTTGTTGTGGTTTGTTGAATGGGAAAAGTTTACCATCATGCATATTTTTTTGAGGACTTTCTATCAAGTGACATTGATATTCTCGGGGACTAAGTATTCTACAGCCAATTTGTACTTCAAGTTTGTTTTTATGGTGCATACACATCTATTGGAGTCAGTAAGTGCAAAGAAAAATTTCATAACTGCAATGGTTGAGGACATGAAAGAAAATTTTGATAAATATTGGTCTAACTATAATGTTTTTCTATCAAGCGCTTCTATTCTTGATCCACACTATGCTACAAAATGGAATTGTAAGCTTTTGCTACATGAAACTTTATGCTGCTGATGATGCCCAATGTTGTATTAATGAAGTAATAAATACCTTGCAAAGTCTATTTGAGGGGTATCGTGGTAGTTGTGTTAATCCAGCTTCAACTGATGTTGTTGCTCCAACACATCCACTGAAAGTGCTACAGATTTGTTTAGTGACTATCATAAATACTTGGTAACTCGTCGGACACATGAAGTGAAGTCACAATTGGATCTTTACTTGGATGATCCAAATAAAGGCTTGAATGAAGAATTGGATGTTTTGGACTTTTGGAGCAAGACATCTATGTGATATCCCAAGCAAGCATCAATGACTTGTGATATTCTTGCTATTCCTGTGTCGGTCATAGCTTCGAAGTTGGCCTTTAGCATGAGTTGTAAAGTCATAAGCCCTTCTTGAAGTTCTCTTAAGCCAAAGACTGTCGAAGCTTTAATGTGTCTTCAAGATTGGTATCATTGGAAAATACAGGAAAGTAATTGATCAAGCTATTCTTTTTTACCGAATTGATCAAGCTATTCAGAATCAATATACCTCATGTATATTATTGTCTATTGTCTTTTGTCTTGTAGCTGCTGCTAACACTCCAAGTAATGCTGAAAGTTTCAATGTTGATAATGGCTCTTTAGATTCAGATTGTAATGTCTAACAAGCTACACTTTATTTCCTTTTCTGTACCTTATGGCTGGGAGAATGTATCATACTCTAATGCATATCCACATTTAATCTTTTCTAGGACATTCATAATGTCATATGGAATTTTGTTCTTCTAGAGTCTGGACTATGGATGTCTTATAGACTATGGGGACTTGGGAGTTGTGACTAGCTGGTCTAAATTTGTGTAGCATGCATGTTTGGGATAGCATGCATGTTAGTTGGTAGTTCTTACCAAATACCTATGAGTAGTACAAGTACTATGTAGTATGAAGTATGACTGTGAATTGTGTTATTTATTTTTACTTTGTGTGTTTTTGCGATTGAAATTTGGAAGTTTAGAACTTGGCTATGTAATGAGAGAATATGTGGTGTGCTCTTTCTGGTCTCATGTTTTCACCTTGCTGTGAGTAGCTTGGAAGTCATAGGCCATCACTTTCAAATGTGATTCTTCTATGTTTGCAGAATCGGCATTTTATGCTCTAAGAAAGTAACATCCTAAAAATTCACCAAATTAATTTAATTTTTATGTAGGAAATTGCTTGGAATCGAGTTTCCCCAAAGTTGCTCGAAATTGCTTCCTAATGTCGATTTGTCATCTCTGGCGTGTTTTAGACCATACCATGACCTCTCTTGGACTTATCTCATCGCGTTCTATGCGATGCTTCTCTCCTTTTCCCCAGAAACCCTCCACAAATTTTTTGCTTTTGAAACCTAGCCATGGCTACCTAGGGTGCTTCACGTTCCCCTCAATTTGGTGATGTTTTCTTCGATCCATTCGCGTTAAAACGTGCCAAATGTGTCATCTCTGGTGAGTTTTCGGCTTAGCCGATATTTTTTCCTAGCTTAACCACCACACCACGTTCTAGCCTATGCTCACCTTACTTCTCCGCATTCCAAGCTCAGGTACTGTTCCTCTCTCCTACCCATGTCGTGGCCGTGCCCCAAGCGCTGCTGCCGCCTCTACGCCGCGTCTTCAGCCATGCTGCCACTTCCCAAAACTTCCTTGTGGTCCTTGCAACCCATTTTTCCTATCTCTCGTGTCTCCCTATCTTTCTCTCACCAGTGCCATGGTCATCTTCTTGCACCTACTCTCTGTTGGAATGCTCTACCTGAAGCTTTGCTCTTCATTTTCCCCTCTCTTTCTTACATGATGGCCCCACAAGTCAGCTCTTTGCGATTTTCCCCACCGAACAAAATACCCCTTGGAATATTCTCTCCCTTTCTATTTTCAGCCTTTTCTCCACTATTAGTCTTCTGAAAGCTTGTTCTCCATCGTCCGAACTCCGAATCCAGTGATTCGAGTTCATCTAAATTCAATATCTTCCTTTCATTATATATTTTGTACTTTTGTGATTTTATTTGTATTTATTTATTTATTTGTATTTGTAGTTTCGTGCGTAGAACCCAGCATTGCTGAAGAATTTTGCGATCCGCAGCATGAAGGTCCACAACACGTGCAAGAAGGCAATTCTCCTTTGATCATTTTGTACCTATGTTTACAAAAATCATTTAATATTTAAAATTTAATTGCATTGCTATGTTACATAAAATGTTAATTTCTGTCTTAGGGATAGTTAAGCCAATAATTATTATACCCTCCTTTGACGTTGACATCCATGTACCTTTGTTGTTCTAGGCTTCCCTTGTCTCAGTATTGAGATTATAATATTATTTCATAATTTTAGAATAGTAGTAACTACTTAGACAGGCTAGTCGGGCTTTATAACCCTATGGACGGGAATAATGTGATCAAATCTCTAAATAATTTTTTTATCAAGTGTTTGGCAATAAGTGATGCCATTGGTTTTTTTAAAATAAAATAAAATGGTGAAAATTGGTTTTAGACTCGGGTGGATGGTAAGATTGGGTTGGTATGGATTTAGCATGAGAACTTGTATTGTGCATGTACCGCCCTAGTCAATTAAGGACCAACGTTTGTGATTGTCCAAACTGAGCACTACTGTACAATCACAAGTCCAAATAGGTATGACCTAATTGATTAACTTATAAAGGTTTAGTTTAGATATCACCAATGGTAAGTGGGTACCAGAGATTTATTGGTTTACTTACAGTGAGGCATAGTGACTTACTGTACTCAAATGGTGCAAGAGGGGGCTTCTGACTATAGAGGATTTAACCCATCAACGGTGAAACCTCAGCGGGTGGTGTCTAGCTAGATCGGAGTAAGCTAAAAGTTTTGTGATAAATTATCTGTGTTTCATGCTTAAGGAAGCATGTTGGCTATTTAGATGGTTTATCACTTGTGGGTAAAGTTGTACAACTTCTGCAGAGTGTAAAACTATTCAAATAGCCGTGCCCACGGTCAAGGGCGGGCGATGTGCGCTTTCACATGATAGATCTTTGGTTTTAATGTTAAAGTAAAATTTTTGGGAACTCAGGAGTGGATGGAACTCTCGGAAGAGCGTCCTAGCGGATGGAGCCAGTGTGGATGGATGGAACCCGTAGTCTTGAACTTTGGCAGTTAGAGCCTGTCTACTAGTGTTGGTGGTTGAAACCTTCACTAGAAAATTTTTTGACAGTTTCAATTATTGTAATTACTTTGTTAAATTTATGCTTTCGAAAATATATAATGGTATTTGAAACAAAATGTTGTTTTGTACAAAAGAACCATATTACTCTTCCTTTGTTAAGCCCTACATCTACTGTATTTTTTTCAAGACTTGCGGAGTACTTTATATACTCACATGCTACACTCAAAACAACTCTCAGAGGATTATGAAGCTCAAGAAGGAGATTATGACTACTTCGTGTCTGGATTCGATGAAAGTTTCCCAGAGTATTAGGTTGTGTTTCCCTAGTCAATTGCTTGTGGCATATTGATGGGTCATTATCAGAGTTTTATTATGCTTCTGCTGTGTTTTGTAAGTTTGGAAGGTCTTGTACCTCAGTTGTAATAAAGTGGCCATAAGGCATGTACTCTCGTTTATTATAATAAACCATTGTTGGGTATGTAATTATCACTATTTGACTGTGTTCAGTAGTTTTGATTTGGGACTAGTGCAGTAATACACAGAGGGTTCGGATTTAGAAATATGGTCCCAACTGAGATAGTATCAGAGCTAATTTGACTGTAAGATGTGACCTAGTTAGAATGGCCGTTATTAGAAATGCTTCAAATTTTATGTTATAAAATAAAAATTTAATAATGTGCTGTCCTCATCTTTTCTCTTCTTTCTATCCTTACCTTCGTCATGGCATTCTTCCATATCTATCCGCTTATTCACTTTTTAGAATGGTAATTGGATCCACTTTCTTTTGTAATTTCTATAGATGGCTCGGTGAGATTGAGTCTAAGATGGACCTGGAGAAGCACGTCATCCTGAAGGAGTGAGGATTAGTTCTTCAGTTGTAATACCCAAGTAAAATTCTACGATTTTAGAATGCTTATATATTACTTGTTGGTGTGCTAGGTGGACTGTACCAAGCCTTTGTATACTTGTAGTACAGGCATCCTTATAAACTATTTTGATTTCAAGTTAAGTTTCTCCTACTTGTTTGCTTTTTTCTCGTGTGTTTGTTTAGGATGTTGTTTAGTTGGTCTCCTGATCTCATATCTATGCTACTTCCCTCTTATCTTTTGCTAACCCCGGTTACCACTTCCGATGGAGCAAGCTGCAATTCTTCCATCGCAGTCCAAGATTGGAAAATATTTGAGGACCAAGAATATATGGAAGATCGCAAATTTATGGAAAATACTCTTGTCGGGAAAGACGTCATAATCAATGGATGTCAAGTTAGGTAATTTGAATAATTATTGCTATTGTAATATATTTAGATTTGACAAGATTGCATAATATTTGGGTGAATTGAGATAAAAAGTTATATTGTCGATACCAATTGATTATGAATAAATCTAAAGGGTGCCATATTTGTGGATTAAATAGATCATGGAGAATGAATACATTATTATACTTGGTGGAACTAATTAGATCATAGGAAGTGTCTAAACTTGATGCCTTGGATTTATTATCTAGGATTGAAAGGAGCAATTGGGTTTAAAACCAGATTTTAGCTGAAGAGATTATTCTGATCGTTGGAGAATTAGTATTAAGAGATTGATCTAGTAAAGGTGGATATTAAAAGATTAAGAAGTTGGATTATCATAAATAATTCGTGAAATCAATTTTGGGTGATTTGGTTGAATCATGAAGAGTGGATGAATTTTGTGGAGTTAATTGATTATCAGAGTTTGGTGGACCTATTGATGATGAGTGGATACTAGTGGAATTTTGGAATATAATACACTTAGATATCTTCGTGGATTAATCTTGTCATTGCAAAATGGATTGGATATGTTAATTTGAATATGGTGGATTTTATAGATGATTGTTAGATAATTGGATTTTAACCTATGAGATTGACTAGATCATTTAAGGATGTTCAAATGGATAACCTGGAGTATTTAAATAAATTATGGAAGAGAGATTATCCGATGATAATTTATTGAGGTATTTAAATTCATTCAAATTTGGTGGAACCAAAATGATGATCATCAAGAGATTGATGTTGGTGGATTAATGAATATTGAATTATTGCTTAGTTGATCTTAAAATTGATTGATGATTACTAAAATGTGAGATTAATTTTATATTATTTGATGGATATTATTTGATGGGGGTTATGGATCTGTTGGATTAGACAATGATCATAAAGTATTGTTGGAAATCACAGATTACAATATCATTGGATTCTTGTTGGAAAAATTCTATGGTTTGATGTCGATTCAAATTAGAGCAGAGAATAAAAGTTTATGGGATTATTTATAGAAATCGATAAGAAATCAATAAGGTGCATTTGTGATACATGATGTTGGGATCAAGCACCTTTGAAAAATTGAAACAATTATGTCACTTTCGGATGAACACTTGTGAAAGTTAAGCCCTTTTGGTGAAATTATAAATTAAGTAATATGATAAGGACAAATGAAGTTAGTGTAGAGATTGTAGGTGACTAAAGATATCTCGATCGGCTGCTGATTGCTCGCGTTCTCCTCGTGCATGCAGGAATCGGGGGAAGGCTGCCTGCCGTGTTGGACTCCGCCATCGCGACGCAGAAGAGAAAGCCGCATCAGTCGGGGTCGTTCACTTCAAATTGCTCACAGAATAATCCACTCCCTTGTGCTCTGTATACTGCGACTGCATGCTCTGCTTCGGTAGGTGTCCGTGTCCAACTTGGCTTCTCGGCCGGCTCTGCCTCTCGCTTACGTGCATGAACCTGGAATTAGTTGGCAGCTGCACTTTGATTGATGGGTTGAGTGAGGGTTTCGACGATCTTGCCATGATGGGGTTGATCGGATGAGGCCATGACGAGGAAGGTTTCTCATACAGCAACGTAGGCGTAGCTTCTTGCTTCGTTGGCAGACGCATGTTCTTGGCGTTGTCCCATCTTTTGTGGTCTCTGGATGTTCAACTTGTGACGTGCGCCGTGTCAAATTTCGCTGAATTTCTTGTGCTAAAGCTTGAATAGTGCAGTTTAGTGATGGCGACAGCAGCAGCAAGGGAACCAAAGAAAAACAAAAAAAATGGGCTGTCAAAAAGAACTGAAAAAAATTGTGGAACAAAGCAGTAGCAAGTGGTCTGTATCCGTGGATGCATGGTAGCGAATACTTGTTTTTCTCTCAAAGTTGATTCATAAGCGCCGGCCCACGTACGTCCCCAATACTACACGTGGGCACGTGGCCCTACATTGGCGATGTTAGCATTTTAAAACGCACATATGGTATCCTTTTAGCATATGTTTGTAGGTAAAGTAGAGCAGCAGCTCATCTTTCTTCCAACCCTACAAACCAAATGCCAATCAACGGGAACCGTATTCTTACAAACATGTTGCCCCAGCATGTGAAGACATTGAAAAGAGGAGAGATGCTAGCAGTGGCGGAGTCAAGATTTGGTTGCGCCTCGAGCTCAGTAGTAGAATGATCTAAACTATCTGGACTATACTATGCAAATATTACCTTAGCTAGATTGAATTTACTCGGACTGTACACTAGATATTTTTTCACACTTCGGGCTGAAATCTACCCTGCCCAGGGTGTGGCTCCGCCCTTGGATGCTAGTAGGGAGGGCCAAGAATTTTGGCGGCACCTCGTCTTTAAGAATCTTGAGGGAGACATCTGTAGCCAACCGTATTCCTATTTACATGACTGACGACCAGAGTTTGATTCCCACCAATATGGGGTTTCAACCTGTGTCCTGTGGGCTGTGAATCGTAAGATACTATCTATACTAGGTAATTGTCACACTCTAAAAAAATATCTTTATAGAGCAACTTGTAGTTCACACGCAATGCTTATTTAGTTATATCGAAATACATATTGCATGTTTTTAGCAATTTTCAGCCGAAGACCGGAACAGAGGATCTACAAATTTTCAACCCAACAAACCCTCAACTAACCTTCTTGTACTGAGGCTTATGAAATGCAATACCACTACCACCCATAGCCAGCTACTCTCCATATATACAATTCAAAACAAAATCGAAAGCTCATAATGCCATTCATGCATAAGATTAGAATCTCCAAGGAAAAAGACAGAAAAGAGAACAAAGAAAAGAATGTGTTCTCGCATGCTCTACTCTGGCAAGTTATGGGAGGTGGAGGGGGACCAAAGACAAATGCGTATTAGCTTCTCAACATTTACAAGTAAAGACTCCAAGAACTGGAAACTCCAAAAGGTGTAAGATAACTTTTGAAGCTAACCTACAAACTACAGAGAGCCCCATGCATATAAAGGATATGTCCAAGTGCCTACTTGCCTACTGCCTAGATGGCTCCACCACTAGTTCAACTATCAGCAGTTTGCATGTAGTTACCATTATACCGTTCTCGTTATGATCATCTTTTCACCGGCCTGACTAATTTGGGTCCTAATTTTGTTGAGTGGCACAACTATGCCTATTACTCTGCGCACTCAATCCTACCCTTGATCTGCATGATACCCTCCAAGTCACAAAGTTTGTAAACAGAAAGTCTTATGCGCATAATGTCGCCCTTGTATGTAATGTTTCTTTTGGGTGTCAGAGAATAAAGGGGATGTACAATTGGTTATTTTTGCCATATGTTCAATCTATGATCATTGATCTTTATTCCCCTATCATTGTGCATCGTGGTGGAACACGGCGATCACGCTACTATTCATTAACAAATTTTGGTCCAGGCAAAGAACATGCACGCAAAGCTAGCGAAGGCCAGTGAACCACACACACCACTATGCCTAACGCAAGTGCATGCATGCAAAGATGATGTGAACTTGCAACTGACAGTACATTGGAAGAGGCAAAGAGATCGAGATCGCCCAAGCCATCTCTCTATCCTTTTGTTTGTCTCCAACGGCCATAGACAGTCCATGTGTGCATGATATGTATGCAGAATATGCCCTTTGGGTCATAATAATTTGGCTGCATGTACAGTACCATGTATGCATCGATCGAGCGAAGCTGCGAAGGTGACTTGGGTTCTTAAGTGGCTACGACATGGAGCCATGGATGATTGAGCGTGCAAGGAAGGTTCTGTGGTGCTGATTCCTGAGCGCTGTTTGTGCAGAGAATGGAAGCCTTGTTGTGTTGTGCGCCATCCATTGCAAAATGCCTGGTTTGTGTATTGCAGCATTGTTGAGCTGGCGATTGTTGAAATATAAAAACAGTTAGGAAATAAGATATAATGCCAGCACTCGTACTTCGTCTCCCACTCCAGGTGTGCGTGGATTCTAGGCTGCTCTGCTTTTACAAAATAGCAATGCCTGCTAGCTTTGGTTGTACTTTCTCTCCATAACTTTGTGTAAAGAATCAGAGATAGATGGGAAACTCAAGACAGCGCTTCTTAGGTTCTTATATATGCTATTATCGGACAGCAACAGTAACATCTGAAAGACAACAGAGCGTTACAAGTATCACGATATGGTTCAAATTACGACAGAAAAGATATTTTATCTCTAACTTATACTAAAACCGTGCAGCACAAGGATATCTACAATATCTTGATTCTTCAACACTTTGGACATTTTTTTTAAAAAAAAGAAGAAGATCTCGACATGGAAATGCATTCCTGCACTTTTGCAAACAGCAATGGATTCCACTTTTTTTTTAATAATAAAAGGAACTTCAGGGAATTATTTCTCACAGGCCTTCATCGTAAGTTTGCAAAAGATTGCTTGCTGAGTTCTTTTCAACCTGCATATCCCCATCTCGGCAGAAAATGCATTGACCCCATGGCATCTACCACACCAGCAAGAATTTAGCCTTATCCAAAATTTATTGACACCAGAAGATATTCTTCGTATCGTTTTCCCACCTCTGTACAAGCAGTGACGTGAACTGTAAAGACAGTAAGAATTAAGAGGTTATCTGTTCATATCCTGTGACTCTGTGAGACACTCGAAACCGTGTGAAACAAAAGTGTACATTAGGGGCAAATTGGTCGGTGATTCTGTAAAGATCACTCATGTAAGCGGGAGAAAACATGAAAGTAACATTGATAAGTGCCTCAGGCACCACCTGTAAACCTCGTATTGAATGTTAATTTCCCATCTACAATGTTTATACTGTTACTGAGCTACTTATTTCTCTTAACATTCTTAAGAGGAGCCTGGTTCTCGATCTTGAGTGCTTGAGCACCATCTCCCCGGTCTGTCTCGTGGGTGACTGTCTCTTGGGTGATGTACTTCAAACTTGGTTTTCCTTCTTACTAACGCGATGATGCGCAGCTCTTCTGCGTGTTCTCGAAAAGTAGAGAGATCTCAAAAGTAATACACACCCCATGCAACTTCTAAGCACATGCTGATAATACTATGCCTCGAATCCCGACATACGCAGCCCACATGGCTTTGTATCACTATCCAGCCGGCCAGGAACGAGGCAGACTGGTGTCGAAAACAACACACATGGCACACATCAAGTCGCCAACTACTCAACTTTGACCCCTGCACAGAAACAAAACGTAGGGCTCTCATAGCTTGTGTATGCTATTAGTCAAGAAGCCAACCCATTATATATCCTCCTAATGAAGATAGATTCCGTCTTAATTACCATTGTCATATCGTACATGTGATCGACTCTGACAGCTTGTGTATGACATTAGTCAAGAAACCAATCAATTATATATCCTCCTAATGAAGATAGATTCCGTCTTAATTACCATGTCATATCCTTTTTGGGCTCAAATTGTTCGAAGTTGTCGATGACTTATGTGTAATGAACACGAAAGGTACTCCATGGTCAATAGTGTTAAACATTTCTTAGGAGCGTTAGTATTAGGTGCGACGATGGTTTTTAGCTATAGCTGATGTTTTTTGGCTGAAAATAAATAGTAGCGACTGAAAAAAGTGGTTTTTAAAAGGAGAAAGTGAGCGGTAGGGAAAGTGGAGGAGAGATGCGTGCACGAGATGAGAGCGAGAGGAGTAGAGTACGTGATGTGTCCATGACCCCTGCCTTATCCTCGGAGTGAGATACGAGTAAGAGGTGTGGAGCTTTATTTCGCTCCAGTAATATGATAAAGATGTGTGCGTGACTATGCAAAGGATGAAGTGAAGGAAGAATATGGAAGCACATCGCCAGCAATCCACCGGGAAAGCGATGGCCTAACCGACGCCCGCGCGAGCCTATAAATCGCGTCATCTCCAGCCACAAGGACGCTACTGGATCGTATCGCACGCGAGCCCGCACGCACACGTCGTCTCCATCGTGCGACGACCTTGACACGTTGCTGATAGCTGGCTAGTAGGTGATGAGGAGGACGGCCATGGTGATCAGGGCCGCGCTGCTCGGCGTGGTGCTGCTGTGCGCGCTCCGGCACGGGCGTGCGCAGCGGTACAACGCGATCTACAGCTTCGGCGACTCCATATCCGACACCGGCAACCTCTGCGTCGGCGGTTGCCCGTCCTGGCTCACCACGGGGCAGCCGCCCTACGGCGAGACCTTCTTCGGCCGCCCCACCGGCCGCTGCTCCGACGGCCGCGTCATCATCGACTTCCTCGGTACGTACGTTTTATATATGCATCCACCTTGATTAAAATGGCGCATGTGAAGGCATATATGATGGTAATTAACGTGACAAGTGTGCGTGTGCGCGCGCGTATATATGTGTGCAGCTGAGCACTTTGGGTTGCCGCTGCTGTCGGCGTCCAAGGCCGGCGGCGACTTCAAGAAGGGCGCGAACATGGCGATCATCGGCGCCACCACCATGGACGCCAGCTTCTTCAAGTCCATCGGCCTCAGCGACAAGATTTGGAACAACGGGCCCCTCGACACCCAGATCCAGTGGTTCCGACAGCTCCTACCGTCCATCTGCGGCAACGGTACAGTAATCAATCAACCATGCATTTAAACACTTCACCAAATCAAATTTAAGTACTGTAAATACCAAGTAACTAATCATAATCTCGTACCGTATTCATGCCCATCGATATGGTGTACGTACATGTAGACTGCAAGAACTATCTTTCCAAGTCCCTCTTCGTCGTCGGCGAGTTCGGCGGCAACGATTACAACGCACCGCTCTTCGCCGGCCGGTCCATGACCGAGGTCAGGGGCTATGTGCCGCAGGTCGTCAGCAAGATCATCCGTGGCCTCGAGGTAACGCCCTCCACTCCACCTGAGCTCACTCTGACTCTTCCTAGTTAGGTGGCTCACCTGGGGCCACTTGCCTGCCACAACTAACCTATACATTCGGTTACCTACGAATGTAATAATGATATCGCGTACAACCAACACTACTACAAAAGAGATTATATTAGACAATTACATTATAGACGGTTCATAGAGAATTATCTGTGCTACAACTATCATAGACGATTTATATTAACAACCGTCTGTGATATTTTCACAAACGGTTATTTTTACGAATCGTCTGTGATAAAGCAAGACATCACATACGGTTCGTATTAATAATCGTCTGTGAAAATATCACAGACAGTTGTTAGTATAAATCGTATATGTAGTGCAAGACATCACAGACAGCTCGTATTAATAACCATCTATGATAATTCACAGACGTTTATTTATAAGAACCGTTTGTGATAATGCTAGACATCACAGATGGCTTTTACTGTGATAATGCTAGACATCACAGACGGTTTTTAGTTTGAAATGTCTAGGAAGGAGAGCAGGACGTGAGCAGATCGGGGAATTGCTTTAGACATAAATTGTTGGCCGCCTGTGTAAGGTTACGGCCGAACAACTCATGATGGATAGATGAGAGAAAGGAGATCAAAAAAATACTAGATGCCACTATTGAGAAATCTAGTAAAGAAGATGATGGAGAGGGCAGTTTAGAAGAGATTGAGTTGTGGTATCGAGGAATTGTACACCGCGTTGCACATAAAGCCAACTGTGTAGAAGTTTAAGGGTCGTTTGCATCGAAATATTAACAGGCAGGAGTAGGGCGCACATTTTTAAGTGTTATCATAGACGGTTTATATTCCAAACTGACTCTGATTGCATTATCACAAACGGTTCGTATAAAAAACAATCTCTAATATGTGCACTATCACATACGGTTTATATAACAAACCGTCTCTGATATGTGCATTATTACAGACGATTCGTATAATAAACCATCTCTGATAATGCCACGACACTGATCCGTGGCATCTCCCCCAGGATTTTGATCTACCCATCCATTCTCTCTGCATCGAACGGCAGACACCAGTTCCTCCCACCTCTTGCCCCTTATTAATTTCTTCCCCTCTCCCTTTCGCTCCAAGATGTGTGAGTTCTACCGGTTGCTCTAAGATGCGTGAGTTCTACTGACTGCTCCTTGTTCATCCACTCCTAGCTTGCCCCTCGATGACGCCGACTACCGCCATAAGCTAGTACAAGACACTCTTGTCGTAAGTGTCGTAAGAGTATCTTGTGCAGTGTCACTGTTGTGATACAAATGTGACGCTACCGCCATCTCTCCTTCATTGCAAGGCACCGCAGAAGTAGTTAGCTACTAAGACGATGCTCAAGTTGGCGTCAAGGACATCCAGCTCACCCGCTGCTAGGATCTCTCCTTCTTCTATATTTTTGCCATAGGTTCGTAGGATTAGAAGATGTGTTCTTGTCATGTTTAAGAGTTGGGTTCGTAGGAATATGAGATATATTATTGTCATGTTCTTGCTGTGTTAGATGGGTAACCTGCTCATTATCTTGTGATGCTGTAATGGTGGATTCTAATGTAATGTACTACTGTGTTTGCCGCTGTATTTGTTTGTTTTCAAAAGGCATAGCTAATATTTCTTGAGGCTAACAAAAAACAAAAAAAATTAGGTATAGTATGAACTATCATAGATAGTTTTATGGTATGAACTGTCTATGAAGGACTATCACAGATTGTTCTATATTACAACCGTCTGAGATACTCACCTATCACAGATGGTTGGCAGTTAGAACCATCTGCGATGTTGGAGTATCACAAACGTTTTTTACTTCAAGCTGTCTATGATGTTAGAGTATCACAGACAGTTCTCGTTACATACCGTCTGTATTGCATTTATCACAGACGGCTCATAAACCGTCTGTGATATCCTCCGATTATCACTGACCCATAAATTCAGACGGTTCGGAAAACTATTTGTGATGACAGTTTTGAATTGTCTGTGATGACTCTTTTTGTAGTAGTGCAGCCAAAGACAGCCTTATCGCCTACTTAACATTTAAGCATTGTGTGATGTTGTGTGTGCGTGTGTGCAGACGATGATGAGATTGGGCGCGCTGGACATCGTGGTGCCAGGGGTGCTGCCGATCGGGTGCTTCCCGATCTACCTAACCCTCTACGGAACCTCCAACAGCGGCGACTACGATGGCGACGGCTGCCTCAAGAGCTACAATGGCCTCTCCTCCTATCACAACTCGTTGCTAAAGCGAAGCCTCTCTAACCTCCAAAGGACGTACCCCCACACCAGGATTATGTACGCCGATTTCTACTCCCAGGTCATCCAGATGGTCCGATCTCCCCAGAGCTTCGGTACGGCAACATCCTCTCTTTTTCATGCTATATATTGTGGTATATCGATCAAGTTGGATTCCTGCTAGATCGCATGGTACCATTAATTGGAGGAGATGCTTGAACATGCGACGAAAATTCAACCAGGAGATTCCTACGAAAATATGATGTTACGCACTAATAACCTTCAATTACGGGCGATGAATGGGTTGGATTTACATAATAGTCGACAGTAAGCTTTCTTGGGAGGCATGATCTTACCAATGCCAGCCATCATATGTTAAAATCTCGCACATACGTACTACTATTTGGTATTTGGTAGGAAGAATGTTCCCGCTAAACTTCTACTCGGACATCCCTGTCCAGGACAGCAAGGCAAAAACATCATTTCTCTGCATTATACTTCACCTTTCTATGTGCTCGGCAAAGGTCCTAGAAATCTAGAATCGAGTTGCCGTGACCGAGTTGAAGTTTCACTGATCACGACATGTTTAGGGGAGGTAGCTAGGGCCATGGGCCCACGGGTCATACTGTACGTCGGAGATATATCCAAAGCAGGTTGATGGATGTACAGAAAAGCTAGGTGCATGCATAACAAGCTTATATTATTATACTGTCCCACCAATGGCTCATCCGTTTAGTGGTCAAATTATGCTCCGGGGACCACGACCTTTGTCCATATAATTTGGGAATCAACACCTTGCAATCCAATTGGCATGCTATCTATCACATGAACCAATTAATACGAAATAATCGGCTAAAGCATGTATAACCACGTGTAATTGACAAAGATACTTCAAAAAGCACAAGTTCATATAAAAAATGGAATGCACATGTTCATATCGAGCGTGATCTTTCTTCTCATGCATCGCTGTACTTTTAATCATTTTCTCAATGTCATCACCGGCCGATTCATGTGATACAGTGCTCGTGCGCACGCATTACGAAGCAGATTAGTAAAATGACAAACTGGGTTGGACGAGGGAATTTTCATGTAGAAATTGAGTTGTTTTCTAAGGAATTTCTATCAAGTAACTTTTTTTTTGAAATTCATGCGTTTCAAATGGGCTGATTTCAACCAGCTCGATTAATCTGTGATTGCTTCTTCTTTTTGCAGGTTTGAAGCATGGCCTGTCAGTATGCTGCGGAGCCGGCGGCCAAGGCAAGTACAACTACAACAACAAGGCGAGGTGCGGCATGGCCGGGTCAAGCGTCTGCTCCGACCCGAACAACTACCTCATCTGGGACGGCATCCACCTCACCGAGGCGGCCTACCGTTCGATCGCCAACGGATGGCTCAACGGCCCCTACTGCAACCCTCCCATCCTGCACTGACGATAACTTGAACCATGAGAGAATAGCAGGTTAGCAATGGCGATGGATGATATGTGCGTGGTTTGTTTAGGGTTGGCGCGTGTGAGATCGATGTGTGTGTGGATGTAACAGCTAATGATGGTTTTCTTTATTCAGTTGTTGATTATTCATGGGGTTAGGGTTGATTGTGTGTGGAGAGTGAATAAACTTCGGTGTATTATTGAGGATTAACTTTGAAAAGTACAATGAATTTGAAACAGGTTTTCATTTCTAGCTCCATTTTTTTGCAAGTTCTACTTGATCTGATTTGGATAATTGAGTCCACATTAGGTCATTTAAACTTGTGCTATTTGGTTGACTGCTTGAGCTCATCCTTTCATGAGCTTATGCATGATCATGATTTACACCAATTTATCCCATTAATTGATGGGTTGGCTAAACTGAATATAGTTGAATGTTTTCCCTGGACACCTTACGGGAAGATACAGTTGCCACCCTCGCACGAAGGATTGCTCAGTCACTATGCTACGTCTGTTCCAAAATAGTCCCTCTGTTTTGCTACATTTGATCATGACCTCAGAAGTATTTGTTTTAATATATTTGTCTATTAAGGAAATCTAGAGCGTAAAGGTAAGAGCATCAGCAAGGTAAGGGAATGCTACCTGAGGGGTTGGCGGCGTCCAATGAAGGTTGGGAAAGCACGACGGTGAGAGACGGTGGCAAAGAGTTGGAGCATGGCACCGGTGATATAGGGGTAGCAGCGGTCCAATTCAATAGTGGGGTCGCGATGAGGGAGTCCCAGTGAAGCTCCGGCCGGAAGGAATCAACTGAAAAGGCTCCCAATCAGCTGATTGCTATGGTTGTCAGAGTTGGAGAAGAAAGTAGCTCTGGCGAGCTGAGGGACAGGAGGGGGTGATTGCGTGGAGGGGGAGGGAGAGGGGAATGTGGAGAAGCTAGGAGGGGCTTGGCGGGGTATTTATAGGTGGCGGAGCGACCGAGCGGCGTGGGCCGAGTATGGCAGTGGCAAAGAGGTGGCACGACAACATTAATGGATGGCGTCATCACAGCCATGCCCACAGGGGTGATGAGGTGACGGCGCACACGTGACTAGGCAGGTAGATGAGGAATGTCAGCTCATGTGGAGGGTTGGCTCTCATGGCCGATCATTAGAGCTGGGGAGGGTCAATTTGATTTGATGGCATGGCTAAGGGGAGCTAGTGCGATGGCCAACGTTGTAATGCACTTCAATGCAGTGGTAACGAGGTGGTCATGGTCTGAAAGCCTATAAAGCTGGCGCCTTGGTCAAAACTTGCGACAGGGTTTGCTGCGACATGGCTGGTGTAACGTGCGTGCATGGCACAGTGCATGGGGGAGCAGTTCCAGCTCAGGAAAGCACGACGAAGCATTGGTGTGGGTCAGGCGGTGATGTAACCACGCCACAAACACATATGACCATAGCACCCAATATTAATATTGAACAAAAGGTGATTTCGTTTCTCTTTATTGCTACTAATGTTATTCATGAGAATGGAGTACTACCTCATGTCACTACTTTGTACATTCTTAGGTTTGACAAATGGAAGACTTTTGAACCAAGGGGAAGAAGAAAGAGGCAGGAGACAAATCAATGGAGAGGAACAAGGAAGAAGAAGTCAAGGACAAACCATGCAGTGGGAGAGCAAAAGGGGAGAGGTATAAGAACTTAAAGCCCAAGTTTTGGATGAGATTTCCATTCCCAATTCGGAATTTCCTTAAGCCCAATCGAAATCGAACTCGGAATCAACTCAGAACTCAATTTGGATTCGGTTCGAGACAGCCCGACAGGCCTGTAATAAAACGGCCATAACTTTCACAAACGGAGTCCAATTTAGGTGTTCTTGTGCTTGTTGGAAAGCTTATTCCATTTCCCATCCAATGGGTAAGTCCTCAGCTCAAGAAACCTTTTGGTCGCATCACAATCACCAAAACAATCTGACGCTGATTCAGCCTGATAGGACCGACTTTCAACATGCACAGAATTCGCATCCGGAGTCTGTTTGGGATGGGTGAGTACTTAATGGAAAGCTTATCTTATCCTGTTTCTAATGTATTTGTTCTAACCTCAAAATTCCTTCTGTGCGCAAAGATTTCATCAAAACACTTTAGGACTATTTCTGAATCCGAGTCAAAGGTGCTGCGCCACCTCCACTTGGGCCCAAGGCTTTCTAACTTTCACATGAAAACTCTTATTCTTGAGTTGTGTCGGAAGACCACCTGTAAAGAACCTCTGTAGAATCCCACCTTTTGAACTCAATATAAATATTTGTAATTTCAGATTGCTTGTTATCTTGTTCTTGCATGTTCTTCGGTTGCATGCAGGAAAAGACCTTCGTGGTCAGGTCAACCGCATTCTTGGCACGGTTGATAATGACTTGGAGTGTGGTTCAGCAATTGTTAAGGCGCAAGCGACGTCGTATAGTTGTAGTCGAATCACAATAGTCACCTCCATCAAAATCGAAATTATCATCCTATCAGAAGATTGGGATCCCATGGTCTCATTAGGCGGCACATAGGCACGCATTGGCATAGGTCGAGCGTGGCCAAAGTGGCGTGGAACACTGGGTGCGACGGGGTCGGCGCGGTGAGGGCGCGGTGAGCACATAGGCAGAGTGCGCTGGGACGTTCTGGGCCAGATGGGCCAGATGAGGAAAAAGGAAATGGGCTATGCGCAGGTCCAAAATTGGTCTTCCTAATCTTCTATTCAAGCAAAAGCCAACTTGAATTATGTTTGAATTTGATTTGTATTGAAACTCAACTTTTCTAAAACACCAATTAAGGCTTTTGGATGACAATTGAATTATAAATTCTCAAATTTTGAAATGAACTCCTAATTGAGTTTTGATTAGACTTGAATTTGAGAATGGCTCAAAAATTTGGAATTTACATTATTAGATTTTTTACTTCAACTCTATTTTTCCTTGCAAAAGATTTATTTTAGGATTGAGCTTAGGATTTATTTTAATAATGTTGCTCGGACCATGGACGGGGTGAGAAAAAGTTTGAGGTCTGTTTGAGAGAGAAGTATGTCATTGGCCACGCCAGAGGCGATCGCAAGCATGCATGCACCATTGGCGAAGTCATGACCTGCATGTGCAACAAGTCGATGCTCCTTCACAAGCCTTACTCCCATGTTTACGCCACGTGTGTTGTGTGGTAGTAGACATCTGTGTAGTACATTTCAAAGTACTATGACATCAACCATTTTTGTGGGACTTAGAGCACTGAGTTCAACTCCTACAGGGTGGAGATACATTACAGGGATCTTTGGGGGGGGGGGGGGGAGGAGTGAAGTAGGTGCCGAACGATGCACTAAGGCAGCCTAGGTCTGGAAGATGTTAGTCCTGCCGCATCTGTAACAACATAGATGACAGTCATCGTGGCCAACAGCAAAGGCCACGCAAATGCAGGCTATGCAAGACAGCGGGCTACTCCATGTGGAACTGCCTAAATAGGCCCACTTCATCAAGCGCACCATAGACTTATCAATTTATAGCACCTGCGCCTATGTACTCATTCATTATTTATAAGACCGACATTTTCTGCGATGTAACTTGCAACAAATTATTGTTCAACAATGCAAAGTATGTGCGTTTTAAATTAAGTTCAGTCCTAATATTGCCACGTTCTTTTTGTAACTTTTAATGTGATTTTTGTATGGACACTGATAGTACAAACACTCAAACATCCTTTTCTATCTTGTAGGGAATCGCACTACGCTGACAGAAGCATGGCAGACATAGCTAGAAACTCAAGGCATGGGAGGGGATGGTGGACACGGGTTGGGTTTCGAGGCCGTGACCCTTACCTCGAAGATATAAGCATCTATGGTCCCTTGGACCCTGGCCCCCCAAGCCTCGATCTACTGCTTAAAACCAGGGAGTTGTACATCTTTAGAAATCCCCTCCGCGACTACCCACACATCCCTGAGCCTTGGCCGCAATGCAAGCACAACCTCGACATGGTGTAGGTGTGTGATGACCACGTGCACCTATGACATCGATTCTTTCGCTACCCTCTGTTTATGGTAAGTGGTTCATTACCTATGTATACTTGCACGCATAGAATGCTTGTACTAATCTCATCTTGCTTGCAGATAGCGGATTGTAAGTTCACCAAGTGGGTGGATCTATTGTATCCAATACCTGCCCAGATTTACTGTCATAGCCCAAGTTTTTATTTTTAAAAATAATAAAAATAAAAAATGTTTTATTTGGTTTTCCTAAGTTTTCCCTGATTTTATGCATTTTAAAAAGGCTTTCTTGCCATTCTAAAATTAAAAAGTAAATTATGTGTAAAAATAAATACCAACTTTAAGTTGGAAATAATTTTCCTAAGTCAAAAATAGCCTCATAAATTTTTGTGAATTTTCCTAGAATTTTTGGATTTTATTTGCTATTTTTCTAAGCTTATTTGGATTTTCCTGGTATTTCTAAAATAAAAAATGTATTTAAATTATCAAAAACCCTCTCGGGCTGAAATTAGCACTATGGCCTACTTCTTTCCTAGCCCACCTCCACTTTCTTCTTTCAAGCCCCGGCCGGCTTTGCCCCTCTCCCCCTCTCACTACCAACTAGGCCCTACCCTCCATCTCCCTCTCCTACTTCCTTTCTTCTTCATCCAGCGTGTAGCCGCTAGAACCTATCCTGAAAACTCACTTCCCTTTTTTCACTGCGCCACTGAGGGGAACCCTCTGCCGTCGCCTTCCCTTTTCGCCACCTGCAAGCGCCGGCCGATGCCCTTCCTTCCCCGTCCCTCTTCTTCCTTGTTTTCCCCTCCGTCCTTTCTGCCGCCGCAATCACCGGTAAGCAATTCCCGTGCCATCCTCCCTCCACCAGCCTATAACACCCCTTCACCATTGAAATACCTCAAACCTAGCCCCCTCGCCTCCTCTCTCTCCCTTGAGCCCTAGAGTCCTACGCCGTCTTCCTCTTCCTCCGAGCTCCGGCGAAGCTTCGGCAAGCTTCTCCGATGGAACAAAGCCATGACATGCCACACCATCTGCACCTCCAGCTCCGTTGCATTGTCTATGACGTTGTGTACCCCTCCTCCACCCCGAAACGTCATTGGAACTACCGATTCACCGGAGTCGTGACCTTGCTACCGCTTTGCTCTCATCGTCGGCCACCTCCAAGAGTCTTCAAGCTCCACCCATCGCTACCCTCCATCGTCCACCAGAGCGTCGGCAACGTTCAGTTCCCATGTGTGTCATGTCAACGCCACCTCACCGCTGTTCCATGCACCACGTCAAAGCCACATCAGCCATCCAAGCCCAATCATGCACATGTGGCCCATCTAGTTGGATTTTGCTACCGGTCCATCGAGGACCCCTCAACTATTCCGTGGACCCGGCACTCAAGACCTAGGCCCACCTGTCAGCGCACATAGCCCTTTTCAATAGAAAATAATTTAGCCAAAACCAAAAATCCCTACTGACATCATAATTCCCATTTTCCTTTAGAAAAATAAACCCAAAAATCCAAAAAATGTTGAAATAGTGTTTTTCTTCTCTTTTTCTTATTTAAATCTTCTGAGAGCCCGTTCTTTTCCGTTTTATCTCTAAATAAACTCATTCTTTTTTCTAAATTCATCTAAAATCTCACCTTCCTTTTTGAATCTTGGAGTTCGTATTTAACCCCATTTTTAAAGGCATAGTTAATACCTAGTTGTTGTGGCCACATTTGATATTGGTCACCCAATACCTTATCACCCTAGAATAAAACTCTAGTTAATATATTAGTATTGGCTAGAAACTTTGTAGAAAAGCTTAGGCATGCTTAAATATAATCATAAGTCTGGGATAACTTTTCACATAACATGATGATTATTAAAATGTATTCTTGACTTTGGTGAGTCAAGATGTTGTATGGTATGTTTGACAAAATAAAATTAAAAATATAGTTTAGACATAGGCGACTGGTTAGGTGGTGAGTGCTTGGTGGCACAAGGGGTATATGGAAAGTCTACCTAAGTCAATTAAGGACCGGTCTATGAGCTACTGCTACAAAGCCACATCATACTACCATGTCTGGTATGGGACAAACCTGGCTAACTAATTTGTGCGTTCCAACCTTGGTTTTGCTATAGGTTGAATGTGGGCATAGCGTAGGCCACTGAGTTCCACATGGCACAAGAGGGGGCCCCGATTTACTGGATTATTTATTGGTGTGAAATCTTAGCAGGGGCGTGACCAAGTTGATGACTTCGCATTGTAAAGGCCTTGCCACCATCTCTTCGCCTCACACACAAGGAAGTGTGCCATGGCAATATCAGATGGCCATGTCTTGTGGGTAAAGTTGTACCACCTCTGCATAGTGTATAAACTATCCTAGATAACTGCGCCTATGGTCATGAGCAATCCGAGTAAAGTTTTTTATGGATTAGACTTTGTTTTCCAAAAAATTTGGTTAAGTAAGAAAATGAGATCTTTTGGAAAAAAAATGGTTCGGGTTGGATACCTGTGGGCAGGTTAGTGCGGGCATAGATCTACACTAACGATATTATTTGATTAAAACAATGTTTATTTAATTATTGTATTAAATTCAGTAATTTACATCTATTTAGTGTATTTACTCCAGTTTGGTTTTACACTCAAATAACCCTATTATCCGTTCACTTGTTATTCTTGCATTAATGTTGCTTTTCCTATGTAACTTGTAGAGTATATTTTTGTGATCACCCTAGCTTAATTCTGTTGCTCAGAGGAGGACTGCTTTGACTTCGGTGAGAACCTTAACGAATAAGCTGGGTCCCATAGTTATTTGCCTATGGGCAGACTGGATGGGTTTCTTCCACTGCTTATATTTAAATTTGGTCTATGGGGTCGTTCATGTAAACTTTAGCCATAAGGTCCATATTCAGTTAATTAATAAATGTTATTATGATTGATAGTTATCTTTGTTGTCCATTGTGTGCACTAGCTAATTCTAGACTAGTGTGATTGACACAAGGAATTTGAAGGTGTTGTTTTCGGGTTTAACATTTACATCCACAAACTACACATCCGCTTAGAAAAGTTGCAAGAGGAGCTCTAGACCGAGAGGACCAACAATGTCGAGCTCCGTATATAGAGGATCAGAGAGAGGAACAACGAGGAGATTGTGCACCTCGGCAGCGATTACCACCTATATTGCTACTGTGCCAACCCGAGCTACCATTGTGCTTGTCACTACCGCGACAACTAGCCATGTCCATGCTCTCGGATAACCGCCACACCATGTGGGTGCCATACAGTTCAACATTTTCGTCATATGGCCGCTGTAATTCGCAGCTTCATTACGAAGTGCTATATCAAGCTATACATGATCCATTCCTACAATTTTTTCAGTAATATATCTGTAGCACTTAAAAGATGGAGTTGGTTCATCGGCCTGTCCAAACCTCCATTGCGCTTCTCCAATAAAGTTATAACAAAACTAGATGTTTACTAAGTACTATCGAACAACGACCACTGGGGCTATGTACTAAAGCCCAGGTAGCAGAGCTACCGAGTCGGGGGAACTCGGCAGCTCCTGTCGAGCCAGGGGGCTCTACAGCCCTTCCTACCGCGCCATGGCTTGTCCTACTGTGCTTGCACGCATTGCCACAGGTGCCCTAGCCTGTAGAGCTAGGGGCGCAGCAGGTGGCAGTTGTCGCCTGCCGTGTCTTCCGAGTTCAGAAAGGGATAGTTTGCAAAAAAGAACGTCCTAAGACCATCTTTGAAAATTTTTGCTACAGTGCTATCTCGGTGGATAGTTCAACATTTCGGGATAGGTGACATCCTTTCGCCACCCAACTAACTCCTACATCTATCCCAGCCCAGCCCACCAAAATTCTAGGGTTTTATTTTATTCTGTAGCACACGCCTCCAGGTCCCACCTTGTCCCCCGATTGCCACCGCCTCTCTCTTCCAGCCATCGTCGTCTCCTCCCCCTCCGTCGAGCCGCCACAATGCTACCGAGAAGCAGCTGTCATCTGCCGGGGTGGCCTGATCGAGGGTACCAGAGCGGATCCCAAGTAGTTCATGGGTGTTCAGTCGAACACCCAAATTTTTAGGTGAAATACCCTGTATTTAGTATATATATTTGCATATATATATATATATATATATATATATATATATATATATATATATATATTGGTAATTGGTCTACATACTTGATATTTATACCCCCAATAGATTCAGCCCACTTAGACACCTCCCCCTCTCAATTCATCTCAAAAACTACAACCAAGTTGAAAGTTCAAGAAGGTTAACTAGAGGGGCGGGTGAATAGACAGTTTAAAATTTTTTTTTGGCCAAAACTGAGTTTGATACAGAATTTAGATTCAAGGTGGCAAGTGAGCCGCGGCGAGCACCAAGCGTGGCTTAGCTGGGGTCCCGGGAGAGAGCATGTGGCGGCGGTTGTGCCACCGGGGCCAACAAGACAGGTCACGCACATTGACAATAGCACAAGTGCATCCCTATTTTCAAGTTTCAAATCCCATATTCTCAATTCAACAAATTTTTCTAAATTATTTGAGATGTTGTTTCTACTAAAAATAATTTATACTTTGATTTTGCTACTATAGATCTCTATTTTAATTCTGAACACCTATTTTAAAAATTCTAGATCCACCACTGGTACCAACCTTTCGGCCCGCTTCGAGCAGAAGCGGAGGTAGCAGCAGGAGCAGAACCCTCAGCCGTTGCCGCCGTCGCTAGCAAGCACGCCGTTGGTAATCTCTAACCCCGATGGGTTTCACTTCTCTGCTGTTGCCGTGTCTGTGGCCAATCGAGCCTTTGCGCGAGGCGACGTCCGGCCGCTGCGAATGCGTGCATTACTGTAATGCTCGGGCTGCGAATTTTTGTTCGCTGTTGATTGTGTTTGCAATGTACGAAAATCACAAATACACTAATCGTTATCGTACTCTACCAACCAAAATTCTTAATTTTCATAAATGCAAATAAAATTACACTACCAGCAAACTCCACTCCACATCAAATACATATTTTTTCAAACACCATTAACAACGTACCAAAATATTTCAAAAATAAAAATCTACAAAAAAATAATTCCTACATGTATCATCCGCAATACATAACGAATTTTGAAAAAAAAACTTCATATTTTTTTGCATCTCCTATTCTATATTATAAATTTGCTGCACACTCTAAAAATATATATTACATATGTATGCATAATATTTATGTAACTATGTAATCAAAACAAAAATTACAACTTATATTTTGTACAAAACCCTAACCCTAATCCGTAGCAACTCGAGTGGTGCGCCCGTGCGCCGCACCTTTTGCATGGCAACCGAGTGGTGCGCTCCCCCGGCGCATGATACGGCTAATGGTGCGGTCCAAGACCGCACCATTTGCCCTGACAAGACGGCAGCCGAGTCGTGCGGTCGGGGACCACACGATCTCGGTATCGTGCGCTCCCCGGCCGCACGATTTCCACGCGTCAAGCCCTGATAAATCGTGCGGTCGGGAGGGGACCAGATCGGAAATTTCGTTTCCACAAAGGCTATTGCGAGAATTTCAGGTACCAACAGTGCCAAAAGCATTCAAAATTCCAACCTTTTGGCCCGCTTCGAGCAGAAGCGGAGGCAGCAGCAGGAGCAGAACCCTCAGCCGTCGCCAGCAAGCACGCCGTTGGTAAGCTCTAACCCCGATGGGTTTCACTTCTCTGCTGTTGCCGTGGCTGTGACCAATCGAGCCTTTGCGCGAGACGCCGTCCGGCCGCTGCGAATGCGTGCATTACTGCAATGCTCGGGCTGCGAATTTTTGTTCGCTGTTGGCTGTGTGTGTAGTCCGCCCGTACGGATCCATGGTGCATGCCGTGCAGTTTTGCGCAATCGGATTTTTTTTTTTAGAATTTTGCGTGAGCCGGTTTTGTACAAGTAAGGCTATCTGAGCTTCTCTTTTGTTGAAAGCGTGTGTGCATTTGAGTTGGGCAGCTTATTGATTTCTATTTACAGGGACGGCCCAATCGGTAGTACATGGAAATCTGTGGTCTCCTTTACTGTGTACTACACTTTTACTGTTGAAAGCATTGACACTTAGGCATGTCCTTTACGACTTTTAAAAGCTGCTTTTGGTTTTTGTTACATTATGTAACTTTCAAATAGAGTATTTTCTCAAGACGAGATCTACAAGTTAATTATAGTATATGTTAAAAGGCTAACATGTGTATCAACTAAAATTACAAGTGAGTATCTCTCTCCGTAATCTCTATCGCAAACAGCCAAAATTCAAAAATTTCAGTCAATAGCTATAAGCAACAGCTAAAAACAACATGTTCTCTATATTGTTTGGTTTAGATCGTTCTCTATAAAGTTTGGTGACTTTGTTTGATACTGTGTGTAAGATATGTATTTTGTCTCGGTTAATTTAGTTATATATTTCTTGGTACATTAGGAAGATATAAACACTAAATGAAAACAGTGGGAGAGCGCCAACCGAAGAAAAGGAAGGCGCCATCATTAATAGGTGAAGAAGATATAAATTATGGATATCATGTTAGTGGAAAATACAAAATTCTGTGACCCTTGAAATAAATTGGAAAAGTTATTTTCTGATGCATACTACGTGATTGTTCCTCCTACTACATAAATGCATGCATCATTGACTTAAATCTCCTCACCGTTGGTTATGGTCAGTTGGTCCTATTCCTAAGGGATATTTAGGCCCTGTTTGGATGGATTAGGACTAGTTGTTAGCTAGGACTAGTTGTTAGCTGACTAGTAGTTAGCTGGTTAAAGATTAGCCTAGTCTTGTTTGGATCCAAGAACTAATAAGTGCTACTATCTCAGTGCAAAGTCTGTTATACCCCTATGCATGGTGGTCTGGGAGGGTTGGCGTGGGTATCAACGTCTTTTTTCTATCCGGGTGGTCCTTTAGCCCTCATTAGCTGGATTTGATGGACTAGTTGGCTAACAACTAGTTGGGGCTTTGGTTAAACTTTAGCCCACCCATTAGCCCTCCTGTTTGGATCCTCAAGGGCTAAAGTTTAGCAATTAGTTGTTAGTCCAAGGGATCCAAACAAGGCCTTACTGAGTCTAAAGCTTGCATGAGATCCACCTCAATAGCAACCACACTTCGCTACAATACTGGTGTGTATTTTTCGGTTCTTCTACGACAACCACAAAATCATCTACCTCTGTTTTTCTTTGCTCTGATTGGCACAAGGAGCTTGGCAACATTAAGCTGAACCGCAACCATGCTATCGGAATGGCGAATCTGGGTTGTACCTTGGGATCAAATTGGTGGCAATCCTTGCACGATTGAGGGCGCTATTTTGGTCTTAGTGCAGTGCAAGATTTGCATGCCTCCCGGAAGATTTCTGTAATCTCTATTTTTCATAATTAACTCATCTTTTAACATTTGAATTGGCTAATCATCTTTGTGTTCAGTCGTACTGCAGATATCATATCATAAGAGGATGGCACTTTATAGTTTAGTGAGCAGATGAATGGCAACATTTGTGCGTGTGTGCAAGTGAGAGTCGCACATTCGACCCCTGAATGAGAAAAAGATTAGAAGGAATCAATGGTTAAAACTTGGAAAGATGTTGAAATGTTTGCCTGCTCTCTCTTATGTTTTTAAGATTTATTGTTTATCTAGTCTAATATGGTTCTCCTTAAATTTCTGCAGGAGCTTTCGATTGTACAACCCACATGTGTTCTTTTAGAAGATAACCTTCATTGCTCTTGAGTTGCTCATTTCGTGGTGGCAAAATGTCAGCGTTTCTGAATGTACGTTCTCATTCCTGTGATTGGACTAAATAGCTTTTGTAGTTATTAATGTAGATTCTAGGGATGCAACTGGGCTGGTTCGGGCCGACCCTGTACCTGGCCCGTTGTCCCTTGGAGCAACAATTCATAAGGGCCATATATTTCAATATTTGGCATTGTTCTCTAGGCCCGAGTATTCAATTGTAAGAAAGTAACAAAGTCATATCTATGCATCAGTCTTAATAAAGTAATGATAAGGAAAGTCGTTTTAAGCAGTACAACGCTAATTAACCAAGATCTGAACTCTTAATGCAATGCTACAGACATTTTGGACAGTTCGTGCTGCTCTTAGTAACCATAACAACTAGATGTAACCATGTAGGTAAGGTAGAAGCCACACTGTTCCAAACATCAGCAAGCTCTAAAGACATAAATTGCAGCATGTCTTTTAAATTCACCTAGTGTCCGGTCATTCCCAGGTGGATACCTCCAGGGTGACTCCCGTCTTGATCA
The DNA here is from genome assembly GCA_017311315.1 of Dendrocalamus latiflorus. Lineage (NCBI taxonomy): Eukaryota > Viridiplantae > Streptophyta > Magnoliopsida > Poales > Poaceae > Dendrocalamus > Dendrocalamus latiflorus. The sequence goes on along the minus strand of CM029620.1, from coordinate 6,921,934 downwards.
TGCACATCGAAGAAGCCTGAACAAGCCTGACCTGAGCAAAATTCCTCTTCCGGCCAAGATCATACTTCCAATGTGTAGTTTTTTTCTCATATGCCTGTACTTTTAAGATAGCAGATTAGCCTCAATATAGTGTATTCAGAAGGGAAAAATATTGGAATTTCTAGATACTTGCCTCAATTGTTGTTGTATTAGCAGAAACAAGCGAAATATGCATTATCATATAACCAAGGACACTCAAAGCAAAGGCCAGATTCAATACTGCCAGGGAAAAAAAAAGGGATGCTTCGATAGGATGGTCGTTCGAATCTCAAGCAAGAGAGTGCAATTGCAATACTGCACACAGAAGAATGCCTTTACCGAATGTGAGGAACGTGGTTGCAAGTGCCCCAGGAGTTCCTGGGATCTCAACATCGCTGAAGAATGCAATAAAGTGAGGCAATAAGGACAGGGTAACAAGTGCCATCTCAAGAAAAGTGTAGAACTGCATTATACAAAAGACAAGAAAATAACTTCAGAACACTTAGGATCTAGAGAGCAATGTAACAAAGAAAATAACTTCAGAACCCTTAGGATCAAGAGAGCAATGTAACAAAGAAAATAAATATTTAGTATGAATGCTTAAATTGCAAAAAGAAAAGCAGGACATTGTCACTATTCTTCTTTTTAAAGAAACACGCAGAAGGATGCTTGGAAGCTACATGGGAAGTCCACAAGATATTCACGCTGCATGTATGATCTGCCCTGGAAATTATAGTAGAACTAGTACAGGTTCAAGGCTTCTGTCATGAGCATATGCTGTACGTCAGTGTTTTAAACAACCTCAAATTTCAAGAATTTGGTAAGATTGAAGCTATTGTGAATTTGCTACTGGTTTTAACCTTCACATGTTTTTACAGGTAGGTACAGACCATCTGAGGTTCTGAAAAAATAATATCATATTCACTCCCAAATATTTTTCCAGAGGATTGCTGGTATAGCAATTCGAAGAACTTACCAAAAGTATATCAATGTTACCTGATCTTAAAGTTCACATAGGAGGATCATCAAGATCAATAAGTCATGAATTGATGCTATGCTATACTTAGTAGAACCTATATAATTATAAAAGATAAAATAGTTAGTATAGAAATCACTATGCATGGGTGATCTGCTGCTGTAAGTAGCACTTCCAAATGAAATTAGATGGCATAAAATAAAATTACTAGATGCTCAATACCAATCCTGCAGGAAAATGAGTGCCTCAACAGTCTCTGCGGTCAATCTGCTACGAAAGTGACAAATGATCCTCCCTCCTGTGCTAAAAGCTACCTCTAATACTCAGAAGAAGCCGGAATCGCTAGCACATCCTGTGCTATGCATGCAAGGGTTGGATATTTTGAAAAGTTAATCATCCACCAATTTAATATATCCAATTCCACAGACCGATGATGTGGGTTCTCGTCTAAATATCTGTCAAGTTCCGTGGACACTTGAGCTTGCTGATGGCTATTGAGGTGTTGATCCCAGTCAGCCCATGGGTCATCTGATGTGACAACCATCTTGTCGCATTGAGTCAATAGTCCCGTTTTTTAAATGAAAAGAGTATTCAGCAAACAACTCTCTCAATACTTTCTCCACTCTACCAAGTTGTTTCTTAGCATTACTAGCAAAGGTTTTCTTAAAAACAAATTCAACAAACTTGAAATTGTACCTTGGGTCAAAAATCATAGGATTACATATGATTTGATCCAATATTTGTTGAACTTCCTTTGCATTCCTTTTACCATATTTTCAATGTCAATATCCACTTCGGAGGCTTCTTTTTCTAAAATTAACTTGATCTTCCACATCTGATGGAAGTAAAGGTTTGAGGTGGGGTAATTGGAACCAGAAATTACGTTAGTTGCCTCATAGAATACCTCCAATAATATGCAAACTACGCCTGCTCTTTCCTATTCTTCAAAAGAGGGTGCGTATGTGTAATTCCAATCTTGCAATACCAATGAAGCAAAAGCCCTCTTGAACTCGAAGGCCATCTTAAGCATCAAATATGTCGAGTTCCAACGAGTAGAAACATCTAGAGAGGGTTACTTCTTGGATGGTAGACCTTCTTGTGCAATAATCTCTTTGAATCTTTGCTTGCGGATTGTGACGATTGGACGTACTTGACACTTTCTCGAATATTTCCAACACTGGGCTCGACAAGCCTCAAACCATTTTTGACAATGAGATTTATGACATGTGTTGCACAACGAATGTGAAGCAGGTTTCCTCCCACTGGTAGAGCCTTCTTCTCCACCATATTGCCCTTAAACATATCAACCATTGCATCAATGGCTGAAGTGTTATCGAGCATGATTCCAAATACTTTATCTTCAATACACCAATCCTGAATGTAGTTGAGCGTGATTCCTGAACCAGGGGAGTTCCCTTGCTCCTACTACGTACGATTAGCCAGCCTTGCAGCGGCAAAAGGATTAGGACGTCCCCCAATGCTAAGGTTCCCTGTGGTCCAGCCACATTAGGTTAAGGAGCTAGGCGATAATAGCTCCTCCGCATCCCAAGCGCGCTGCCCTCCTAGGCGCGCAACACTAAGGCCCTGTTTGGAATGCGGGAATTTTTCCTGATTCCTGCGGGAATTGAACTGTTTCCTGCAAAATTCCTGTGAAATTCCTCTGTTCCAAACAGGCCCTAAGTAATCCAAGCCAACCCACATTACTAACTAACGGTGGATAATCATCTATCTTAGAGGTACTAAATACAACTCCATGAATGAGCAAAATGAAGTTTGCGTTAATGACAAAGATCTCTGGGGAAACCACTAAAAAAAGATTGAACATGTGGTTCCGAGTTTCGATAACTTCTTTACTCATGTCATTTTTAAAATAAAATAATTCAAAAAAAATTAAAAACCCTAAGGGCCCCACCTGTCAATCACTTTTAGCATTTTCTTAAGTTAGCATTTTCTTAAATAAAATAATTCAAAAGAAAATAAAACCCGACTAGCCCCATCTATTAGTCTTTGATATGTTTTCTAATAAGAAAAAAATTGAAAAATTAAAATCTATGGGTCCCAGTAGTCAGTGAGACACTCTTTGTCTCCCCTGTTTATTTTGAGGATTTTCCCCTAATTTAAACTTTGGAAGGGCCCCATTCTCATTCATTTTAAATCCAAATCAAATAAAATTTATTTCTAAATTCAAGATATTTCTAACAAAGGAAAAATCATGAATTTTAAAGTTCATTTGGATTCATTTTCATTCTCATATATTTATGCAAATTTTGATGAGATCACTCGATTAGATTCCAAAGACTCAGAATAGCAGCAGTTCGGGCCTGATCAAGACCAAAAAAACTATGAGCAAGGTGAGTCAGTACTTTGATTATTTTTCACCTATCTTTTTGAATGTAAGTTATTTTATTTTAAATTATCAAATTGTATGCTTTATTTTGTTTAAAATTATATTGTCACTAGTTTCTAGTTAATGTCGTATTATTATTGTTTATTACACCCCACTCCTTGGTTTTAGATAGAAGTTTGTATCTAAGTGCAATATTTTGCCTTGCTTATATACACATGGGCATTAAATTACCCCAACATTATTTCAAAACATGGAAACTTGATTTAGACAGTCATTGGATGAAAATGGTTGATATGTTTAACTAAAAAAAGTTATTTTGTAATCCAAAACTCTAAAACCGCTACATACCTGGGCAAATGGTAAGTGGGGTTGGTGCGAATAGAGCATGAGAGTACAGTATGTGGCAAAACTACCTAGATAACCTTAAGGACTGAATCTTATGGTGATCTCCTAAGATAAAACAATGCAACCATAAGCTATAATGAGTATCGCCTGGCCAATTAATTTGTATCGATCCAGCGCTAGTTGCGCCATGTGGTGGAACACGGGCAACAGTGCTAGATAGAGGTCTTGACGTGCGATGTAAGAGGGGGCTTTTGGAGTAGGTGGATAGAACCTACGACAATGGAAAACTTAGCAGGTGTGATCATATTGGGAAGATGCATTGTAAAAGCCTTATGATGGTCTTCTTGATCTGTATACCTAAGGAAGCATGTGAAATATAACAAGTTGAACATCTCTTGTGGATAAAGTTTATAACCTCTGTAGAGTAAAAATTATTTAAACAGCCATGCCCAGAGTCGTGGACAGGTATGATAACTTACTCGAGTTAATGTCTATTTTATAAAAGAATCTTTGTGGATGGGATAAAAACATGATGGATAGATACAACCCTGGTTTGATTTTTCCTAGGTGGATAGAACCTAGTGAGTAGAATGGGTGGATAGAAACCTATTAACAAACTAGCGTATGCTGGATAGAACTTGCACTACTATTACTACTGCATACTTTCCCACTCTTTACAAACATGGTTTAATTAAAATGCTAAGTCTCAAGATTTCTACTTACTATAATTCAATTTTGGCATTTTGCAAATGAAACAATCCGAGTCTTTCTTTTATTAAGCCTTGCGTCTATAATATTGCATTCTGTGTGTTGCTTGTGGAGCACGGTTACCTCGCTCACTGAAACAACTGAGAACCTTTGGAGCAAGACCCCTACACATACTACTCCATGCTTGGACCAGACAAAATAGAAGATGGCAGAGTCTAGGCCGTTCTCTAGTAATCTCTCTGCTTGGGCAGACTTTAATGGTGGTTGTGTGCGCATCATTATCCAAGCCTTGGATGGTAGTTTGTTGTACACTTTTTATCCCAGTCGCTTGCTTGTGGGTGCTGTGTAGGCCTCACCTTTGCTTTCTTCTTCCACTTCTGCTTTTGGTTTTCTGTAATGTAATATTTGGCCTGATCAGCCTACTATGTAAAATTCTATTTGGTATGGGTTATTTAAACTTGTTATGTAATATAAATATCTTGTATGATTTAATGTGATGTATATATGATTTAGCAATGTATTTGTCTGAACTAGCTACTGATCTAGGGAATAGTGCAATGGAAATACAGAGGGTTCTAGGTTGCAAATCCGGGGTCCCACAGTGTGATAAAGCCACATAATATTTATTGCTACCATTATTGTTTCATTAATACCATTACTTGCTAAATGATTTACATGCCAAGGTTTTTTATAAAATAGTTAATCTTGCTGAGTATGTTTAACATACTCATTATATATTTATCTAATATGCATAGAGCTAGTTTTTGATCAAGAGGTTCTATTTGGTGTCAATTAAGTGCGTAGGAGCTGAGTGGAATACTTTATTTTTGAATAAAGGATAATATCTGGTGTTTATGCCCAGATGTAACAGAATAAAAACATCAATGTAATAGCTGTAAAATTTAATATGAATAAACGGAAGCTTTTGATTTGGAAAAATTTTTGTTGTGTAACGGTTGCACGAAATATTTGTGTAACGAGCCAACCATACGACAACACACGGCACAAAGCATCTTTTTCGTGCTATAGCACTGTGTCGCGATTTTTCTTGAGATTTTTTCTGTACTTAGTGTTGCTACAGTACTTGCTATGGTGTTTTATGCCACGTGTCAAACCTGGTTGGCTCGTTACACAAATCGTCTTGTACAACCGTTACACAGCAAAATTTTCCCTTGATTTGGCTTTTACCACATTTGTGATGAGAATTCATTGCATTTAGCCTTATATGCTTATGTGTTCCATAAATTCATGAGCATATGGCGACTGTCACTCTTCTGGGCCCAGTTTTGGGGCATGACAGGAGAAAATGGCTTCGGAAGATATTTCACGGAAAATTCATTAGAAATATTTTAATTCCTTTGCTAATCCGGAAAAATTCTCACGCTCGGATTGGAGCCTATTTATGCTTTGGCCAATTGAGGTCCAAGGCCAGTTTGGGGAGCTCGGCCTTTTCAAGCTGACTTATTGGAGAAACTGAGCGGAAGTGGTTTTGGCTTCTCAGTACTTAGCTTAAATTTTTTTTTCAGATGCTTAAATTTACTTTAGAATTTAAAAGGAGTCTCACCATGTATGGAGAAGATCATAATATTGAACTTCCAGCGGTTTTGAATGGACCAAACTGTATGTAGCGCTGCTTCTAGGAATCCAGGAAGACGGGAAGCGGCTGCTTGAAGTCCTATACCACTGGAACTAGGGGTGAAAATAGATCAGATATCATCGAATAGTCTCAAATGTGAATACAAATCTATATTTTTAAAACGAATACGAATACAAATTCGAATATTCCCAAATATGGATACGAATGTTCTCAAATACAAATACGGATATTTTCGAATACGGATTTTCTTAGATACGAATATTGGATAAAACGGATTCTTAGCGGTTTTGCCGATTTTTCACCGGTTTTTGATCGTTTACCGGTTTTAAACCACCTAAATTCAAATTTTGAATCACGAAATTCATACAAATTTTTCATGGGTTATAGAAACGGATCGAATAATCTCGAATACGAATACAGATACGAATATTTTCGAATATGAATATTCTCAAATACGGATACGAATATTCTCGAATACGAATATAAATATTTTCGAATACGGATTTTGCTTATCACATTCGCATTTTATCGGATACGAATATCGGATAAAATAAATTATCTGTTACCGTTTTTCACCCCTAACTAGAACAAAGCGTGGATGATTAAATTTCCCAGTCCTTTCGTCAGAGTAAAGCTGCATTTACGGTGGTTAAGATAAGGTTGGGGCTCAGCAGAGATTAGATGGGACTAATGGACGTGATGCCTTTTCTGGATGGCTAACGCATTGTTTTGGGAAGGTTATAGTGTCGTAGTGGCTGCCATAAAGGTGGCCATGTGATCTCTTTTATTAAGCATGTGATGTGAGAGGTTGACACCCTCTCGGCGCTTAGTGCTTACCCTTGGCCTGCTACGGATATGCTAAATCTTTTTATCGGTTCACTAAGGGCCTGTTTGGCAGAGCTCTACCACTGAAAAAATGAATCTGGAGCAGCAGATTCACCAAAACAGCTCCACCGTGAATCTGAGATCCCACCATGGAGCTAGACAAAACTGTTTGGCTTGCACAGCAGCTCCAGATCTACGAAACTGAGTTTTTGGTGGGAATGGCCTGTTTTGCCCATGGGTTTTATGGTGGTATGGGATGGGGTGTGTAACCAGTGGCAAAAGGTGGGTAATTACCACCCAACTTCACGAGTAGGTACGAAACAAGGTTTCGTGGAGCACCCCTTGAGGTGCTCCATGGATTTCATGAATCTGGAGCTAGATTCAGTATTTTGGTGGATCCAGATTTCGTGGAGCTGGTGCGTTTGGGTAAAAATTCGTGGAGTGGAGCTGTTTTTGGTGGATCTGGAGTTGGTGGAGCTCTGCCAAACAGGCCCTAATTGTAAGTTGTTCGATTTTGCGATAACTCTTAAGTCAACTCTTGGGCTTTCGGAATGTGTGTTTGACACTAGCTTGATTCAATGGTTCGAAAATGTGAATTGCACTTAAAAAAAGGCATAAGTTGACTTAAGGGGCATTCATAATTGTTTTTACTTATGACTTTTGGTTTTAGTTTATAAATAGTAATAGTTTGTAGAGAAGCTTATAAAGGGAGGCACTCGCGTGTAATTTTAGCCGATATAAATGAAGTTACTACAGTGTATATTACAATCAACCAGTAGACATCGCCTTAAAAAGACACTTCATTTAAAAGCTAGGTAATACAGAAAAAATCATTTACTATAGAAAAACATCTTATAAAAACCAAAGCGAACAGGACTTTAGAAATTGTCGTCCCCATGTTTTTATGAATGTCTGCATCACAAAACTTACAATGGGCTAGTAATAATAGAGAAATATAGAAGGAGCTTTCGCTCTTATGTCATCTTTGACCTTTCATTAGTCTTTTGACGAAAAAAATATAGTATGTTCCTTCTTGCCACTTTTTTTCTTAAAAAGATGTTCTTAACCCATAATCGTCAAATGGACGCATAATAAATCAAAATTTTCAGGACCTGCCAAACTAAAACTAAAATGTAAATACCCAGGTTGGGTTAATCAGACAAGTTTAACTCACTCTTCTAAACTTTTATAACGGGAAATAAAGTAAGGAGAAAAAAAGAGAAGAAAAGTACACGACGGTTGATGGAGCATTCTGGTAGCAGAATCCCAGTACAAGTAGAAAGTATGGTGCAGGACCAAAAGGCTGTCCGGGGAAGCAAGCATTAGTCCATGCATTCTTCTCAATTTTTCAGCTGGCTTTTTTATTAACCGATATTATTTATCTATCTAATCTAAACTAATAATCCACCAGTTCAAATTATTTTACATCCACCCAATAATTACCTGCTCCACAGTCATGACCTTAACTACGTCCACACCACAATATGCACCCAGAAATACACCATCATAAAAACGTGCGCACCAGATTAACTCTCTTCCATTCTCTCTCCTTACTCAACCATATCCGACGGTCATCCTTCAATGGATCTGCAGTACCCCTCCCGCGTCCCTCACGCTCACGGCTCGCCGCCACCTCCCGCTACGCAGAAATCGCGTTCTCCCTCGCGCCTCCCCCGCGTTCTCCCCTGTCCCTCCGCCTCTCCCGCGCCTCCTCCGCTCCCTCCGCCTCCCCCGCGCCTCCCCCTACTCCCCCGTGCCTCCCCTCCCTCCGCCTCCCCCCATCCTCCCCCGCGCCTCCTCCGCCGCCGCGCCGCCCTCGCCTCCTCCTCCCCATCTCGCGCCGCTGCTGCCTCCTCCTCCGCCATTCCCTCCGCTTCCCCCGTCCTCCACCGCACCGCCGCTCCCCCATCTCCACCTCTCCCCCGCGCCTCCGCTCCCCCCGTCGTCCCCTCCGCCGCCACTCCTCCCACCCCATTAAAACCCTAACCCAAACCTCCCCTCCCCTCCCCTCGCTTCGCCACGCCACCATGGCTGCGGCGGCGGCCGCCGCCACCTCGCGCCTTCTTCGCCGTCACCGCAACCCCCCGCCCCTAGCCGCCGCCGCTGCCTCCTCCGCGCCGCGATCTCCTCCTTCCGCGTGCTCCCCCAGCAGCCCGAGCTCTCCCCTCCCCCGCCCGCCGCCGCCTCCTCCGCCCCGCTCCCACCGAACCCCAGCCCCTTTGTGGTGCCTCCACCCCGTGATACCCGTCTCCACCTGAGCGCGTCCTCCGCGCCCAATCCCCTTTCCAAAAAAGATCACCTGGACGCCAAGCGAGGTGAGCCAGATCCCGGCGATGACGGCGGAGAGCGGCGACAACATGATCCGCGGCCGGGTGTTGGACCCGCTTGGGGATGAGTTCGAGAGCAAGTCCTCCTTCCCTCCCCACCCGCCGCCGCCGCCTCCTTCCCTCCCTAAGTGCTTTTCGTCAATTTTTGTTTCTCCACATAACATATAAGTTTATCGATTTGAGCTCAAGCGTAAACAGGAAGGCCAAGGATTTCATTTTTTTCCTGGGAGATTACACTGGAATTCAAGGCAAGAATTTGAGCAGGTACATGACAATGGATGGAGATATATCTCTAAAGATTGTTGCAGAAAAGGTCTGCATGCAACAGGATCTTGGAATTCACCAAGAAATCAGGAAAATTGCTTGTACAATCGGTGGCTTAAACTGAAGACAAATAAGACTGTATCTCATTTAATTCCTCCTAAGTGCTGATTACATTTGTGCATGTTTGCAGATGGGACGGAGATTACTGACTACACCGGCATCATCGTCGGTTGGGAGGAGGCCAAGAAGTACGCTAGGATCCTGACTTGTTCTGAAACCGTAAGCGCCAAAGGCAGATTACTTGATCCCCAACCTAAGGTACAAACAATCCGTGCTTTACAAAATGTGCAGTAGAAACTGAGTTTTACCAGCATCAAAGCCTTCTCTCTGCTTGGTATCTGAAATTGGCGATCTGAAATTTAGAAGCCTGGAATACATAAATAGATAATAAGCTATGTTCATGTGTAGCACATTGCTTGGTTCGGTTATTTTTGGGCCAGACAGAACGTAAAGCGCATATTTTTGCTGGATATTCAAACAGGATAGTTGCATTAGAAACCATATTACCCTTTCTTGTGCAGAATATTGTGAAGGTGTCTGATAACTAAAAACCACCTATGATAACAAATGTTTACCCAATTTACTCAAAAACTATATAAAGAGGGTGGGTAATAATCTACATACACATAACAATATTGTGAAGGTGTCTGATAACTAAAATTAGGGTTATTTTACAAGTATTAAAAATATTTACAAAACTCAAAATCAATGGAAAATACTTCATAGAAAATTTACCTATAATGAAACCAAAAATACATGAAACTGGGAGAAGTCCGTGCTGGTCGCCACGCCGGCTTCCTTGATACAGTTAGGGGCATATTTGTATGCACGTTCCAACACATTTTACCACCCGCTAATTTTAGAACATGTAGTATGATAAAAATTTAAAATCCGTAGCTCGGTTGGCTGGATGTGTGGGTGTACACCATTAGCACCCAAGTTTTGAGTCCTCGTCGGCTTTATATTTATATTTGCAGCTTTCAGTTTCCTACGGATCCAAATCTAATACATGAATTGAATTTAAAGTGTGTGCTACGGCCGGCAGTGCCTGGTCTTGGTTCAATTCCTGAGGCATCTCTTCTGGTTACTACCCAACCCATTGAGATGTTTCCACCCAGTGAATGCCTATTGCTTAAGAATATGTTTGATCCAGCTGTGGAGGTTGTGTTTTTGCTACTGCATTCTTATTGTTTTTTTACTGCCAATAGCCACTATTTTTTTATTCTTCTATATTAGTGTGGAGGAGCTTGTGTCTCCCTTTGGTTGACCAAAACTAACTGATAAAAATTTACTATGCTTTATTGCAGACGGATCCTGATTTTGATTTGGATATTAGAGATGATGTTCAAGAAGAATGTTCCAAGTTCGGCCAAGTAAGACACATTTTTGTGGACAAGTAAGTCAACTGGTTCATATATTATTTTATTAAACAAATATGTCATGCTCTGCATTCAGAATTCTTTTTGGTTGGTTCAATATTGGCCTATTGCATTGCTATAACTATCTCTGGTTTTCCTATAGATCATCATACATCTGAGATGCACTTCAGTCCTTTTTTGTTTCAGACAAAGTAGTGCGACATCTCTCTCTCTCTCTCTCATTTGCTCAATTTACATTTGGGAGGTTACTATGAATTTACAATGATGATTTTTTAACATGCATATTCAAAGACTGTAACTACTATTCAATAATTATCAACATGTTGTAGTTAGAATTCTCTATATAGGGTTGACAGAAAGGCTTGGATTTAAGGCATAATTCAGAATTCATGAGATGTCATGTCACGATTGCATCTTCCTCAGGTTGGTTTTGCATGTTGTTGGCTGGTTAAATAAAAAAAAGGACATGTCAAAGCAGAAAGCAGAGCGCACTGCTTTAGGCGAGATAACAAACAACAACACAGGTATGAGCGCTTCTATGGTTGTGGCGAGAAAGAATTCTTTGCTTCTATGGTTGTGGATGCTGTTCTTGCCATTGGCAATGATGACAGACTTAACCTTATTGGAATAAAAAAGGTAATTCTCGAGAGATTTTTACCATCAGCTTCATGTTCAAGCTCCATGTTACATGATGTCTGCTGTCCTGATTCAAAACCAGCTCTTATTTCTTAGATGTTTAGCATCTAAATTTCACACTGATAAGGATGTTTTGAATTTTGAGCTGCTATTAGGTTCCCGGAGGTACCATGAGAGATTCTTTCCTTGTTAATGGTGTTGCCTTCAAGAAGACATTTTCATATGCTGGATTTGAGCAACAGCCAAAGAAGTTCTTGAATCCAAAGATTCTTTTGCTGAATATTGAGTTGGAATTGAAATCTGAGAAAGAAAATGTAGAGATCAGGTATTTTAACCCAAATCGAGCACTGCTACAGTGTCACCTTGATATGTACTCATGTTTGTATGCACTCCATTATTTCCCCTTTTCTCACGGTACTCTCATTTCTCTAGATTGTCGGACCCTCTGCAATACCAGTCAATTGTTGATGCTGAATGGAATATTATTTATGACAAGTTGGATAAATGTGTAAAAAGTGGGGCAAAAATAGTCCTTTCTCGGTTGGCAATTGGTGATCTTGCAACACAGGTATGGGTTGTCATTCTGTTTTTGAGATTTGCTTTTGCGTAGCACTGTAGCCTGGGCTCAATGAATCTTCTTTTATGCAGCATTTTGCAGATCGGGACATTTTCTGTGCTGGTCGGGTAACAGAAGAGGATTTACAGCGTGTTGCAGCAGCAACAGGCGGAACTGTTCAGACATCGGTAAACAATGTCATTGACGAGGTAATCATGCTTATATTCTTGGTTTTGGTCTGTAGATGTATACTGGATTGAATTGTGCGTACATGGTTAAACATTAGTTGCATGGCAATATATGTAAGCTGACTTAATTTATGGTGGTTCTTTTTGTTGAAAAGGTTCTTGGTTCTTGTGAAGTTTTTGAGGAAAGACAGGTTGGCAATGAACGGTTTAACATATTTAGCGGTTGTCCTTCTGGTCAAACAGCAACCATAGTCCTTCGCGGTGGTGCAGATCAGGTCCTCTACTGCTGTATATGATTTCTTAAGTTTGCAAATTAATCATAACTATACTAATGCTGTCTGTGTGAGAAATGCTACAGTAGAGAGGCTATATATATTGCTTGTGAGAAATGTGAAGGTAAGCTAAGTTCACTTGCACGCCATGTATCTTCGTGATCTTTCGAACAAACATATACTGGTTCACTTAGACAAGTGCATGTGCTAAAACCTCTTCTTCATTGTCAATTTTTTGGCCCTTAGAAGTGAGGACAGTCAACCCCTCAATTTTGGTCTTGGTTTTCTCGAAACAGTGATTACTATATTTTTCTCATGGATATATCCTATGCTACTTAACATACTTCTGTTTGATTTCGTCTTGCCTATGCAAAGGAGCATCTTGATTTGAAGTTTGTTGGGGAGGAGGAACAATATCTTGCTGTAGCTACTAACTTGGAGCAGGTGAGCTACACTTAAATAATCTTAGTACAATTCTTGTGCACTTTTTTTTATTTTGACTTTCTCAAACCATTTCATCCATATGAAGGTCCGTGTTTATGATGTTTCATCGATGTCATGTTCTTATGTGCTGGCTGGCCACACTGAAATTGTTGTTTGCCTTGACACTTGTGTCTCATCTTTTGGGAAGACACTTGTTGTATCTGGGAGCAAAGACAATACTGTAAGTTATGATGTCCTGTCCTGTGGTATTGCTGTTGAATTAGCATATAGTTTTCTTGGGATAACTCTCATTACTGCTGAGTGCTTTCCTCTGTTGCTTTTCCTATTTTTAATGTAACCTATTGTATTTCACATCACAGGTGAGGTTGTGTGATATGGAAAAGAGAAGCTGTATTGGTATTGGTAAAGGCCATTTGGGAGCTGTTGGTTCCATTGCTTTCTCAAAGAAATCGAAGAACTTTTTTGTTAGTGGCAGCAGGTTAGTTTGAAAGTGATACCTGTTCCATTTAAGCTATAGTGATATTCAGTTCCTCTGTGATTTTTGTATGCCTATACAGTGATGTTTAAATCGTGACTCTTCTTGTTAGAATAATGTTTCTCTGGCGTATCATTAAAACATAGTCATTTGTCCCTCTTGAGAATAATTGAGATGCCATGTCTTGGTTTTGTTTTGCACGTGCATGGCTGGGTGTTCTGAGGAAATCTGACTTTGCCTTTTGAAATTCAGTTATTATATGTACCAGTGTAGCCATTGAATTGCTCAAGTAGACGTGGAAGTGTATGTAGGTAACTTGAGACTGTGTTGGTCATTGCCTCATTAGTTTTAGAGGAGTTTACATCTTTGCATCTGTTGAGTTTGGAGAACTTCATATGTTTGGACATATGTTTGGACATGTGGAGTGTATCTAAACTAATAAACCACCAGTTAAAATTATCCTACATCCACCCAACAATTACCTGCTCCACAGTCATGACTTAGCACTGCAACTATGGAAAGCAATTAAGTAAAATTTTAGGATGCATTTTCTTTTTGCAATGGTGGTTTCAACGTTCTAATAACTTCATCCATTCGGTTGCAGGATTAGGTCCCCATCCTGATTTGGAGCATTGAAGTGGATGAAGTCTTTTGTATCAAACCATCTTCCTTCTACTAATATGCTTCTGGCTGCACTGGGTTAGACTGATGTTCTGAATGGATGCTGCCCTGAGTTGCATGTATTATGTGGAAGCACCATATCATACACATGTGGTCATCTATATTTCAGCGTTCATTGACTTGTAACTGAACTTTTGCCATTTGGATGTCTTCAATTATTTGTAGTGACTGACCAAAATAATCTGATGTATATGTCTGACTTTCATTCATGGATGGACTTTGTTGCCAGCAGCAACCCAATTATCCAAACAAAACATATATAGCCATTCAAAAATTGGCTTTGAAAGCAGGGAACAAAACATGTATGGCCATTCAAAAATTCGTTTGGTTGATTTCGTGTGCATCTCTAAAATGCCGCGTGGCGTTAGCACGGACACTATACTAGTATGACAGAAGTAACTTAGATGTGTATTTTGAAAATACAGTAACTTGGATGATACACCTAAACAAGGTGAATGACCCGCCATGCATGAGGCCTGGCTGGCACGAGTGGATGCAAGTTTCTGGCCGTTTGGTTGCCTGCTTGAGTGTCCGGGCCAAGCCCGACCCATGCAAACATCTCTCTTGGGCCAGGCTCCAGGGAAACGCAGGGATTCTCCTTTGCTACTCTGCCAAGCTCGGCGTGTGCAGAGTGGAATCGGGCGCCCAACACTTCTCCTTGCCCCTTTTTTGGCTTTTTTTAGCTACGGCTTATGATTTTTGACTGTGGCTTATGGTATTTAGTCTGTTTGTGAGAGAGATTATAGAGTAACAGAAACTCATGTGTGGTTTTTGTAGATATACTAGTTACGTACCCGTGCGTTACAACGGAACTCATTGAATATATAGAGAATCATGCTATAGAAGAGAATTGTTTTGATCGGTTAGAAAGTAGAGAATGGTGAAAAGTTGAGTGAATAGAGCACTTGGAGAATGGACGTACAACCACCAACTCCTTTTATAATAGTAGTATAAATGAAGTTGGTACAATTTATACTACAATTAACTAGTAGACTCCGTTTAAAATTTAGTTACTGTTGAAAAGTCGAAAAACAGTTTTTAGAAGCTGAAAAGAACAGAACCCTTATCTGCTCCCCACTTCGTCCCTAACGCCGTCGCACAATCGGGCGCCGGGGATGAACGTGTCCGATTCTAGATTGAAAATTGTATGCATGCCCTCTAACTATCTGTACAAGTTTTACAATGCATCTGTACACTTTTGCAACCACAGATAATACCTGAGTCTGCCACTGAATTAAGGACCGGCACTCTAGATCAAGTGATACCCTACCATCGCTTTCAAAATTGCAATGTTATTTAAGGAGAT
This sequence comes from Dendrocalamus latiflorus, assembly GCA_017311315.1. Taxonomy (NCBI): domain Eukaryota; kingdom Viridiplantae; phylum Streptophyta; class Magnoliopsida; order Poales; family Poaceae; genus Dendrocalamus; species Dendrocalamus latiflorus. The sequence goes on along the minus strand of CM029620.1, from coordinate 6,906,530 downwards.
ATCTTATTACGTTCAAACTCACCTTAAGCTTTATGGGCTTGCTTGGTTAGAGCCTTAGAGGCCTAGACAACATGTTTCGCAAAAAAGTGTTACCTAGAAGTAGCCTAAAAATTTCATGATTTTTGCCTGATCAGCCTGGAGATGGATTGTTTAGTTCGAAGAATATAACTGAGAAAGATAATGGGAGGAAACATGCAAGAACAATACGCATTCCGAGTGCAGGAAACAAGAAGAGGTAGAATACATGTCCTTTTTTATTGCGAGGGTTGTTGAAACACACATGGATTTTTTTTATTAAATAAACCGTTTTAACAAATAAACTTTGATAATCACGTTAACAAATAAATTATTAGCGCAACAGATGCTTTAGAAATAAATATTAATTTGACTTCTTTAAATGTGTTAATCTTTTCTTAATTATACAGCCATCTGTCAATACTTACCATCCATTCCCCTTCTAATCTAAATTGGTCCTATTCTTTTAGGCTACTACTAATAGATTATAATTGCGGTTGATGATTTTTAGTGCTGAAGTGTTCATGTGAACGAACTAAATACCGATAAATCTCTTCGAAAAAATAACAAAAAATAATCTTATTTATTTTTTAAAAAAAGACTAAATCATAAGCAAGCTGAAAAACGGACCATTAGCTAGCAATGTTGCTGCTGCCTGCAGCCCAAGCCAAGGATTTTGGTCTCCTGGTTCAAGATGGAGCTGCCTGGGAAATCCAGGCAAGGGATGGCAACTCTAGTCTAGGCATCTAACCTATGACCATGCAGGCAGCATTAAATGATAGGTCCGGCCACACAGAAAGGTCTCAGGTTTCAATCCAAACAGACCCTAAGACTGTGGCTTCTTTTAAGGACATGTACAACTCATAGACAGGAGTTCATTTGCAAGAGTCTCGAATCTGTTATACAGACAGTTAAAAAGACAGGTCGTACAATGGACTGCCTGTTTCACTGTCTGCAAGCTGTTTAATGCTTTGCATGTAGCCAAAATCAATCATGAATACCATTTTGTATACCATTATGTTGCTATTTGATAGAAAACGGATCAAGCATAAATAAGATGAACATCATTACAATATTTTTTAAAACCATCAATAAAAGGCATATATTATATATAATTGCAACATTTTTTTTCTAATTTTCTTTGTTTCCATAGCGCTGCCATATATGCTCGATTAGATCATTCTTGAGTTGCCTATGTGTTGGCCCAGCTTTGATAGCAGAATTCCTCTGAAGCACCTCTGCGAAGCATGGATTAGGGTTGTCGCTTGTATGCACTTCAGGTGGGAGCACTATCGTCGCACTCGGATTGTCATTCAAATCCAAGGAAACTCTAACCAATTCCTTCTCATCTTCCACTATCATATTGTGAAGGATGACACAAGCTTGCATTATGTTGATAACGTCCCCCTGCTTCCATAACTTTGCAGGTCGACGAACAATATCAAAGCATGATTGCAAAACGCCAAATGCGCACTCGACATCTTTCCTCGCCCTTCTTGCATCAATGCAAATAATTTGTCTTTAGCCGACTGAGGGGCCGTTACTGTCTTCACGAATACCGCCCATTCGGGATATATTTTATCGGCAAGATAGTAACCCATATCATATTGTGTTCCATTTACACTATACTGTACCGTAGGAGCTTTCCCTTTTATTGCTTGAATGAACAGTGGTGACTTGTTTAGGACGTTAAGGTCGTTCTGAGACCCGGCGGTACCAAAAAAAGCATGCTGTTGTAGGGGTGGCCCCCACCTAAGCCCAGCAGGCCTGTTAGAGGAATGTAAGGCCCAAAATGGGACATGTATAATGACATGAATACCCCTGAGGGGAGTACTCAAATGTAAGGGTATAATTGTAAAAGCACTCCCCATGTGGATGTATATATACAACACAGGCTATGGGAAGGAACCCAGACCCCATTACTCACCTAACTCTCCACTACCAGACTCTCTCTCTGTTTGGTCTGTAACCACAACAGTTGGCGCCGTCCGTGGGGAGGACAAGAGCAAACCTCCAGATCCGAAGGAGGATGGCACCAAAGAAAGCTTCACCATCGGCGGCAAAGAAGAAGAAGGCGGAAGCGGTGAAATCTCGCGTCAATACCAGGGCTTCGGCCTTAGCAGCTGCAAGTACGGGTGGCGATGCAGGTGTGACGACTGTGAGCACCGGCGTTCACGACGCGACGCCCAACCCCGCCACCGCCGCGACGAACAACCCCGCCACCAGTGACACAATGCCCGACCCCGCCGCTGTCGCCGCGCCGCCACCGCCCCGACGACCAACCCCGACGGTGGCAACCCCGGCACGTCCACTTTCCCACCCGGTGCAGGAGCGGTGAGCGGTCCCGGCGAGGACGTGGGTCTCGTCACCAGCCCCGGGGTCCTCCAGGACAACGCGGCGGGTAGCCTGGGCGCGCAGGCCGTGGTCACCGCCGTGCCGATCGCGCCGCCGGGCGTACCGACGGCCCCAGCCACATCCGTGGTGGAGACCGCCCTATTGGCGGCCCTCAGCGCGTTTCAGCGGGAGCTGACAGACCTCCGCGGAGCGGTGCGCGACATGCAAGAGGCTCGGAGCCAACACGCCCCCCCGGCGGTGGCATCGGAACCCGCTCCGGAGAGGGCGGACAGCCGCGACGCCCCTACGTCTAGTCGCGTCCCATTACGGCGCGTAGACCCAGAGTCCCCGCTCTCCGCGGGCCTGCAGCAGGCGGCATGGCCTGAGGACTTCAAGTTCCCGAGCGTCATCGAGGCGTACAAGGGTGACTCCGACCCGCGAGAATTCGTGCGCGTCTATGAGACCGCTATTGAAGCCGCTAGCGGAGACGACACCACGAAGGCAAAAGGACTCCCTCTCGCGTTACAAGGGGTAGCGCTATCCTGGTTCTTCACCATCGAACCACAGTCCATCTACGCGTGGGAACAGATCTGCGATCGACTCTACAACAACTTCCAGGGAAACTACGTCGAGCGTGTCGATGCAGACCAACTCTTCGCAATCAAGCAAAAACCCGAGGAGAGGCTCCGGGATTACTTCAAACGCTTCGCGAAAGTACGTTGCCAGGTCAAGGACGTCAATGAAACAACCGTCATCAACGCAGCGATACAAGGCCTCTGCTTGGGACCGATGGCCGAGTACAACGCGCGCAAGCCCATTAAGACGGTCACGAAGCTCTTCGACAAGATGGAAGAATACGCCAGAGCAGAAGAGGACACGCGGCGGCGACACGGCGATGACTCCGACACCAACAAGGCGGAAGGCTCGGCAAAGAGCGAAGGCTCGCCGAAGCAGGGCTCCTCGAAAGGCAAACGCAAGCAGGAGCAGTCGAAGGCCGCCTCCGAACGCAAAGATTCCCAATACAATGACTCGCCAGGCGATAGGCCCAAGCGCGACCAACGCAAGTCCAGGAAACCTCGTTACGTCTTTGACATCGAGGACGGCTCCGAAGATAACTCTTCCGCAGGTCGCGGAGGCAGAGGGCGCCGGGGCCGCGGCCGGGGGCGTGGGCGGGGTCGCGACGACAGAACCCACGAAGAGTACAATGACCAGCACCACGGGCAGTGGTGCGAAGTCCACGGCCGAGGCAACCATGACACACGCGCTTGCACCACTATCGCAGCGCTCCAGCAGAGCGTCGCTAGGGACAAAAACCCGGAGGCACGCGCGCCCGTCGTGGCCCACGTCCAACACCCCCAGACCAAGGAATGCAACCCCAGGAAGGCCTCCTGCGAATTCAGGCCCATGTGCAGCAACCTCAGGAGGGCCTCCTGCAGTTACAAGCCCCGGAAGGAGCCCAGCGCAGGGTCATAAACGTCATTTCCGGAGGCTCCTCGTTGGAGTTCGCCTCGGCGCGACAACAGAAGGCCTATGCGAGGAGGCTGCTCCACGTCGCGGTCCAGCGCAGGCGCCGCCAGAGTGGGCACAACACGAAGTCACATTCACGCCTGCTGATGCGGAAGGCGTGGAGTTCCTCCACCAAGACCCTCTGGTCGTCCGGGTCCTCGTAGCAGGATGTGAGGTCAGGCGCGTCCTGGTTGATGGAGGAAGCTCCGCGAACATCCTGTTCGCCGCAGCCTTCGACCAGATGGGGATCCCTCGGAGTCGGTTGGGCCCTTCAGGCATCCCGTTGCAAGGCTTTGGAGGGCAACTTTGCGCGCTTTGGGCCAGATATGCCTCCAAGTCTCCTTCGGCCAAAACGATAACGTGAGGAGTGAAGATGCCATCTTCGACGTGGTCGACATTGCATACCCCTACAATGCCATATTGGGGCAGCCGCTCCTAAACACTCTCGGGGCAGTTCCGCACCACGGCTTCCTATGCATGAGGCTTCCCAGACCGCGAGCCATCATCATCGTCCATGGCGACCAGGACATGGCTTGGCGCATATAGCTTGGCGCCAGGGGTCCAGGCCACGCGGCTCGTCAAGGCACCTAGGCCGGGTGTGCAGATGCGGAGCCCCCGGGCACCACCAGAGAGCGTCTCGCACTCCCCGTGCACGAGTTGTCCCAGAAGCAGCGGCTCGTCAGCGGTCGCCCCCGTCCTAAAAGCAGTTAGTGGTCGATATCCCCCCTTTTTTGTAACCGCTCACCCGCGCAAACGGGAATTTAATAAAGTTCACCGTTTGCACAAATTTTTCTTGTTTCCCGCAACAAAGACGCGTCCGCGCGCGCACTCTCCATCAGAGATATGGGTATGAGTATAAACAAAGACACGCGTTCGCGCGCGCACTCTCCGTCAAAGACACGGGTATGAGTATAAACAAAGACATGCGTCCGCGCGCACACTCTCCATCAAAGACACGGGTATGAGTATAAACAAAGACGAGCGGAGGGACGCCTCCGCACGCACTCTACGGAGTATAAATAAGACGTAGCGTTGAGGTCCGCCTCTGCACACACCTCACCGCCCGCAACGTGTAGAGGCTTGCCTCCGCGCGCAGTCCACGGACTCTAAATAAGATGTAGCGTTGAGGTTTGCCTCCGCACGCACTCCACGGAGTATAAATAAGACGTAGCGTTGAGGTCCGCCTCCGCACGCACCTCACCGCCCGCAACGCGCAGAGGCTTGCCTCTGCGCGCAGTCCACAGACTCTAAATAAGACGTAGCGTTGAGGTTTGCCTCCGCACGCACTCCACGGAGTATAAAAAAGACGCGGATGCTATCCCTGCGTACTCTACGTAGTATAAACAAGACGCGAACCCCGCGCACGCATGGGCGTTGCTCCTATGCGTACTCTTCAGAGTATGAATAAGACGTGGATGTCGATCCCGCGCACTCTCCGGAGTATAAAAAAGACGTGGATGCTATCCCTGCGCACTCTACGGAGTATAAACAAGACGCGAACCCCACGCACGCATGGGTGTTGCTCCTATGCGTACTCTTCGGAGTATAAATAAGACGCGGATGTCGATCCCGCACACTCTCCGGAGTATAAAAAAGACGCGGATGCTATCCCTGCGCACTCTACGGAGTATAAACACGACGCGAACCCCGCGCACGCATGGGCGTTGCTCCTATGCGTACTCTTCGGAGTATAAATAAGACGTGGATGTCGATCCCGCGTACTCACTCTACGGAGTATAAACAAGACGCGAACCCCGCGCACGCATGGGCGTTGCTCCTATGCGTACTCTTTGGAGTATAAATAAGACGTGGATGTCGATCCCACACACTCTCCGGAGTATAAAAAAGACGCGAAGGCTATCCCTGGGCGCACTACGGGGTATAAGCAAGATGCGAACCCCGCGCACGCATGAGCGTTGCTCCTGTGCGTACTCTTCGGAGTATAAATAAAATGTGGATGTCGATCCCGCGCACTCTCTGGAGTATAAAAAAGACGCAGAGGCTATCCCGGCGTACTCTACGGAGTGCAAAGCGCACCACGGGGGCCCACTCCTATGCGCATCCCGCGAAGTACCAAGGTAATGCACCAGAGGCTAGCTCCCGCGCAAGCGCACCCGCGGGCGAAAGGCACCAGAGGCTATCCTTGCACAATCCGCACAATCCTAAGGGACGGAGCGCTCGCGCGTCTACCTCGACTAGGGCGCCAGCTTCGCTGCCACCACTTCAAAGGGTAGGGGACGGAGCGCTCGCGCCTCTGTTTCGACTAAGGCGCCAGCTCCGTTGCCACCACTTCGAAAGGTAGGGGACGGAGCGCTCGCGCCTCTACTTCGACTAAGGCGCCAGCTCCGCTGCCACCACTTCGAAGGGTAGAGGACGGAGCGCTCGCGCGTCTACCTCGACTAGGGCGCCAGCTCCGCTGTAACCACTTCGAAGGGTAGGGGACGGAGCGCTCACGCCTCTGTTTCTACTAAGGCGCCAGCTCCGCTGCCACCACTTCGAAGGGTAGGGGACGGAGCGCTCGCGCCTCTACTTCGACTAAGGCGCCAGCTCCGCTGCCACCACTTCGAAGGGTAGGGGACGGAGCGCTCGCGCCTCTACTTTGACTAAGGCGCCAGCTCCGCTGCCACCACTTCGAAGGGTAGGGGACGGAGCGCTTGCGCGTCTACCTCGACTAGGGCGCCAGCTCCGCTGCCACCACTTCGAAGGCTAGGGGACGGAGCGCTCGCGCCTCTGTTTCGACTAAGGCGCCAGCTCCGCTGCCACCACTTCGAAGGGTAGGGAACGGAGCGCTCACGCGTCTACCTCGACTAGGGCACCAGCTCCGATACTTCAACTACGCGTCTGTCTCGACCACCCTACCCTCTCGAGGTGCAAATCGTAGTGTACGGGCGAATGCAGTAACCCTCCGAGTTTACCACGGGACAGCGTAGCCAGAGGCGCGGAGACGCACTTTGCAAGTTCCAACCAAGATTATTCTTTGTATTTGTTAACGACGCTTGCAAAGGCGAATTACAAAGGCGTACAAACACCTCCGGCGCACGAGGCCGCTACTCGACAAACTCTTCCTTAACACGCGTCCGTGCCGAGTCTCCGCTCGAAGACGCCCGACCCGCCCAAAAATCCAGCGCTTCCTCGGCCCTTCACCAGCGCCGAAGACGCCGTCGGGTTGTAAGGTCAGAAATTAGCAGCCGGCCCCGGCTGTGTAACTGCTTGCAATAAGAGGGCAAAGATCAGCACAGCGGCGAAGCAACTTCGTACTTTATTCAAAAAAGAAACGACATCGGTTACAACGCACGCGGTCGTGTGACCACTGACAGCCCGTGACGCGCCAATCATGGCCCGCCGCGTGTGCACCTCGAGCGGACAAGCACGTACGACTACAGCAGCCTGCTCGTGCCATCCCAGGGTCGGCGTGATTCCCGGAGCCATTAAGGCGCACTACCGCGGGTCGCATTCACCTTGCGCCCGGGGAACATCGGTGGCGTCACGACGACCCCCGTTCCAACTTCGGCTCCGCCGCCCAACGAACTCACGATGGAGCATAACCCACCAACGTGGCCATGGTTTTGACCTCGACTTCGGCTTCGAGGAGCGGACTTGCGCACAGGGACTCGTCCGTCGGCATTCCCCACATATGGTACAGGCAAGGGTCATGTCACGCCAAGTTTTGGCTTGTTCTCATAAACAGGCCACCTTCAGTGCATCAACATTCTCTCAAAATAATGCGGATGGGCTCGATCAGAAACCCCGACTGAAGGTGGGCCTGTCTAGGAGAATAGGGCAAACCTTGCCGTTATATGCAGAGACGTAGCACGAATGCAGGAAGTGCGACCAGTTACCGATAACAGACACTAACCAAGCTCCCAAGAAAAACAGACCTCCATCAGTGCATCAACATCCCCCAAGCCGCGTAATGCAACTATGGAATGTGGATGCACTGAAGAGGCCCATTTTAGGGGAGCAGCATCTATCCGAGTGCACAATGCAGGTACAATGCCGCACCAGCACGATATATATACCCCATCAATGGGGGAGCCAACCGGTAGAAGTCCAACCGGCAGGAGTCCAACCGGCGGAGGAGCGTCGCAGCATCGTACCGCCACGATGCTTCAAGACCCGCGCCGCGCCAAGCATGTTTCTCCACGTGGATGGCCAGAAGAAGGAACGTCGCAACGTGGTATGGCCACGACCCCTCAAGTCTCGCGCCGCGGCAACCAAGCCTCGCTAGGCAGGCTGGCAGTCGCTTATCGTCAAGGGCACTCGACGCTGGAGTTCGCTGTTACTTGATGCGTGCGCGACGACTTAGGGGCCCGCTCCGCCTACCTATGCCGACGCACCTGACTCAACCAACACCTCCAATCCGGCCCGCGCAACCACCGGCCCCGCCAAATCGGAGGCGACTTTAACCTCCAATCCGCCCCCTACGTCGACGTCGGCCCTCGGTCGCGATGCCAACGTCGACTTCGACCTTCGCCCTGGACGGCAACCCCGACCCTGCCACAGCAGGACTCTGTGGATGACGGAGACTTCGCCAAGCCGCCCGGCGCCATACCTTCGCGACAGGGCGAACACTACACTTCGACGAACATGGCTCGGCCGCAGGGACGGAGGGGGCCAAAGGGCTCGGCAACATGGCTTCGGCCCGTGAAGCCCTTCACCATGAGAGGTTCCTGTTGTAGGGGTGGCCCCCACCTAAGCCCAGCAGGCCTGTCAGAGGAATGTAAGGCCCAAAATGGGACATGTAGAATGACATGAATACCCCTGAGGGGAGTACTCAATTGTAAGGGTATAATTGTAAAAGCACTCCCCATGTGGATGTATATATACAACACAGGCTATGGGAAGGAACCCAAACCCCATTACGCACCTAACTCTCCACTACCATACTCTCTCTCTGTTTGGTCTGTAACCACAACACATGCCATATACAAAGATCACGAGATGCCACTGCTTCGAGAATCATAGTAGGAACGCCTTTGTCACCACGTGTGAACATGCCTGCCCAACCTTTCAGGCAATTCTTCCATGCCCAGTGCATACAATCAATACTTCCCAACATTCCTGGAAAACCACAAGCCTCATTTTCTTGTAAGATTTTTTCCATTTCATCGCTGCTTGGAGGGCGTAGATACTCTCCACCAAAACATTCAATCACGCCTTCAGCAAATTTTCCCAAAATCTCCAAAGAAGTGCTTGCGGCAATCTTCAACACCTCATCAAGTTGATCAGCTGAGGTGCCGTAAGCAAGCATCCTAATAGCAGCAGTACACTTTTGAAGGGGTGAATGCCCTTCCCTACCAAGTGCATCGACTCTGCGGGTAAAATAAGGAGACCACTCGCTAAGAGCGTGCACGATGCGTAGAAACAATGGCTTATTCATCCGAAATCTCCTACGGAACATCTCATCGGTGTAGATAGGATTTGCGAAAAAGTAATTAGCGACAAGATCATCATGACCTGCTTCTCGATTCCTTGGTATGTACCTCCTTGGTTCACTCTGTCGGCGACGGCGGCGAGGTACAATTGATGATTCTTCGTCGATGTCGGCCTTCAATTCCTCTCCAATCTTGCTTATAAATTCTTTAAAGATCGCATCTTCTTCCATGAAGTCGTCCATGGTGTACACCTCCATAGGATCAAAGTCATCGGCATCTTCAAATTCGTCGATGAAGTCTGGTGGGTCTGGTTCATGCGACATTTTGACTGGAGATAGGAAATGGAAGTGGTGGCAGTAGTTTCTGCGCCACCTCCCTTCTTGTACTGTTCATATAGGTAGCTTTGCAGAGTTCACACTATCCTGCGCCTCCTTCATTTTGTACTGTGCACAATTCACACTATCATGCAGAGGGAGTTCACACTTTGATTCATATTCACACTATCTGACTAAAGGAGGAGTTCACACTATGATTCATTTTCACACTATCTGACCAAATGGAGAGTTCACACTATATGTCATCACAAACAGGAACAAAAGCAAGGTAACAGCAGCAACATACTAACAGCAGTACATCAAATGTTGACATATAACTCGACATAGCAGATATGGATTCACATTCACACTCACACTAACTCAAATTTCAGAAAGTTCACACTAACTAAAATTTTAGAAAATTCACAGTTCACACTAACATAGCAGATATGGGTTCACATTCACACTAACTGAAAAATCAAAAACTTAAACAGCAGATACGGTTCACACTAACTGAAATTTCAGGAACTTCACAAGACTTACTGTTTTCTAGTGAAAGTACATACCTAATTACATACTTTCAGGAAAAAGCGTCTTCCTCAAACACTTCATGGCAGCAACATGCTCAGTCTTTTCCTCATCAGACATTGAACTTGTATCTTATGAGATGAGGTTGTTATAAGCTTCCATCATATTTGATTCTTTCTCAAGCTTCTTCGCCTCCATCTCAAGCTTCTTCCCCTCCATCTCTAGCTTCTTTCCCTCCATCTCTAGCTTCTTTCCCTCTTTGTTCTCCTGTGTTGTTAGATGGGCAAGTCTTGTGGTCTCAAGCTTCTCGGAAGACAACTTTTGCTGCATGTCTAACACCTTGATGCGGTTTGCATTGGCTGCTTCATGGATCTTGCTGAATTTATCAAGCTTTTCCACATCAATTGCAGATTCCTTCGATTTTCCATCATCATCCATTGCCTTTGACTTGCCTTTTGCAGCAAGAGCGGCCTTTTTAGCTGCCCTTTGTCCCATTGGACGCTTTGGCATTTCTTCTTCATGATCATCATTTTCCTGCCCTTCTTCTTCGAGGTGATATCCCTTCCTTTTACATGCGTTCTTCAGCTCTTCGTTGTATGTTTTCCACTTTGGCACTTCACGGCAGATTGTCCAAACATTCTTAAGCACAAAGGGTCCTAGCTTTTCATTTTTGTTGTCTTCCAAATAGAATTCGTTGGCTGCATCCATCCACATCTGATCGGAATAGCCACTTGTATACACCGTGCGAGCCTTCACATATGCACATTCAAAGAGGTCACACCACTTATTAATCTTGTGCCATCGATCCTTGGCTTGCTTTGCATTCCTTTTCCTTTCTGACGGGGTGGTCTTGTTGTATGACTTAATAACATCGCCCCAATAGGCGTCGGTCTTCCTATCGGCTCCGGTGGCTGAGTCCGTCGAATTTTCAATCCACTCATCAGTCTTTCGTCTTCTTTTGGTGTCCACATGATCCGCTTCTTAGTCCTAACCTTTTCGTTGTCGCTATCAACTACAACAGGCTGCTTGTCCGATAGGATTTCCACATCTGGGGGCGAACTTCCTCCATTGGTTTCAGGAAGAGGTACATTGACATGGCTATTGTGACAAGGTGCACCAACCAAATGAAAATTATGTGACTGGTTGCCGAAGTACGTCATGAAACCACCAGGTGGATATGTGTCTTTATCCCTGCAAAAACAAAATATGCACATTGAGAACACATTGAAACACTTTAAAAAGATGTAAGAAATTGCCAACTGAATAAGCTATCTTATTGAATTGCCAACTAAATAAAATAGATGCATAATTTCTGGTTCATAGTTCTGGTTGTACATGCTCTGAAATTTCTGGTTCATGTTGACTTGCTAAACCATAGTCCATACCTCATCTAAATAAAACAGATGCATAATTAGAAGCAAACTGAAAGCTTGTACACAGGCAACTAAAAAGCCTCATCTCAGCACTAGCAATCAATTGAAATTTGTGAATAAGATGTTTAGCTTCTCTGAAATTTCTGGTTCATAGTTGACTTGCTAAACCATAGTCCATACCTCATCTAAATAAACAGATGCAAAATTAGAAGCAAACTGAAAGCTTGTACGCAGGCAAACAATCAAAGATGGTCTGTATCCTATCATTGTCATGGTCTGAACAAGCAAACACAAATGGCACATCCATATCATTGTTCAAAAACTCCAGGAGAATGGGGCTATACACAAGCATTACAGGGTAAAACAAAGCTACAAAGAGCATAACAGAAAGAAGCACTAGTAGGGCATCAATCCCAAATCTAAGATCAATTAGGCATGACGGCTACTGCAGCTTAAGCAAAGAATGTGCATCAATGTATAAGAAAAAAATGAAAACTTGCCCCAGACAAACTTGGCAATGCATTGCTGTTATTCCCCTTATATCTTTTTCACAAATTTCTTTATTCCCAATCAATCAATTGAAGCTAGACCTAGGTGCAAGGAAGCAAAATACAAGTGAATTGCATACGGCAAGAAAAAGATAGAAGAGATTCAGAAAGAGAAATATACCGTGTTGGATCCCAAGCCGTTGGACTACCACCACTGGCGGCTGCATCCCACCAGGCTGGAGACGGTGAGGGAGGGAACGCAAAGGCACCGGCGGATGAAGGGGCGCCGGTGAAGCCACCGGCCACCAGGGGAAGAACTGGAGGCGTCAAATGGGGGAAATCCACCCATGGAGGAAGGCATGGAGGAAGCCGTCTTCGAAGTGCCAGATCCAGACAATGACGAAGGGGATGGGCCGCCGGCAGCACGGAAGAGGGCCGCCGCCAGGCCGGATCCGCGGCTGTTGTGGTTACAGACCAAACAGAGAGAGAGATGGTAGTGGAGAGGTGGGAGTGTTCTGCCTCATCCTCCCCCTCATCCTGATATATATATTCACATGGGGTATGCTTTTACAGTTATGCCCTTACATCCGTACCTCCCCATCAGGGGCACTTATGTCATTACACACGTTACTCTGATTCTTATAACCTCCTAACAGGCCTGCTGGGCTTAGGTGAGGGCCACCCCTACGACAGGAGCCTCTCATGGTGAAGGGCTTCACAGGGCCGAAGCCATGTCGCCGAGTCGTTTGGCCCCCTCCGTCCCCTGCGGCCTGTGAATTCCTCCGAGCTTGTGGTTGAGGAGCCCGAGGTCTGGGATGGAAGGTGCCTAGTCGAAGTAGACGCGCGCGCGCTCCGTCCCCTACCCTTCGAACGGGTGGCAGCGGAGGCTGGCGCCTAGTCGAAGCCGAGGCGCGCGCGCTCCGTCCCCTACCCTTCGAACGGGTGGCAGTGGAGGCTGGCGCCTAGTCGAAGTAGACGCGCGCGCTCCGTCCCCTACCCTTCGAACGGGTGGCAGCGGAGGCTGGCGCCTAGTCGAAGTAGACGCGCGCGCTCCGTCCCCTACCCTTCGAACGGGTGGCAGCGGAGGCTGGCGCCTAGTCGAAGCCAAGGCGCGCGCGCTCCGTCCCCTACCCTTCGAACGGGTGGCAGCGGAGGCTGGCGCCTAGTCGGAGTAGACGCGCACGCTCCGTCCCCTACCCTTCGAACGGGTGGCAGCGGAGGCTGGCGCCTAGTCGAAGTAGACGCGCGCGCTCCGTCCCCTACCCTTCGAACGGGTGGCAGCGGAGGCTGGCGCCTAGTCGAAGCCAAGGCACGCGCGCTCCGTCCCCTACCCTTCGAACGGGTGGCAGCGGAGGCTGGCGCCTAGTCGAAGTAGACGCGCGCGCTCCGTCCCCTACCCTTCGAACGGGTGGCAGCGGAGGCTGGCGCCTAGTCGAAGCCAAGGCGCGCGCGCTCCGTCCCCTACCCTTCGAACGGGTGGCAGCGGAGGCTGGCGCCTAGTCGAAGTAGACGCGCGCGCGCTCCGTCCCCTACCCTTCGAACGGGTGGCAGCAGAGGCTGGCGCCTAGTCGAAGCCGAGGCGCGCGCGCTCCGTCCGCTACCCTTCGAATGGGTGGCAGCGGAGGCTGGCGCCTAGTCGAAGTAGACGCGCGCACTCCGTCCCCTACCCTTCGAACGGGTGGCAGCGGAGGCTAGCGCTTAGTCGAAGCCAAGGCGCGCGCGCTCCGTCCCCTACCCTTCGAACGGGTGGCAGCGGAGGCTTGCGCCTAGTCAAAGTAGACGCGCGCGCGCGCTCCGTTTCCGCGCTAAAATTGGAGCTTGGCGCCGATATTATTGCGCGTTGGAGCTGTTGTGACCTTGCAGTCTGGTAGTGCGCTTTTAATGGCGGCTGGAATCACGCCGACGCCTGGCCTGGTAGAAGTCAGGCTGTCGCGTCGTGCCGTCTGCCATTCTGCGGGTGGGTCACGCGGCGACTCACGACTGGTGCGTTGTGGGATGTGAGCGGTTGCGTGACCGCGGTCGTTCGCCTCTTCCCCAGGGAAGTTGGACGCGTGTTGAAGGCATGGAGGCGTTGTGCGCTGCTTGGTCACCTACCGGGCACGGCCCTCCAAGCCCCGGCGGTTCTTCTTTCCAAAACGTGGGCAGCCGAATCGCTGCGCGCTTGATCTGTCTGCGCTTCGAGCCACATGAGAGGTGAGCGGCCTTTATAAAGTGCCAGTGTTGAGGTGGAGGCACCCTTGCTTGCTTTTTGTCTGTTTTTGATTTGCGGCTTTGCTTCCGCCCGTGCTAATTGTAACGCCAGTTGCTCTTTTCCCTGCTTCTTTCTCCCTGGTCGCGAAGAGCGATGGCTAGCCATGACGCCGCCACCTACCATCCCCGCAGCGGTTCCTTGCCTAGCCAAGGCGAGATGTCCCCTCCTTCCAGGGAGTACGAGCTGGTGCCGCGGGGGAGCTCACGCGCCAACAAGTGGTGGGACGCCATGGAGCACTCAGGAGGCAGCTGTTCCCGTGTGCTGGGGAAGAGCCGTGTGACCGAAGGGACGCTGCAGCGACTCGTGGATGAGAGGAAGATCGTGGATCGCAATGGGGCTCGCCTACCCTGTCGGGACGAGACGGAGCCGAAGCCCCGAGCAATAGAGGCGATTGTTTTTGTCGCGTTCTTCGACGCCGGCCTTCGAATGCCCTCCACGTTGTTCGTGGGCGAAGTCCTGCGGGCCTACAAGTTGGAGCTAGCCCAACTGACGCCCCACGCAATACTCCGCCTAGCTGTCTTCACGTGGGCGATGCGGACAGAGGGGGGGCGTCCCAGCGCGAGCTTACTCGCCACCCTGCACGACGCACGCTGTCGACCCCGAAAAGTTGACGGGGCGGTGTCCAACTTCGGCGGTGTGGACTTCGTGCTCCGGGCGTCGTGCGCGACGTTGTTCCCCGTGCCAGCCTCGCCGAGGCAATGGGAGTTCGGCTGGACTCGGCAGTGGTTCTACTACACCGTGACCGACAAGAGCGGAATGCAATGCCGAGGTGGGCCGATCTCGTTTAACAGCACGCCGAGTCTGAAGGCAGAGACTGACGACACGCGAAAGCTACAGGGTCTTGTCGGTGTCGCCCGTCGAATGAGCCTGCGCGACCTAGCCGAGGAGTTCACAATGTATGGGGCGGCACCCCTCTCCTCCCGGGGGAAGTATGTTGGACAGAACGGCCCCCGCGAGGATGGGTTCAGCCCATCCGTATCTCGCCTGCTTCCGCCCTCCGCTCCTTGTAAGTCGTCCAGCACGTTTTACGCGCGCCATTGTATCTGTTTGGTCTCTGCCTGGCTGACGTGATCTCCTGCGCAGTGGCTCGGCTAGAAGATGCGGAGCGCGCGGTTGCGGCGCTCCTCGGCCCATACACACTTAAGGAGCACCAGGCTCGCGAGGCCGCAGTCAAGGCGGCTAAGCAAGGGCGGGTAAACCGCACATGCGAGGCTCTAGGCATTACTGTGCCCGAACGCTTGGTGCCGGAGGAGCTTCCCGCCGGGACTCCGGGCACTCAGGACGGTGATAGCCCTGCGAGGGTGTTATCCTCGCGACGCCGGGCCCGTTCCCCGTCTGCCGTATGCGACCCCGCAGGCCCCTCGGCGACTAGCACAGCTGGGACGGGGCGTGCAACCGACGGTGGGCCCGGCCACACTGCTTCGGAGGAACGCGCCGCCTCGAATCCCCCGGCACCCTCCGCCGACGCCAACAAACCCGTGCTTGCGGCCATTGGTGAGCTGGAAGTCGCCAACCCGGGGGGGAGCACCGTTCCCGGCGAAAAAACCACGGTTGATGGTGCGCTACCAACCGCGGCGGCCAGCGAGGGCGCGCCCCCTACAGAGGAAACCGTGGGGGCGACGGGAACCGTAGCTGGTGTTGCCCCGGAAGAATCACTTGTGCCGCCGTCGGCGAAACGCCCTCGGACGCAGTCCCCGCCGCCAGCGAGGGGTCGATACGCCGTTGCGGGGCCTTGTCGCGGGATTACGGCGTCTGGCGCGGCTGAGAAGACCTCCTCGCCGACCACCGAGACGCCCGCCTCCCACTTGGCCGTCGGAACGGTGCCACTTCCTACCGCGACGAGAGGTGCAGGGGGTAGGCGTGAATCCCTTTCCTCTCATGACTTCGCAAAACTCTCTCCGATCTGCTCACTCATTCTGCCAACATCAGGCGAGACGAGGTCTCCCGGACATGGCGAAGGATCGAGCAGCGGAGGTATGCGCGAAGTCCAAAGAGTTGTGTAGGGTGCCCCGCAGATGTCCGTTGCTGTTGACGTGGCCGCGGCCTCGGTAAATCCTGACGCGTTGGGGCCGGGGCTCGCTCGCTCGGACTTCCTCCCTCGCCTGGAGATACTTCGTGTCCTCGCTGCAGTCGCAGAGTGCGCCGACAATGGCCTTGACCGAGAGATGCTGTCGTCATGCGGGGGGATCTCCTAGCGCTCGCGCTGCAGGCCTCTGAGATGAGGGTAAACATGTGCGCTTCAACTTGCAAGGTACTGCTGGGCGCCTGCTGACTTGTTGTTTTTGCCAGACGCTTGCCCTTAGCCGGTCCTTTGACGAGGCCCGCGTTTGGGAGCGGAGGGCTCTGGAAGCCAGCCTACGTGAAGCAAACGATGCTCTCGCAGCGAAGGATGAAGAACTTCGCGCGCTGGGGGGCGCCATGGCGGCCGCACAACTCGAGGCCACGAAAGCCAAGTGCGCCGCGGCTGAGGAGCGCGCCGCCTTTCTGCAGCAGATCGCCGCCCTAGAAGGGGAGAACGCCCAGCTGGCGGAGTCTGCTGCAGGGAATAGTCTCATCTTGGAAAATGCGTCCACGTCGGCGTGGCGGGCCATGGAGTCTCTGAACCAGGCCCTCCGAGATCTGTGCGTCAGAGTGCCGGACCCTACGCACGGGCCAGAGGCCCTATCGGAGACGCTCGGGTTGATCGAGGAGGGGGCAGGGGTTGCTCTTCGTGGCGCCAGAACGTTTGGCGAGCACTGCGGCTATCTTGGTGCGTGCTTCGCCCTCGCCCTGCTTCACACTCGTGGGTGCAGACATACCCATGAGCTGGCGAATCCTCAACTGGATCCTCTCGGCCATCCAGAAGTTATGTCGAACGCCATTCGCTCCATCGGGACTAGCCTCCAAAACTTCCATCAACGGATCTGGGGCCGCTTCGGGGAAGATGCAGCGAGGGTCGCCGTGCAGCAGACGCTGCATGGGGAGGGGGACCTCCTCCACTGGCTCGAAGGAGTCCTTCAGCGTCACGGCGACGATGGCACGGGTTCGTCCGCACCGCGCCAAGGCTGAGCGGTTGGTCGGGTAGGGCGAGGGGATGATGTACTGGTTCGTATGCTTGTAGCCATGTAGCCCCTTTGCTTTTATAACGAAACCAAGTAGTACCTTTCTTGGTGTTACCTGCCGCCAAACGCGAAGGGAAGACCTCCGCATCTTGTTTATATTCCGCAAAGCTCGCAGGGAGGACACCCGCGTCTTATTTATACTCCGCAGACTGGTGTGTGTGAAGGCGAACCTCGACGCTACGCTTTTCTTTATAGTCCGGAGACTCGCACGTGCGGAGGCGGACCTCGACGCTACGTCTTATTTAAAGTCCGTGGACTGGCGCGTGCGGAGGCGAACCTCGACGCTACGACTTGCTTTATAGTCCGGAGACTCACGCATGCGGAGGCGGACCTCGACGCTACGTCTTATTTAGAGTCCGTAAACTGGTGCGCGCGAGGGCGTCCCCCCGTTGCGTCTTATTTAAAGTCCGTAGACTGGTGCGTGCGGAGGCGGACCTCGACGCTACGTCTTATTTAAAGTCCGTAGACTGATGCGTGCGGAGGCGGACCTCGACGCTACGTCTTATTTAAAGTCCGTAGACTGGTGCGTGCGGAGGCGGACCTCGACGCTACGTCTTATTTAGAGTCCGTAGACTTTGTTCTGCTCAGCGCGGACAGGGAATGCTCCGGGAACAGCAACCTTTATTGAACTCCCGTTTGCGCGGGCGAGCATCATATAACAAAGGGCTGGTGGCTCTACGAATGTTGTCCTACTTCTAGGTGTAGTATCGCCGCAACCTGTCCGCATTCCATGTGTGTCGGAGGGTTTGCCCTTCGAGCGTGGCGAGGCGGTACGCCCCCTTCGGCAATGCCTCCATCACAATGTACGGGCCTTCCCACTTGGACTCTAGCTTGCCAGCGGTCTCCGCCTGAAGCGCCACTCTGAGAACGAGATCCCCAGGCTTGAATCCCCGCGGGCATATAGAGCGGTCCCGAGTACGCATTGTCTGCCGCGCATACTTCTCGACATGGTGGGGTGCATCTACCCGTAGCCCGTCGAGGAGGTCCAAGGACACACGGCGCTCCTCTTCGGGTGCTTGGACGAGGACCCTCCGCGAGCCGGCCTTGATTTCCTCGGGCGTCACTGCTTTGTCGCCGAAAAGGAGCTTGAACGGCGTGAATCCCGTCGGGCGCGTTACCATTGTGCGAAGCGACCAAAGAATGCTGTGAAGCTCGCTTGGCCACTTGCCCTTCGGCAACCCGACCAGGCGCTTTTTGATGGCAGCGGAGATGGCACCACTCGCCCGTTCGACCGCCCCGTTGGACTGGGGATGCCCTACCGAGGCGAATCGGAGGGTGATGCCCATGCTGTCACAATAGTCTTTGACTAGGGTGGCGTCGAACTGCAGGCTATTGTCAACCGTGAGCTCCCGGGGCACGCCGAAGCGACATATGATGTTTTGCCAGAGGAAGCGCTGTATGGCCGCAGAAGTTACTTTAGCCAGGGCGACCGCATCCGGCCATCTGGAGAAATACTCCAGCGCGACCACCACGAACCGGAGGTCCCCTGGAGCCCGGGCAAGCGGTCCTACTATGTCGACGCCCCAGCGTGCCAGTGGCCACACCGGAGGAATAGGGTTGAGGCTCGTCGGGGGCCTGCGGATGATGCGCGCCATCCACTGGCACCCCTGGCACCGACGGACGAGGTCCTGGGTGTCGGTGATGGCAGTTGGCCAGTAGAAGCCTTGCCTGAACGCCTTGCCAACTAATGACCTCGGCGCCAGGTGGGATCCGCACGCGCCCGCGTGGATCTCCGCAAGGAGCTCCTTTCCCCCTCAGTTGAGAGGCAACGCAAGAGCGGTGCGCAAACCCCTCTCTTGTAGAGTATCCCTTCGAACACCTGGAAGGATCTTGCGCGGTGCTGCAAGCGCCGAAGCTCGGCGGGGTCCTCCGGCTCGGCGATGCCTTGCAAGAAATTGAAGATGGGCTCTCGCCAATCACCCGGCCGGTCAATGTGGTGGACGAGTGCCGCGTCCCGGTTGTCCTGCGCGATGGCCGCCTGCACTAATATCTCATAAAACGCCCCATCCGGGGGGGCAGTAGCTGGCTGGCCGCCTTAGCGAGGGCGTCGTCCTACTCGTTCTCCGCGCGGGGGATGGCCTTGACGGTGACACCCAAAAAGTGCCTTTCCCTCGCCCTCACAGCCGCGAGGTACTTGGCCAACTCAGGGTCCTTGGCTTGATATGACTTATCCACATGACCAGCCACCAAGCGCGAGTCGGTGCGTACTAGCACCCGTCTCGCGCCGACTGCCTTGAGCTTCGCCAGGCCAAAGAGCAGCGCCTCGTACTCAGCCGTGTTGTTGGTGGCGGGGAAGGCAAGGCGCGCCGAGTATAGCAAACGCTGTCCTTCGGGCGTGACGATCACCGCACCTACGCCCGCGCCCGCGACGCCGTAGGCTCCGTCAATGGTAAGCGTCCAGACGGGGTCGTCGTGCGTCTGGACTGGTTGGGCCGGCGGGGTCCATTCGGCAAGAAAATCCGCCAGGACTTGGGATTTGATTGCCGTTCGTGAAGCATACGTCAAGGAGAAGGGGGCGAGCTCGGCGGCCCATTTGCCGATGCACCCTGTGGACTCCTTGTTGTGTAACATCTCTGCCAGGGGAACGAGGAAGCCACTGTGATCGGGTGGGCCAGAAAGTAATGCCGAAGTTTCCTGGAGGCCATGACCAGCACGTAGGCGAGCTTCTCAAGCTCCGTGTACCTTGTCTTGGCGTCTTGGAGGGCTTCAGAGACAAAGTATACGGCCGCTGCATGGCGCCTTCCTCTAAGACGAGGACGGCGCTGACCGCGGTGGCGGACGCGGCCAGATATAGCAGGAGGGGAGCCTCTGGTGCTGGGGCGACCAGAGTGGGAAGGCTTGCCAGGTGCTCCTTGAGCTCGTTGAAGGCCTTCACGCAATCCCCATCCCAACGAAATCCGTCGCACCCGCGGAGTGTCTTGAAAAATGGCAGGCCCCGCTCCGCCGCCCTGGATAGGAAGCGGCTTAATGCTGCCATGCGGCCCACCAGCCTCTGGACCTCCCTCATTGTCTTGGGCGGCTCCATTCCATTGGCCGTCGTCTAGCAGCTCGAGGACGAGCTGCATGTTCGAGAGGGGTGTAATGTCAGGGGTGTGGGCCTTGAGCCCAAGGCCCAGTCAGGGTTATTATTAGGAATTAGAGATTGGTTTCTATTTGAATTAGAGATTGGTTTCCTTGTATTAGAGATATAGTTAGAGATATGATATTAGTTACTATATCTGTTAGAGATATGATTGGGATTAGATTCCATCTGTTAGGGGGAGCCATCTATATAAGGGGGCTACCGCATGCTATTGTAATCAATCAGAGAAATATCAAGTCTTCCCGTCTAAATCCCTAGTCTCTCTCCCTCTCGTTCTACGCCGACGCCATCCGGCCATCTCCTTGGTGGTGTTTACCCCGGTTCATGACATGAGGATTGTGGTTGAGGTCATGGAATGGGATTCGTCACGTGTGTATGGTCAGGGTTGTGGTTGTGGCATGAGACTCTTTTCTCTTGTGATAATTGATGATAACAGTTGTGGATGTGAGAAACAACAAAGTATTGGAAAACAACATACATAAGTTTTATTGTCTTGGTGGTGATAGTGGTTGAGGTTTAAAAGTAGTCAAACAAGATTTATTTGTTAATGTTTTACCGTCATTGATGGTGATTTGAGGATTGAGGATATAAACATTGTTATTTGGGGAAGATTAAATTGTTGATGATTAATCTATTGTAGTTTGTGGAAGATTAAATGTTTCATTTGCATTTAATTGTGGATAAAATGACTGCATTCATATGCCAATTAAATCTGAAATTGAAGAGGTATGATTGGTGAAAATTTGTGGTGGTTTAATAATTGTGGACATGCATTATGGTTGTAGTTGTATGGAATTATAAATGATGATGTATAATTGTTTGTAGTTTGGATAGCCTGTTAAACAGTTTGCTTGCTGAGATTTTTATCTCACCCTTGTTTCCCCCTCCCTACAGGTGGACTTTGAGCATGCATGGGAAGGGTAGAACGGCACCACACTGATGCACGTGAATCAGATTTTTATGCTGTAATAAAGTTGAAAGGATTCTAGACCTTGCATAGCTTTGTTTACATTATCTTAATAATGTTAAATTTGTGAACTATGTTTTAGATTAAAATGTTGGAGGATGTTTTAAATAGTGAATTACTATCACTATCCTGTTATTCCTTGTTGTTTATGCTTCCGCTTATACTATCTTGTTTAGTAATTGTTGCCAGTTTATTTTATCTTGTAAATTGGCTCGTTGTAGAGCAGTTTTAGTTGCATCCCAGGGTAATGTGGGTCCTGGGGTGTTACATCGAGGGAGTTGATGGCGGGGCGTCCCAAAATGACGTTGTAGGGGTGCGGGATGTCTACGACATCGAAAATGACGTGCGCGCATCGGGTGTTACCCTCCTGGCGGAATGTAACTGGAAGGGACACATGTCCTATGGCCTCCAGCGGTTGGCCTCCAAAGCCTTGAAGTGGAGCTCCTGACTGCTCTAAGTGGCTTCGGGGGATTCCCATACGATCGAGGGCCCCCGCGAACAGAATGTTCGCAGAGCTCCCCCCGTCGACGAGGATGCGCATGACGTCATGGCCTGCGATGTGAGCCTGAATGACTAAAGGGTCTTGGTGAGGGAACTCCACACCCCTGACGTCATTCAGGGTGAAGGTGATGTCGCGGGGCGGCACCCACGGTTGCGGCTGCTCCAAGGGGGCCCCCGATAGGGACCCTCCGGTGATGACGCTGATGGAGCGGCACCACGTGCCTTCCCCGGATGAGGCCCGAGCTCCGGCCGTCATCCGTCGCAACTCCATGACCTCGATGCACGTCTTCGTGTGGTGATCGCCGTAACCGTGCACCTCACACCACTTGTCGTAATCTAGAATTTCTTGTTCCGCGCAGGGTCGCCTGTCGCGATCTGGTCCGCCTTCCCATCCCCGGCCCCCTCCCCGCGATGTGGGGGTAGGTCCTCGAGGGGCGTTCTCGACGCCGAGGACATGGCGAACCTTTTGTGGCCTGCGCTGGCGACGTCGGGGCTTGCGCCTGCCCCTTGAAGAGCCTTCATGCTCCCCGGTATCGCTACCGCCAGGAGTGTCTCCCCGGGGTTCTCGTCTGCGGCCCTGCTTCGGGGAATCATCACCCGCCCCCCTCGTGTGGCAAGCGCTTCGCTTGAGCGAGGTTGGGGGCGGCGGCGCTGCGTCTCCGCGCCTCTTCCTCTGCCCGCGCATACTCCTGCATTTTGTCGAAGAGCTTGGCGACTGTCTTGATAGGCTTCCGCGCGTTGTATTCAGCCATGGGGCCTGGACGAAGGCCCTGTATGGTCGCGTTGATGACGGTTGTCTCATTAATGTCCTTGACTTGGCAGCGTACCTTCGCGAAGCGCTTGAAGTAGTCCCGGAGCTTCTTCGAAGGTTTCTGCTTCACTGCGAAGAGCTGGTCTGCGTTGATCCGCTCGACATAGTTCCTTTGAAAGTTGTTGTAAAGGCGATCGCGGATCTGTTCCCACGCGTAGATGGAGTTTGGCTCTATGGTAAAAAAATCCAGGAAAGCGCCACTCCTTGCAACGCGAGGGGGAGTCCCTTCGCCTTCGTGGTGTCATCCCCGCCCGCGGCCTCGACTGCGGTTTCGTATACATGCACAAACTCTCAGGGGTCCGTATCGCCTTTGTATGGAAAGCGGGGACTCTGGATCGGCGCGTCGCAGCGGCACGCGACTGGATGTGGGGGCGTCGCGGCGGTCTGCCCTTTCCGACATGGGCTCTAGCGCGACCACTGGTGCGGCCTGCTGGCTCTGAGCCTCTTGCATGTCTCGGACAGCCCCGCGAAGATCCCCTAGCTCCCGCTGGAATGAGTTGAGGGCCGCCAGCAGGGTGCTTTCCACCGCCGGTGCGGGCGGGGCCGCCGGAGCGCCCAGCGGGTGGGTCGGCACGGGTACGATCGCCTCGCGAGCTCCCTTGCTGTCGGTCGCTCCGTTGTGGCTATCTCCACCCGCCCGGTCCGCGCTATCGGCGAGCGTTGCGGCGAGGGTGGCGGGGTTGGCCGCTGTCGCGTTGGCGGGGTTGGCCGTTGTAGCGCCAGTGGCGGGGTCGGTCGTGGCAGCGCCAGTGGGGGGGTTGGTCGTCGCAGTGCGAGCGTCGACGTCCGCGACCACCGCGCCCGCGCTGTCACCCGCGCCCGCGACAGCCGATGCCGAAGCCCTGGTACCCACGCGACGCTCCGACCCAGCCGCCTTCTTTCCCTTCGCCGCCGTCGACGAAGCTTTTTTCGGTGCATCCTTCTTCGGATTTCAGGCTTGCTCCTGTCCTCCCCACGGACGGCGCCAACTGTTGTGGTTACAGACCAAACAGAGAGAGATGTGGTAGTGGAGAGTTGGGAGAAAGTGATGACCTCCCGTCTCCCTCCTAGCCTTCCCTTGGTATATATATTCATATGGGCTGTGCTTTTACAATTGTGCCCTTACATCGGTACCTCCCTGTCAGGGGTATTTAAGCCATTACATATGTCCCATTTTGGGCCCTATAACCTTCTAACAGGCCTGCTGGGTTTAGGTGGGGGCCACCCCTACAACAGGCACATAAGCCAAAATTAAATATAAGCAGCGGAAAGAAAAACCGAAGTGGAAGAAGCCCACTAAGCCTGCCCACAGGCAAACGACAGTAAGACGCGGCCTACTCGTCCAGATCCTCACTGTAGTCGACGTCATCTTCCTCTGTGTGGAAATAGCAAGGTGAGTACAAACTTGTACTCCGCAAATCACACGGAGAAATGCAACATAATGATAAAGGTTTCAATGGAAGGCTTATAGAGTTAGTTTGCATAAAACAACATTTAAAGAAATACGGTAAATAGATTGAAAACGCTAAATTTAATACAGTATGTAAAAAACAATACTTGTAATTGAAAATAATACCGTCAGTGCAGGCTCCGACCATACACCAACCTATCCACGGGCATCCCACCCGTACTATCTTTTCCAAAAGTTCACGTATGGATTCCATCCATCCACACGCTTTCACTGAGCAACCCTGATGGATTCCATCCATCCACTAGGTTTCATTCTCTCATGGATTCCATCCATCCATAAAGTTTTCATCTCTCATGGATTCCATCCATCCACAAGGTTTTCAAAAATATTTTTTGAAAAACAAAGTCTAATCCATGAAAAACTTTTACTCAGCATGCCCATGACCGTGGGCACGGCTATCCAGGATAGATTATACACTCTACAGAGGTTGTACAGCTTTACCCACAAGACACGATCATCCCTTTTTACCACTAGATTACACACTTCCTTAGGTGTGCGGTGGGAAGTCATGACAAGGCCTTTACAATGCAAAGCCTTCAACCTGGCCAAGCCAACTCTAAAGTTTCACCCCAATAAGGAATCCACCAGACCGGGACCCCCTCTTGAGCCTGAGTGAGACTTCTCATGGCTACAACCACGCTCACTCAAGTGGGACTTCTCATGGCACCAACCATGCTCACTTTCAACCTATGACTTGACTCGGGTTGGGACTACACAAATTATTCAGCCAGGGCTGTCCCATACCAGCCATGTGGTAGTACGATAGGGCTTTGCAACAGTAGCTCACAGACCGGTCCTTAATTGACTTAGGCCCAACCACATACCCTTGTGCACGACAGTCAACCACCGTGGCTCCGACCAACAGGGCATGCCTGCACCCACCAATCTAACCAATTGCCTAAGTCTAATCCAGTTTTTATATTTTGTTTACAAAACATTTTATAAACCTCCTTGACTCACCAAAGTCGAGAGTAGCTTTGAAAAGCTTATCATTTTATGTAACAAGATTCGTCATTTCATGTGAAAAGATATCCCAAAACAAATATTATAACTAAGCAGGTCTAAGCATTTGATATAATATTCTCTAGCCAATACTGGTGTACTAACTAGAGTTTTAATCTAGGGTGACAAGGTATAAGGAATCCAATATCAACGGAGGAAATAACAAGTGGGCAATAACTAAATTTAAAACTGAATTGAAATACGTTGAATAAAAATATGCATGCAGAATACTTTAAAATAACATAATTTTATTTTGAAAACTGGGATCAACATGATCAAGGAGTGCGACTTGCCTTGCTCTTGAAATCTGTACAAATCTTCGTCTTTGAATTCTCTCGAATTATCGAAGTCTACACATGAAAATAACCCACCAAATTCAAATAAAATCAAAATAAATTCAAATTGACTTCAAATATTTTAATTGAGGCCAGAAATGGATAGAGGGGAATTTTTGATGAATTTAGAAATTTGAATGGGCTAAATTGAAGTTAGGGTGAAGAAGAACGGGCTTCGGGAAGTTTACAGTCAGGGAAAAAGGAAAATCTGAATTTTTGGAATTATTTTCCTAAAGGAAAATATGAATTATGACGTCAGTAGAGGATTTAATTTCAGCTGAATTAATTTTCTATGGGAAAATAGGTTTATTGCGTTAGCCCTGGGGTGGACCGACACTGACATGCGGGCCTGGGTCTATGGACTAGGTCCATGAACTCGAAAAGGGGCTGAGGTGGCGAGATGTGCTGACGGGACAGGGAAGCGCTGCATTGGCACTGAGGTGGCGGCGCTCGGGCATGGCGGCGACGGCGCACGGTGGCTGGCGGTGGACGGCGACGGCCGGAGGAGGGAGAGGGCGAAATGGGGAACTCGGGGGAGGGGCACGGCTTACCGGAGGCGACCGGAGACGGCGAAGAGAGCTCGCCGGAGTGCGGCCGAAGCTCGGGTAGAGAGGAATCTGCGGCGGCGGCGATTGGGCGCTCGGGGAAGGGAGTGGAGGGCAGAGGGCGGTGGAGTGAGGAGAGGCGAAGATTGGGGCGGCATTTATAGGGGGCAGGGAGGGGTAGGCTGGCGGCAATTCGTCGCCGGAGTAGTCGGGAGGTGGCGGCGGTTGCGGTTGAATTGGGGGAGTGGGGAGGTGGGGAACGGGCGCGCGGATGGCGGAGGGAGTTGGTGTGCGGAGTGGGGGAGAAGAAAAGGGGTGGGCGGCCAGGCGCGGGAAGGGCGGCCAGACGCGGGAAGGGTGGGACCGGCGGTTGCGGTGGCGGGAGCGGGAGGAAGAAGGGGGCGGCCGGAGGAAGGAGAAGGTGCTGACGGGTAGGCCCCGCGCGCAGAGAGAGAAAGGGGGAAGGGCGGCGCGGCGGCTAGGATCGTGCCACGCGGCAGAGGCGCACATCGGGCGGCCGAGAGCGGGCGAGGCGCGGACGGGCGGATGGGCCAGCGCGTGGGGAGGTGCGGCCGATCCGGGCCGTCGGCTTGCGGGTGGTGGAGATGGGCTGGTGCGCGGGGAGGCGGCCGATCCGGGCTGGCCAGGTGGCGAGCGGCGAAGAGGGGAAGGCGGGATCGGGCGGGCCATCTGGCCATCCACGTGGCGGCCAGAGGGAAGGGGAGAGGGATTTTATTTTATTTTATTTTTTATTTTTGATTTTCAGAAAACACCAGAAAATCCATTAAGGCTCAGAAAAAATATGAAATTACTTCAAAAAATTCTAGAACAATCCACAGAAGTTTCTAGCACTGTTTTGGACTTCAATAAAATATTTCCAACTCAAGTTGGTATTTAATTTTCATACTAAAAATACTTTTTAATTTCAAAAATAGGTTTTAAACTCCTGAAAACTCAGAAAACCAAATAAAATCCAAATAAATCCATATAATTAATTTGACATAAGATTTTTATAGAAAATCAAAATATAATTTTATTTAATAATTATTTTTAGGTTTTGCTTAAATACTTTTTAAATCTAGCTTTTCCAAAAAACAGAAATCCCGGGCAAATCCAAAATTAAAATTTAGGCATGATCTCACCAATTCTTTCTCATTAGACTGCTTGCCATTGCACTAGGCATGAACTCAGGGGGAGTTTTGGATGACCAAGATCATCTCTTTAAGCTTCTTGCTTGGAATGGTCGCATAAGGCTTGAGATCTAGCACATGACTAAAAATTTTGGCTGGAAACGACCATGAGTTTCAAAAGAAAAATATGTCAATTGTGCTCAATTTGCATAATTACAAAAAGTCTAAAGTGCTTGAACAAATGATTAATTTGACTCAATACTAGCTTCTTGGTTCCACTTAGACTATTGACATGGCTTGCATCATCCTTGGATATCTTTAGCTAGACTTGGATCTTGAATGGCTTGACATGCTGAAAAAATTCACCTAATATTCAGATTGTTACTTATATGGCTTGGCTTGATTATGCATATGTTGTCATGATATTGATAGCTTTCATATACTTTATGGCTTGGTGTAATACTTAGTGGTCATTTTGGATAATCTTCACGGCTCTAATTGCTTAGCATTGAATAAAATTCAGCCACATCATGCTATATTTTTCTCCAAGTAACTTGGTGACTTTATTGCCAAAAGGGGGAGAATAGTTGGAGAAAAGGACACTTTTTGGGAGCTTTGGGAGCTTTGAGGAAAACTTGCTCTTTCTTTTGCTCCTGTCAACATGGTCATTAGCATCATTCTTTCTCCCTTGGACCATGTTTGATTTCAAACAAACTCAATTCTTGCGCTTTTTCTGTGTTTGTCAATATACTCATCAAGTTGGAGATTGAGAGACCATGTGGAGGTATCCCCATGTTGGTGATGTATAATTGACGGTTGGTTTAGTAAGTTTGAGTTTGTTTTGGGTATTCTAGGGTTGAGTACCTTTACTTGTACTATTTTTGATTATGCTGTTTCGTGCGGTGCTATGTGACGGTTTGCTTATCTATGTGACTGCAAGACTTCGGAGCTAGGTCATGGTGAGGCGAGGAGGACCGGGACTAGGCACAGGAGGTGTTGAGGTCCAGATGGTCAGTGATGCCGAAGATGATCGAGGCTGGTGAGGTGGTTGCGAGTCGGGAGACGACGAACCAGAGCTGGAGCTACCGGTAACGGACACGACGGGCGACGACGAGCGAACCGGGACTAGACTCAGGGAGGATTCGGAGGTCCAGAACGGTTTGGAGGTCGGTTGCGGTCGTGCGCGATGAATCAGATCAAGACTAGACTCAGGTGGAGTCGGAGGTCTCGGTCGGTGTCGGATGGACGCGACGGGCAGCGGCGAGTGGATCGGGACTAGCCTCAGGGAGGAGCTGAGGTCTGGACGATCAGGATGCCGAGTGCGGTCGTGTGCAGCGGAGCGGACCGGACTAGACTCAGGGAGGAGTCGAGGTCCAGACGGTCAAGGTACCAGACGCGGGAAGCATCCGGGAAGTTGCTTGAGGGCAATTTGGTAATTTGGCTCAAGCATTTGGAAGGAGGTGGCTGGTTCCCTCCTTTTTGTGGTTTGACTTTCTTGCCTTTTGTGGATGAGAGGTGAGGGAGTGGAGTATGTATGACAATTCTTGTTTTCCTTCTTTGAGTGTGAGCTTTGGCCTTCATAAGGAGAGGTGGAGGTAGAAGGAAAGCAACCATTTTTAGTGTACACATTCTGTAGAGAAAGCTCATGTGAGAAGTTGAGTGGAGAGAGTTAAATGGAGTGAGTCTACGTGCTTGAGCAGTAGGAGAGTGTTGGACCGAAATGGCTATAGAGGGGGAGTGAATGTCGACTCTTTTAAAAATTGTCCCCCGCAATTTTCCACTAAAAGATACTCTTCTCCAATATCTACCAAGCTATGAAGAAGGATCAAAAGGCTTACTGTAAATCCAAACTAACACCCACAAGACAAAGGCAAGAAAGAACAAACCAAAAGAGAAAAACAGCACAAGATGAACCACAAATCAGAACGGGCTGCAAAGGAGGCCGGTCAGACCGCCACACATGGGCCGGTCAGACCGCCCTCTGGCCGCCGGTCTGACCGCCCGCATGTGGCCGGTCTGACCGCCTGGAAGCGGTCTGACCGATCTGCATGAGCCGGTCTGACCGCCCTTCGGGTTTCAGAACAGACTGCAGTCTGTATTTTCAGGCAACAAGAACAGAAAACTCACAGCAAAAACTTTGAGGCTTTCCCTCTGGTTTCTTCAGCCCAGAATTGCATGACTATGACCAAAATAGCCAGTGGAGCCTAGGGAACCAAGAAATCCAACACAGAACAGAGGAAATGAGGACTTGACCTAAAAACTGAAAATGAGCAGAGAGCAACACTAAACTTTAAATTCCCATCTATCCTTTGATTCTCTAGTCATGAAACTTTGCAGATAGCTACTTAATAGCATCAGGACTTAACATGCCAAGTTTCATGCCATCTCAAGAAGGGAATCAAGATTTACATCAAAACCCTAGAAGTGAAAAAAAGAACAGAGGAGCAGAAAAAGGTGTAGCTTTGATTCGATCAATTTGCTCTTGGGAAAAATCGATCAAATGATCTTGAGGCATCATCCCAACATAGAGCAACCCATTTTGGGCCTTCTCAGCAAGAAACAACTCAAAAACAAGAAACTGAGAATTCAAGCAAAAAGAAGAACGAAGAACAGAAACAACTAAGGGAGCACTAGAACTCAATCAAACTCAAACAAAGCCATCTTGGATTGATATTGAGGAAGAGAGATACATGATTACATAGAGTATCAACTCATATCATCCCTACAACCCCATACATGCTTGGAGAAATCAAGAACTCACTACATCCTCCCTGTTCCTCAAGAACACACACACACGAAGGTAAGCAACAGAGGGGAGACACACTCTGCCCTTCTCACCCACTCTCACCAACTAAAGCCCCAAAGCAAAACAACCTCTCCAAAGGCCATTTTGACTAAAGCAAACCCTAACAACCCATTCAATCCCTTGGAATGAATGCAGCCATAAGGAGACATCCCCTCCTTATATAGGCTCCGGCTAACGGGTCTTCGCTTCCACCTGTGCAGCTTTGCGCTTTTACCGAAACACCCCTCCTGCACCTTCCGGGAAGCTTCCGCGTTCCTTGTCGTCCAAGCCTCGCAACCACCTCGAGTCTCCGATGTCTTTGACACCTCCGACCGTTCTGACCTCGACACCGCCTGTGTCTAGTCCGGACACCTCGTGTCTCGCCACGACTCCGCCTCGACGTCCTGCAGCTATCACAGACAAGAAACACATCACGCAGCACCGCTCAATACATGTAAGCACAAATAGCATCAATGAATCTCATTAAGCATAAAGAAGCCCAAACCTGTCGAATCAAGAAGATAAGCATCCTAATCGCTATGACCAAGTTTGACCAAGTCTGACCGAAACCAATTGCACCACGCAATGATATGGTCCGAACCACACAAACCAAACTAGACTTTCCTAAACCGACGTCAATTACTCATCACACTGATGGGGTCATAACCACATGGTCTCTCAGAGAGTGAGTGAGCTCCTCTGTGTGTTCTCAAGCATGTAGTGTGATTTCTTGTATTAATTGCGTATGGGGACATAGAACTCTGATTTGTAATCATTCATCTCCATTCCAATGAATACTTTTGAGTTCTTGTGTGTTTCAGCTCATTTCAGTTCTTCTGCATATTTCTGTTCATCTTTGCAAGAAATGATTTCGAGTTGATTCTCTAGCTAAATTGGTTGGTTCTTGTTTGGTCTATGTTGGGAGCATGCCACAAGACTATTTGGTCAGATAAACTCCCAAGAATCAAATGGAAGATCCAAAGATTCCATTTTGCTCCATTTCCTCTGTTTGGGCATTTCTAGGGTTTGATGTCAGGGGATAGTGGATTCTCTTGATTCCCTTCTCAAGTTGACTTGAGATTTAGTTTGTAAAGCCCTGAGATCATTGCTAAGTGAAGTGCAAAAGATCTCAAGCAAAGAATGGGAGATTTATGAGAAATCTGAAACTTGGACACTCACTCATTTCATTTTTCAGATTTTGGCATAAATCTTAATTCCTTGCTTTTTGGATTGAATTAATTTGTTTCTTGTGGTCTATTTGATATTTAGTTCATGTTCTTGATCTCTTGGTCTGACGAGAGCATCTACATTTCTCAAATTCCTTTGAAATCAGCAGCAAACTAAAGTTTCAGTTTTCCAGTCTGTTTTTACTCGCTGTCTGTTCTGCTCTCGGGGGGCCGGTCTGACCGGACCTTACATGGCGGTCTGACCGCTCAGCCAGTGGCGGTCAGACCGGTGTGGCCCGAGCGGTCTGACCGGCCGTCGGTCACCGGTCTGACCGGCCGTAGCATACCGGTTGGACCGACGCTTTGCAAGCGGTCTGACCGGCCTTGTTATGGCGGTCAGACCGGCCTGCACTTTTCAGTGAGTGTTTATTCTTTGTTTTTCTTGAGAGCTTGTTCCCTGTTGCCTCGGTTCTTTTGCAGTGTTATTTGCCGATGCTTCTTTCTCAGTTAGTGAAGATTTCCAGTGAGCTCTTTTCTCCTTCCTCTTCATAGTTTCACATAGCTATCGGAGTGGAGTTTCTTTCGTGGATACTTTTGAGGGGTCGTTTTTAAAGAGGCACCATTCACCCCCACTCTGTTGCCATATTCGATCCTACAATTGGTATCAGAGCCAGTTAGCTCTTCTTGATAGATCTTTAACCGGTCTGTGAGCCATGGCAACGGATAAGTATTCCACCAAGCCCCCGATCTTCGATGGGATCGACTATCCCTTTTGGAAGAGTCGGATGGAGACCTACATACAGGCTCAAGGCTATGCGATTTGGCGCAGGTCAATGTTCGCTTTGCTGTTTCTGCCGATGAGAACATCAATGCCAGACACATGGCTGATGTTGAGGCAAATGCTAAGGCAAGGAACATCATCATCCAAGGTTTGAGCCGAAATGAGTTTGATCGCATTTCTCATCTTTCGTCGGCCTTCGATATTTGGGGGACCCTCGATGCTTACCATGAGGGCACCATCTAAATTAAGACGGTTCGATAGGACCAATTCAAACAAGATTACAACAAGTTTGAAATGCTCGCTTGAGAGTCCCTTGATGAGTGCTTTGCGAGATTTCACAAAATCTTGAGCAACCTCCGAGCGGTCGGTCTCACATACCACGACTCGGGCAACGCTCGCCAAATGCTTTTGGCCTTAGGTTTGCGTGTTTGGGAGATGAAAGTGACCATCATCAAGGGCACAACAGACCTTTCGACTTTGACTCTTGATGCGTTGTACTCACGCCTCAAGACTCACGAGATTGACATTGTCTCTTGTTGACTCAGGTTCGCTGGACAGGGAAGGGAGAGGTTTGGCTTGTTGACTCTGGCTGTTCTCAACACATGACCGTAGACTCCCGTTGGTTCTCTTCCCTAGCCCATGCTCCAGGTGATGAGACGATCACCTTCGGAGATGCCTCTTCTAGGCGCGTCATTGCCAAATGTACTGTGCGCGTTAATGATTTATTTATTTTAAAAGATGTTGCCTTAGTGAGTAAGCTGCAGTACAATTTTCTTTCTATTTCCTAGCTTACCGATGACGGTTTCGAGGTGAGCTTTTAGAAAAATGCTTGCAAAATTCTTGATTCTTCGGGGAGTCTAGTTTGTGGGATTTCTAGATATGGGAGGATCTTTCGTGCTGATTTTGTTGAGTCTTCTGGTGATCCTCTCAGGTGTTTAATTGCTTCTGAGTCCCGTGACCTCACTTTCTGGCATAGGAGACTTGGTCATATTGGATTTGACCATTTGACTCGAGTTAGCGGCCACGATCTCATTCGTGGTCTGCCTAAACTCAAGATGGTCAAAGATCTTCTTTAAACTCCGTGCCGGCACGGCAAGATGGTTGCCGCTTCTCATCTTCCAGTCATAGTGACTATGACCGATACACCAGGATAGCTGCTCCATATGGACACAGTTGGACCAGCTAGAGTGCAGTCAGCAAGAGGGAAGTGATGACTTCTCGAGGTACTCTTGGGTGTTTTTCTTAGCCTCAAAGGATGAGACATTACCCACTTTCGGGGTTTGTTTAGTAGGCTTTCTGTTGAGCTCCCGGGTGCCTTACGAGCGATCCGTAGTGACAATGGCACGGAGTTCAAGAATTCCTACTTTGAGAGGTTTTGCGATGAGACAGGTATAGAGCATCAGTTCTCTTCTCCATACGTCCTACAGCAAAATGGCATTGTGGAGAGGAAGAACCGTACCTTGGTCGAGATGGCCAGGACGATGCTTGATGAGTACTCTACACCCAAGAAGTTTTGGACTGAGGCTATAGCCACTGCGTGCCATGTTTTAAACAAAGTCTTTCTCAGGGCACACTTGCATCGTACTTCTTATGAGTTGAGATATGGGCGAAAGCCCAGTGTATCTCATTTTCATGTGTTTGGTTGCAAGTGTTTTATCCTGAAGTCCGGGAACCTAGATAAGTTCGAGTCATGATCTTGTGATGGTATCTTTCTAGGTTACTCAACTTCTTCGCGGGCTTATAGGGTCTGGAACTACGAGTCTTGTAAGATGGAGGAGACCTGTGAGGTGACCATCGACGAGGCCAGTCCAGGAACTAGGCCCGATATCTCAGGTTCTTTAGAGAAGTCCGAGCCTATCTTTATGGATGATGAGGAGGATGGAGATGAGGGTTGTCTACTCGATCCAGTTCCTCCTCCCCTTGAGGTGCCTGCTTCCACCACTGCACCTTGAGGAGATCAGCTCATGCCTTCTGCTTCCTTTGGAGCTAGTGGTTCTGTTCCTACCTCATCAGCTCATGAGGTAGAGGCCACTTCTTCATCTCATCCAGGACCAATCCGACATATCCAGAAAGACCATCCTTCCGAGCAGATGATTGAAGACCTTTTTGAGCGCGTCACACGCTCAAAGTCTGGTTTGTCTCAATTATGTTTCCACTCTGCCTTCATTGCCTTATTTGAGCCCAAGGATGTTAGTCATGCTCTTTCTGATGAGTCTTGGGTCAATGCCATGCATGAGGAATTGGAAAACTTTGAGAGGAACAAGGTCTGGTTGCTTGTTGAGCCCCCTAGATGTCACAATGTCATTGGTACCAAGTGGGTGTTCAAGAACATACAAAGTGAGGATGGGGTAGTCATTTGAAACAAGGATAGATTGGTAGCTCAGGTTTCTACCAGGTTGAGGGTCTAGATTTTGAGGAGACCTTTGCCCCTGTAGTTAGGCTAGAGGCCATTAGGATTCTGCATGCATTTGCAGCTTCTAAGGGCTTCAAGCTTTACCAGATGGATGTCAAGAGTGCCTTCCTCAATGGGTTTATTGAGGAAGAGGTTTATGTTAGACAGTCTGCAGGTTTCGAGAACCCCAAATACCCAAACCATGTCTACAAGTTTTCCAAAGCCTTGTATGGACTTAAGCAAGCCCCTAGAGCTTGGTATGAGAGGCTTAAGTCCTATTTGTTGAGTCATGAGTTTGAGATGGGTAAGATAGACAAGACCTTATTCATTCGTAGGCATGGCAATGACCTTCTACTCGTCCAGATTTATGTGGATGACATGATCTTTGGTGGCTCCTCTCGTGCTCTTGTTTCACAATTCTCGGATGTCATGAGCACCGAGTTTAAGATGAGCATGATGGGCGAGTTGACCTTCTTACTTAGCTTCCAGATCAAGCAGACTCGGGAGGGTACTTTCTTGCATCAGGGCAAGTACACTCGTGACCTCCTGAGATGCTTTGACATGAGTGATGGCAAGCCGGTGTCAACTCCAATGGCATCATCAGCTTCACTTGAGCCAGATGAGGATGGCGAGCCAGTTGATCAAAAAGAGTACAGAAGCATGATTGGCTCTCTCTTAGACCTCACTGTCTCGAGACTGGATATACATTTCGCTGTGTGTCTATGTGCTCAGTTTCAGGATTCTCCTCGCATATCTCACCGCCAGTCAGCGAAGCGCAACCTTCGGTATCTTCGAGCTACCATTGACTATGGTATCTGGTACTCTTCCTCTTCCTGTCTTTCCCTTAGAGCCTATTCCGACGCAGACTTTGCTGGTTGTAGGATAGATAGGAAGAGCACTACTGGCACCTGCCAATTCATTGGCACTTCTCTTGTTTCTTGGTCTTCTAGGAAGCAGTCCGGTGTTGCACAGTCCACCGTAGAGGCCGAGTACGTTGCTGCTGCTAGTTGTTGCAGCCAGGTACTTTGGATGGCTTCGACCCTGCGGAACTCTGAGTTAGTTATAGACAGTGTTCCACTCTTTTGTGATAACACTTCTGCTATTAACAGTGCTAAGAACCCAGTGCAGCACTCTCGGACCAACCACATTGATATTAGATATCACTTCCTTAGAGACCATGTGGAGAAGGGTGACATAGTGCTCCAGTTTGTGGAGAGTGACCACCAGTTGGCTGATATCTTTACTAAGCCTTTGGATAGCTCTAGGTTTTCAACTCTGCGGGGAGAGCTTAGGGTGGTTTGTCCTTATAGATTGTAGTGAGGGGGAGCTTTGTACTTTACTGTTTTATTCTATTTATTACGCTCCTGTTCTCATTTTGTTGTATTGCATATGGGTGCATTGGGTTAGTCCTCCTAGCATAGATTAGAGTGTTTCTCTTGTCTAGTTGCTTAGATTTCTTCCTCTCATCTTGTGCTACTAGGATGCTGTTTATTAGCTATCTCTCTTCTCACAAGATCGAGCTCACTCACTTCTTATAGGTTCTCGCGAGGGTTTGGCCACCCTTGGATAGACATGGAACGTGTTTGCTCCTTAGTGTGTTAGAAGACTAGCTAATAGTCCTAGTGTCATATGGGGTAGATGAGAGTCAGTCTGAACCATAGTATCCTCTATATCTTGTCTATGCTTTAAGGACTGCCCTTTCTGGTTTCTTTGCCAGCTTCTCGCTTTTATTCCTTTGGTTCAGGGGGAGTTCATTTGGGAGCTTCTGGAGCTTAACTTTGACATAACTCAACTTGAACTAAAAGTGCATCACATGTTGAGGGGGAGCTGGATTTCTTTGCATTTCATTTCATCATTCTACATTGTAATATAACTACATGGAGCCTTAACTATTATCCTTATATGACATGTTTACAATGCATTACATCTTGCCATGATCTGTACTTAATTGCTAGATTTGTCATGATTTTATATGTGTCGTCAAGCCTTTGCCATTGATAGGTTGATTAATATTGCACAAACTTGAATTAAGATATGTCATGTTAGCTCTTGAGACTAATCTGTCTTTAGTTATCCTTTTATGATTCATGCCATGTCAAATAGGTTGAGTTGAGTCTTGAACCTTTATTGAGCTTTAGATTGAGCTATGCTAGTTCTTTATAACTTATTGTTCTTGCACCACATTCAGTAAAAGCAAAAAGATCTCTTTTGTGCGAAAAAACTGATATCACCAATTCTTTCTCTTGAGACTGCTTGCCATTGCACTAGGCATGAACTCAGAGGGAGTTTTGGATGACCAAGATCATCTCCTTAAGCTTCTTGGTTGGAATGGTCGCATAAGGTTTAAGATCTAGTACATGACTAAAATTTTGGTTGGAAACGACCATGAGTTTTAAAGAAAAATATGTCCATTGTGCTAAATTTGCTTAACTACAAAAGAACCAAGTACTTGAACAAATGATTCATTCTTGAACTTGTAGCACTCTCAATTGACTCAATTCTAGTTTCTTGGTTCCACTTAGATTATTGACATGGCTTGCATCATCTTTGGATACCTTTAGCTAGACTATACTCTTGAATGGCTTGACATGCTAAGAAATTTATCTAATATTCAGATTGTTACTTATGTGGATTGGCTTGATTATGCATATCTTGTCATGATCTTGATAGCATCTTATTGTATTATGGCATGGTGTAATACTCAAATGGTATTTTTGGATAATCTTCATGGCTCTAGTTGCTTAGATTAAATAAATTTCAGCCATTTCATCCACACCATGCCTATTTCTCTATTTTGCATCTTGATGATTCTATTGCCAAAAGGGGAGAATATTGGAGAAAAACCAATTTTTGGGAGTTTTTGAGGAAAACTTGCTCTTTCTTTTGCTCCTTTATCGACATGGTCGTGCATCTCTTTGCTTTTTCTTTTAGAACATGTGTGACTCTTTTGACTTTCAAATAAACTCAACTTTATGCACTTTTTCTGTGTTTGTCAATATACTCATCAAGGGGGAGATTGGGAGACCATGTGGAGGTATCTCCATATTTGTGATGAGTAATTGACTGTTGTGTTAGAGAGTTTGAGTTTGTTTTGGGTATTCTAGGGTTGAGTGCCTCTCATTAATGCTATTGATTGATTATGCTATTTCGTGCGGTGCTATGTGACGGTTTGCTTGTCTGTGTGGCTGCAGGACTTTGGAGCTAGGTCATGGTGTGGTGAGGTGGACCGGGACTAGGCACAGGAGGTGTTGAGGTCCAGACGGTCGGAGATGCCGAAGATGATCGAGGCTGCTAAGGTGGTTGCGAGCCGGGAGGCGAGGAACCGGAGCTGGAGCTACCGGTGGTGGACACGACGGGCAACGGTGAGTGGACCAGGACTAGGCTTAGGGAGGAGTCGGAGGTCTAGACGGTTGGATGTCGGTTGCGGTCGTGTGCGATGGAACAGACCAGGACTAGACTAAGGTGGAGTCGGAGGTCCAGTCGGTCGGAGTCGGGTGGACACGATGGGCAGCGGCGAGGTGGACCGGGACTAGGCTCAGGGAGGAGCTGAGATTCAAACGGTCAGGATGCCAGGTGCGGTCGTGTGCAGCGGAGCGGACTGGGACTAGACTCAGGGAGGAGTCGAGGTCCAGATGGTCAAGGTGCCGGTTGCGGGAAGTTTCTGAGAAGGTGTTTGAGGGGCAATTTGGAGAATTGACTCAAGCATGAGTGGAGTGGCTGGTTTTCCCTCCAAAATTGAGTGCTTTGACTTTTGCCTCATGGGGTGTGAGGCTTGTGAGTGAAAAGGGGCTGACCTTTCTTGTTTTGCTTCTTTGAGAGCAGCTCCTGCCTTCATATGGAGAGGTGGAGGCAGAGGGGAGTAAGGAAGGAAGCAAGAAAGTAGTGTAGTGCTCTGTGTGAGTTCTGTGCATGAGTTCATCTCAGCTTGTGAAGCATGTAGTGAGATGAGTGATATTTCTTCTCAACTGCGTATGGGGACGTAGTGAGTTGGTTGTATCTCCTGTGTAAGCATTCATGGCAATGAATCCATCTGTGTGTTTGTCTCTCTATGATGGATTTTGATTCCAGTCTGTTCTTTGGTTCTTTCTTATGTTTCTTTTGTATTTGAGCTTGATCTTTGTTGAGAAGCTGCAAAATGAGATGCTCTGTGATGGGAAAATACTCTAGACCATTTGGCCATTCCATTCCCAAGAGCAAATGGAGGATTCAATGATTTCTGTCTTTTGTCTGTTCTTCGCTTATTTCCTCTGTTTCTTTGTTTCTAGGGTTTGATGTCAGGGGATGTGTGTACTCTGGGTGTTTTGGCTTCTTGTCTGCTATTTGCTTGTTCCTTCATGTTGTGAGATCATCTCTAGGTGAGTTTCATAGGTGCTTGAGCAAAAGATTCAAGATTAATGAGCAATGTGGAAATCAGTCTCTTTCTCAATTCAATTGTCAGATTTCTGCTCAAAATC
This sequence comes from Dendrocalamus latiflorus, assembly GCA_017311315.1. Lineage (NCBI taxonomy): Eukaryota > Viridiplantae > Streptophyta > Magnoliopsida > Poales > Poaceae > Dendrocalamus > Dendrocalamus latiflorus. The sequence continues at coordinate 6,867,844 of CM029620.1, read as the reverse complement.
TTGATTCCTTGTTCTCTTGATGAACTCTTTGTTCTTGAGGTCTTGGTGTTATTTAGAATAGGATCTTACTCTTTTGGCCTAGGAAGAACAGCAGCAATTCTCAAATTTCCCTGGGCTTTGCAGTTTCAGGTTTTTCAGTGCAGTATTTTTCAGTCAGACAATCGCTGCTTGCTCTGCCTCAAGGGGACCGGTCAGGCCGGATTTTACATGGCGGTCAGACCGGCCGATCAACTGCGGTCTGACTGGCCGAGGCCGAGCGGTCTAACCGGCCGTAGCTAGGCGGTCTGACCGGCCCAGGCTTGGAGGTCAGACCGGCCATATGATCTGCTTGCTACTGCCTTTAGTGCTCTGCTTTCTTTCATTGTCTTTCTTGTTTTTCCATTGAGCATGTGATTTCTTCTTCATAGCTTTTATAGCTATTGGAGGAGATTTTGAGTGGATACTTTGGGGGTGATTTTTAAAGGGCACCATTCACCCCCCCCCCCCCCCTCAGTTGCCATTTCCGATTCTACATCTAGCAGACTCCAACTCAGAATATAAGACTTGACAAGTCTCGTAGAATTAGCCACAACCACAAATTTTAACGCTTTTCAGAAATCAGCCTTAGATTACTCATTACGATTGGTAATGACCACTGTGCACAGATCGATCGCTATCTCATCGAGTACTTGAAAAAACAAGTACTCGAGAATCCCTATCGCTCCACTCAGAAATCACAAGTATCGAACAGACTACTGATCGACAACCAATCATTGTACCATCGACCACCAACCAATCACCGAGTACTGACTAGGTACTGCATTACTAACTTTCAAGTACCGAGTACCAACAAGGTACTGTATCAACGACCACTCAGTATGACCAGTCTGATTGCCATACTCAGGCTGGTCAGACCTGGCCCATCAGACACAAGTACTCGAGGTACTTGAAGATCACAAGAATTGAAGCACTCGAAGTCTACAAGTACCGACCGTGAAACATACGGCAACCGATCGCAAAGCCTATGACTATCGATTAGCAAAGTCTGCGATTACTGACGAGCAAAGTCTTCGACTATGACAATAGTCCACAAAGTCTACAACTACGACAAAGCATTGTAGCTACTACATCGAAATGTATTGTTTCTACGAGCTTACCACTACCAACAGGTTCGTTAATGCTTACGACCGGTTCACTGATGCTTACAACTGGTTCACTGTAACTCGCCATCATCGACCAGTTAAGGTCCTTCTATCATGGTCGAAATGCCGTAGTCAATTTGCCGTGATCGAAATGCTATGGTTGAAATGCCTTGATCATTTGCCGTGGTTGACTGCCGCCTTGAAAACTCCAGCAACACAAGCGTATCGACCAGAACTTTTACAAACACAAATTCTAATGAAACCTAAATATCAATTATTCATCATCACTAAATGTACGGCCACCATATGGTCTAACAATGGCCTAATTAAGTGATGTGGACAGCAGCTAAGGAGCCTTTGTGTCATATACTACTCTGGAAGGCAGATCCAGTCTTAGAATGTGCTGCAATATGCTTGGTAGCATTGGTCAATGGTTAGTAGCGTTTTAGCATCTTTCTATTTGTAGGCGTGCCCAAACGTTTGATCAGCCTGCTGGCATATGGCTTGTCTTCTTGTAATCGCCGCCCCCCCCCCCCCCCCCCGGCCCCCCCGGCGGCGGTCAAATGCACCTGCATTGATTGAATAGAAGTCAGTGCCGTCCATGCACATTGTTATTGATTTGTTCGTACATCGTCGTAAATGTATGGTCGGACAGTGGTTTTGCTCAGCGCCGAAGCAATGTTTCTATTTCCTGCGAATACAATGTCAGTAGATAACTGGAGATAGGTCTCCAGTTCAGAATATATACATTAGCCAATCGGATGCTACGAATTCATACATATAACAGCCAATGAGCTACTTTGAGTTAAACCAGTCAGGTGTAGGGATGGCAATCGGGCGCGGCGGGTACGGGTAGTGCTCGTCCATACTCGTACCCGTGACTCCGATTTACACCCACGGGCATACCCGCGAAGGACCACATGTAAAAACCTCGTCCATACCCGTCGCCCGCGAGTATACCCGTTTACCCACGAACTGAGTGTATCACATTCAAATATTAACACTATATGACAGAAATGCAGAACTGTAAGATTTGTTTCATAAGCTGGCTCAGTAGACCTATTCCATATAAGCTACCTTATAATCTCCAAAACATATCCTGTAAATAAATGAGTATTTGACCATCTAGACAAGCCTAACCTTAATGCAAGCCAAATGGCCCTTAAACTAACACTGAACATGGAGTCTATTTTGTTGTGTAAACGAGAAATCTTTCCTAACTCACAAGAATACGACAAAATTAATAAAATCATCTAGAAGGTTCAACTTCCATTTTCTGCTCAATGTTATAAGCCAAACATTAACAAATATTTTTTTGTGTTCCACATGAAAAGAGAGGGTTTTAGTATCAAACTGCAAATACCCAACTTACAGAGGAATTAACATCGAACTATCTTATGAATGTTATAGCATAGAAGGAGTGGGGAGCATACCAAAAAGCAATACTTCAGCACAACAAACTTCAGCAATATTTTATATTGCAAGATCAGAAAAATGTAATCTTCAATATTAGCTAGCAGGGATTTAAAAAGGTATTTTATGTTTATTATGAATACTAACATTGTTCTGGTTTTCTAGATATAATTATAACTTTGAAGTTTCAACTGTATAATACACTGTGGAAAAGGTAGTATCTCCAAGGTTGCTCAAGTTATTTGTTTCAATAGTAACTCCACATACTACTACATGAATTCTAAATTGATGAGAATTGAAGCATGCTAACCCAATGACAACTGAAAGAGAAAACGACCTATAACATATATGTAGAAAGAACGATGAAAAATTAGAATAAGATCAACTCACCGTTTCCTTTTAGATTCTTTTTTTCGGAAGACCATGATATAGCAGGGTATTAGCAGAAGTATGGCAACTAAAAAAATGATGCTGCTATTATGATAATCATCACTGCAGTAGAGACTCCATGGTGGTTCCTGTGTACTGTACTAATATTCAGTTAGCTAACTTCCAAGCAAATGAGAAGATTCGGTTGTACAGTATCTATTTCGAGAGGTAAGAAAACCAAACGTAAAAAATTGCCAGGAGAAAGGTTTAGTTGGAGTGCGAAGTACTTACTTTGTGTCACAGATATGGCTGAGATCAATGGACCATAAACACCCCGGTTAGGTATAGTTGTAGTACCTTTGCCTCCCCAGTAGAAGTGAATTTCCAATGTATTCTCTGTGATGTTCGTTGTGAAATTCTTTGTGAGTGCACAATGAACACCACCAGCCTCATCTTGAATGTTAAAATCCTTCAAAACGTCAGCACCCTGAAAGGTAATAACAAAAGTTTAGTAAAATGGTGTCTTTAGGAAACAAAGTAATCCACCTGATCCAGAGTCGCGAGCAGGTACCTGGTCGGAGCCCTGGGGCACGAAGTGGACAGCCCTGAGGGACACATCGAGGTCGGCCACATTGAGCACGAGGAACCGCGTGGGTGCAAAGACGCGCACGGTGACGGCCACCGAGCCCGCGAACGCGCACGCGACGAGGTCGGGTGTGAGGCGCAGGTGGCCGGGTGGGGGCGGACGAGGAGGAGGCGGATCTGGGGGTGGAGGAGGAGGCCGGCGACCGGGTGGGGGCGGAGGAGGATCTGGGGGCGGAGGAGGAGGCCGGCGGCCGGGTGGGGGCGGAGGAGGCCGGCGGCTGGGTAGGGGGCGGAGGAGGCGAATGGAGGAGGAGGAGGCGGATCTGGGGGCGGACTGGCAGAGGAGGAGGCCGGCGTCGGGTGGGGGCGGAGGAGGAGGCCGGCGGCCGGGTGGCGGCGTTGGAGGCGGATGGAGGAGGAGGAGGCGGGCCGTGCGAGCGGGAGTGTAGAGTCGCGGAGAGTTATCTGGGGGGTGGCGGGTGATATACTCTAGGGTTTATTATATTAGGATGGCCTACCTGTCAGTTTATTTCACGGATAAACGGGCGAGATGGGTACAGGTAGAGCTAACCCATACCCGTACCCGTTTACCCAATGGGCAGAGATTTCCCCCCATTTTTATACCCGTGGGTAAAGAATACATCCTATACCCGACTCTATTAGGGTATTTACCCACGGGCACACGGGTAAACAGGCACAATTGCCATCCCTAGTCAGGTGGGCCTGACATATCAGTGAAACCAACAATCGGATACGCATATAAATGGAACGAAGCATTTTGCACAGGTACATATGGTTAATCGAAACTTTTGTACTGCTAGTCCACACGGTAGAGTTGATTCAGCAAACAAAGGCATGCTTTTGTGGGGCCTGCGACTAGAGGTGGGAAACGGGCTGTGATTTTTCAGGCTAGTTCGAGGCACGGCCGGCCCAACACGGCCCGGTCCAATATGTGGTGGGCCGTGCTCACACGGCATGAACGGTGGTCAGGCTGGGCCTGGAAAGCCAGCCCATCGGCGGAACAGCACGGCGAACCGACCCATGCTCGGGCTGGCCCGGCACAGCGAGCACGGCGGGCACGCCGATGCCGGTGGCTGCCTCGGCCTCACGGACCTCTAGCTCCGTACATCCGACCTCCTGCGCCGCTGCTCCGCCTCCTGCCCGCCGGCACCCATGGTGTGGGAGGAGCCGAGCCATAGCAATAGAGGGGATTGGCCGGCACCAGGGGAGGCAGTGGCCTGCCCCAGGGAAATTGGGAGGTGCCCAGGAGATCGGAGGTAGGCGACTGGAGGCATAGGTGCGGTGGAGTGGTCGAAGGTGTGTGGGACGGTGGCGCTGGTCAGGTCCAGGGCAAGGACTGGTTGGAGTATGGAGGATTTGGGGAAAAGTAAAGAAGAAAGGGAATGAGAGATAAGGCAAGGAAGAGGAAGGAAATAAGGACCTGGAGAGGCATTCGGCCAAAGCAAGGAAAATAGAGAAAACCATTGGAGAGAGAGAGGAGCAAAGGGGGATGAGTAGCCAGAGGATGTGAGGCTGGAGAGCAAAGCAAAATGAAGGCATCAGAGAAGAAAAGATACGAGGAAGAAGATAAAGGGAAAGGAGGGGAGAAGAAATAAAGAAAGGAAGAAAGAATCAGTGGTCAGGAGGTGTTCGGCTAGACAGGGAAAAATGGGAAGAGAGAGAAAGGGGAAAGAGAAAGGGGTGCAGTAAAAAGATTTTTCTCGTGAATATTTAACTTTAAGCACTTTAAATTACTTGTTAAAATTCTACTAGTCATGATAAATTACAAAACATCGCTTATCAGTATTTATGATTATTAAAGATTAATTAAGGGCTATCAATAGATTAAAATTTAGCGTGTACATGTATGCGTACGAACCTACGAGAGATTAAATATGCATAATTGCATACGTAAAATCAGCTAAGAATGATTTTCACCGTTATATTTGTACATGTATCCATTTAATCGTGCCGCAACGACAAATGGTTGGAAATCAACAAAGGCCAAGCCTACCTCGTAAGTAAGCAACCAGCTTCATGCTAGGAAAATAACATCTAGCGACGAGTATAGAATATGAGCTAGCTAGGATTACTACAACCAGGTTAAATTGAGCGAAGCCTCACCCTAGGAGCACAAACACAGCGGTACCTCGCATTTTATTATATTTCCGTAAATTAAGTCGTAGCCAACGTGTTTAATTGTAGGCAACAATCCTAGTCATGGGAAGGACTCTTTTCCTTACTTAGGAAACTCCACTCTTGGACATAAGGTTTTAACGAGACAGTAACATTGTATCTTAAAATATCAAGGAAATTCCACTTTTCCCCTAAAATATTTACGTCATTACATGCCCATGTTTTTACGCAACTAATTCAATTTTAACTAGTTTTTAACAAGATAGGTACAAGAGAAATGAAGATGACGGCCGCCGCCATCATCGCACCGCCGCCTTCATTATCTATAGTTACTTTAGGCTCGACTTGGGCTGGCACAGCACGAACGCTGACACGGCGAGTTTTGGGCCATGCCTGGGCCTGGCAGGAGGCGAGGTGGGCCGGCACGGCGGGGTGACCGGGCTGAGCCGTCTTGGTACGATGCGGGCTGAAGCATGGTGGGCCCGGGTAATACCAGCACTACACAGCCCAATGCCCACCTCTACCTGCAACTACAAGGGCAAGCTTGGCATCCATGCCACAATCTCCACAATCTTCACAAGTCAACGTGTGATTGGTACTTTCACCGAGGCATTTTATACCTCCTGCTAGCACGAGGAGTGGTGATGGTGGCTGTAGGCAGCGGCAATAGGCCTAGCTATTAGGGTTGGGAGCGGAGGTGTGAGGCTGATGACGACAAGGCACATGGTGGTGGAAGCCACTTTTGACATCTTCTAGTGCAGGTGACGGATGAGGCGGTGTGGTGGTCGATAGGGGAGGAGTCGGTGTGGGGAAGAAAGAAGACGACGGGATGAATCGGGATGATTGAGGAGGCATCATCAGAGGCATCTCCACCCCTGGATGAGGGCTTCTTCTCAGGGCACGGTTGGGCTCTCGGTAGGTGCGCTTGTGGGCGGCAGCGGCGTTGTGGAGGGATCTAGCGAGGGGGCACACAGAGTGCACTCCCTTGCGCTTCCGTGGCAATGAAACCATAGGAGGGACTCGGAACCCTAGGCAGCGATGTGCTTGTTCTGCTTGCGGATCATTGGGGATGGGGGATCGAGGGGGTGGATCGGGAAGTTTGTGAGATGGGATGGGAAGGAGCTCGAGGATGGGAGGGAAAGGGAGGAGATAAGGAGGATGACGGTGGCGGTGTCTTGGTGGGGTGGGGATGACCCAAATGTTGGCGCTAATCGTGTTTTGTGAGTTGGGGAGGGAGCGCGTTTTGTGAGTAGGGGAGGGAGGTGAAAGAATACCATTTACAACTCTTTTTTATTAGTAGGGATTTAGAACATAATTTTACCGATAATATAAAGTGTCTAAATTTCTAATTTCTAGATCCGCCGGTGGCAACTTGCTAGTGCTTCGATCTTCATTCCTCGAAACATAAATTCTATGAAGTGAATCTGATTCGGCGGCACGTCCAACAAAAGGAATAAATAAGTTCCCCGCATCTTGCGGGCATTGGAATATTTTTGCAGCCAGACGATTGCAAACACATAAGAATGCAAAGACAGAGCCTCAAGAATGGAATTCCAGACTGGAAGACGATGGGAAGAAAAAAAAATCAGCAACGGTTCCTCCATGTGAGCGGGCCCCACCGCCGGCGCAACACGCCATCGCGATCCCAGCGAGGTCTAGCGGTTTAGAGAGAGAGAGAGAGAGAGAGAGAGAGAGACGCAGCCGTTATATAAGCAGAGAAGAGGAGGCATCTTTTGGCCAGAGAGATCACTCTCCTCAGTCTCCTGCATCTCCAAATCACACACGTCGAAGCAGAGGAGAAGGGAAGATACACGGCTGCCATGGCGAGAACGGCGTTTGCTCTCATCGCCGCCGCGGCCCTCGTCTTCGCCATCGCCGTGCCGGCCGTCGCCGCGCAGGCCCCCGCGCCGGGGCCCACCAGCGACGGTGAGTGAGTCATCAATTCATCATTCCTGCTTCTTGTAGCCTCTCCTCTGTCGTTCCACAAAGACGCCGAGGTCTGTTCAGAGGCAAGCAAGATGGACAGCAGCAGCAAGTAACATTTGTTCCGAAAATTTCCAATGTGTTTCTTGCGCATACATGCAGGAACGTCGATTGACCAAGGCATCGCCTACCTGCTGATGATCGTGGCGCTGGTGCTCACCTACCTCATCCACCCGCTGGACGCCTCCTCCCCATACAAGCTCTTCTGAGTTCCTGAACGTAGCAGCCTTCTCATTCTTTTCTTCTCTTCTTGGCTCTTCCTCCTCTCGATACGCTAGTGGATTCTTGAGAGACTGGTGGTGTGACATTCGATTTGGATTCATTTGTTGCCTGTACTCCGTTGGGTTCGCGTGTGTATATCATTTCTCCATGTACATGTTCTGTTCCAATGCTTCTCAGATCTCGTGCCATTTCCCATGTGGAAATTACAGCTTCGCTTTTGCTTGCATTTGCAATTTTGCATCAGGGGCTTGGCCGTCTAGGGAAAAACAATGATAAGTTAGGCCTAGGGGCGGCGGATAATTCCTTCCCCTTGACGAGGCTGGTGCATGTTTGCATCAAACGCCTACCGTCAATGTCCTCTCAAGAAAAGGAAAAGAAATCGTCAATCCATCAGTTCCTACAAACGACGAGTCCTCCGCCTAGCCTGGCCCGGATGTGATCAAGCCATGTTCTGCGTGGATGTCGGGCCTCAGTGGACCTTATTTTGTACTGTTGTCTTCATCGAGGTTTACTCTTGACTGTTTATGGTTGTGTTGTTTTTAGTTTTTAAAAGCTGTTTTTCGGTTTTTTTACGGTAACTAGCTTTTAAACAGAGTATCTTTTCAAGATAGAATCTACTAGTTAATTGTAGTATATACTATACTGACTCCATTTATATCGGTAAAAACCGCACGTGAGTTTCTGTTACTCTGTAATCTCTCGCACAAACAGCCTAATAGCCACAAACCGCAGCTAAAAATCATAAGTTTCAGTCAAAAAGAACAGATCTATATTTGATCTGCTCTGACTGAGTTTTAACCAGTGTTGTGGAAAACGGTATATACTCGATAGAGGGATGTCGTGCCGCTAACCAATTAATCGCGATACAGCCCGGTTAATCAGAATTTAACAGTGTTCTTATTAATATATTGTAAACTATCACTCTACATAACATCATTTGACATGTTTTACATTTCATTGTTTGTACTTCATCTATATGATACATACTATTAACAACATTATAAAGTAATTTATTGCATTCGTGGGTAACAATAAGTTATTTCCGTGATTAAATGTGGAAAAATGGAACATTAATCGGAAAACGGCCAATTAATCGGATTATGCGGTCAATCAATCGTTCGACGGCGTTAGTTGTGCTCCGATTATACTATTCATGATGGTATAGCCACCGTCACCGATTAATTGGCCGAGTCGGCCGTTTTTCACAACACTAGTTTTAACGTCTCAGCCCGATAGAAAGATGTGGAAAAACAATCCACGAGAGTATTCACAGACGTAAGTGGGATGTAAACGAAGCAGATAATTTCTGTTCCACCGATCAACTGAATGCTTGTGGAGCAAAAACGGAAGAGCTAAATGGATATTCGGTGTCCGACTCTAACTCCGAGGAAAAATATGGAATAGGATACGAGATGAGTGATATTCGTCTGAATATATCTGTATGTCAAGTGATATGAGGAAGTTTGTTGTGATTTCACTTAGAAATAAGATAGACAGATTGTCACATCTAAACAAGCGAGGAATACTGAGTGCTCTTCCTTTGATATATCGGCGATTAGTCTCTCCGTGTTTGCTCTAATTGTACTCTACTATTCAATATCCTGTGTAAAGAAGCGGATAATTTCTATCCGATTGACCGTCTGAAGACTTATGGAATGAATACGGAATAGAGAAATAGATATCTAACATTATCTGTATTCGAATCTGACTTTGAAAGAAAAAATATGGAATAGGATAATAGATGAAAGAGTAGGCTTATGGCAAAGCAAAGCTTCCATTCCAGCGGTGAGCAGCACGGTCTCCCAGACAGCAGCACCCGGCTCTCGGACTAGGGCTGTAAAAAAAGCTCGAAGCTCCCGAGCTACTTGAGTTCGGCTCGTTCTAGACTCGGTTCGAACTTTAAATGAGCTGAACTCGAGCTTGATCTCGAGCTCGCGAGCTTCACCGAGCCGAGCTCGAATAGTTCGCGAGCCCCAATTCGAGCTCAAATAGTAATACATATTAATTCTTACCGAGCTTACTCGAGCTCGAGATTTTCTTATTGTTGAAAATTAGTGTATATTTGAATTATTTTGACTATTATCGAGCTTACTAGAGCCGAGCTCAAGCTTAAAATTTTCTTATTATTGAAAAATAATGCATAATAAATTATTTTAATTGTTACCGAGCTTCAATGAGCCGAACTCGAGCCTACTCGAGCTTAGGCCGAACCGAGCTCGAGCCCAGGTCCAGGCTCGGACCCCAACTCGAGCTCGGCTCAAGCTCGAGCCTGGAAGGCCAAGCTCGCTCGAGCTCGGCTCGTTTATAACCCTATCCCGGACGCGCAACCCAAACCTCTCAACCCATGCATTCCGGAGCCCGTCCTGACAAGCTCCGGTTGACCGACTTGCAGCCGGCAGTGGTAGAGCGTCTAGGCTTTCGATGTATAGCACATGGGCACGGTGACTCACAGACAGCGGCTCAACGAGCACTTCGATGGCGGCATGTAGGGGTGCAAACGGGTCAGGTTAATCCCGACCGATCCGGCACCGAATCCGATTGGTATCGAATCCGGAGAAAAAATATGGGTTAGGATATGGTAACAACAATATCCGTCCGAATCCGATATGTCTTCAAGTTTGATTTCAGGTTAGTGCTACTATTTGACGTTTCATTTTCTTTTGCAATGGTAAAATAAAATCTTCCACATCAGCTATTAAGTAGTAACATCAAGTTCTTGACAGTACGTCCTCCTACTCCATTTGCTGTACTGCATGCATTCCTTACAAACAAGTAGGGGTGCAAACAGGTCGGGTTAATCCCGACCGATCCGGCACCGAATCCGATTGGTACCGAATCCGATTGGTATCTAATCCGGAGAAAAAAAATATGGGTTAGGATATGGTAACATCAATATCCGTCCGAATCCGACCCGTTTGCACCCCTAGCGGCATGCACGATCTCATGCACCGCTCCGCCTCCTTTTGTCTCTTTGCTCTTGGCTATAAAAGCCTCTCTTGCTGTTGTTTTTTTTCTTATTTTGGCCCTCTTTTATTCTATTTCTAAAAATGATCTCCTGGAAAACTTTTCACAGAAATGGTTCGTTTTGTCAGCGCTACATGTTAGTCGTAGAATTCTTGTTACTGAGAATTGGGGCAAGTTAGCAGGGGAACATCGCTTCGTAAGTGTCCAATAAATGACATGGCTCTGACCGCTCTCCCCAAGATGGTAAGACCACCAACCACCAATAGATCAAACCGCTATCCCCATGGCGGTCGGATCGTCGAGCACAAACCCTAACAAATAGGTCAAGGCTGATCTAACTGCTATCCCAGCTCTAGTCAGATTGTCTAAAACCTGACAGTGATACTGAAATATGAATTTTATGAAACTTTCATCAAATACAATTTTAACTCATCTAAAGTGCCAATTATTCATCGTAAACATAATCTAGACCTTTTACATGGTCTCTCATATATGAATATATGTTGGACCCGAAATAGCAATCAGAGAGGGGTGAATGATACCTTTCAACCTCTCTAGATCATATTCCAAAACTTTCACTCTACTAGTTATTGGAAGCTACGAAGATTGGTTTAGGCCCACTACCAAAGAACTCACATAAGCATGAAAGCAAAACTAATTTCAAACTTCAGGGTTGTGACTACTAGTACCGTGGCCAAGCGGTATGACCACAAGTGAAGGATGGTATGACTGGAGACTGGTAGTACCGCAGGCCTAAGGTGGTATGACTACACCCCTATTTACAGGACAGAAAATCAGCCTAAGCCAAAACCAAAAAGAGTGCAATCCTCAAAATACAAGTCTAAATGACTTGAGACTTTACACAAACCTTGCCAAGGATATTAGGAATCTAATCCATCCAAGAATCGCATGGATGTTGGCCAAAATTCTAGCCTTTCCTTGAAATAAACAAGGTTGCACAAGAATCAAGCAAACCTCAAAACCTTCGGTTCTAACTTGCTCGTGGGGTTAGAGATGGCCAAGCTCACTCTAAATAGGTTCCCATATATCACAGCAAGCTAGATCACACAAAGATTTAAGGCTAAAACTCTAGGATCATGATTTCACAAGAAGTGTTCTAAATCAAGCCAAATCAGACAAACTCTAAGATCTTGCTACATCTAGTCCCTAGATGGATGGCAGATGATTCTTATGAAGCATCTCTATCTCTTACACGTCTTTGAAACTAACAAGATCAAGAAGGAAGAAGAGAGAGCAAAATTCAAACCAAAACACATGCAAAACAAACAAGATTAAGAATACACTATGTAGGATAAAAATTTTGATCTATTGTAACATGTAGATGAAGGTTTTACAGCCACTTAACCATAGAAGATAGAGCTCTCTCTCCCAAGAACACTCACCCCAAAAGTCTCCTCTCCAAGGAAGACTCTCTCACAAACCTTAGAGAATGGATGTGTTGGTTGGCTAGCCACATGCCTCCAACCGCCTCCACCTCAAATAGATATAGCAATCAACCCACATTTAACCCTAATATATACTATCCATTAGCACAATTGAAAAAATTCATTAACCCCATACACACCAGATTTTACACTCAACACATAACATATGCAAGCTTCTCAAAGCACATAAATCCAAACCTGCTAAGGAGTAAGATTTCATTCACTTGGCCTCCTTAGTGATTCTTTAGCCTAAACTGCTCTCCAAAAGACCAAGTACCGCGGTTTTGGTCCCTTCGCCATTTTATGTATTTTGGGTTCCCCACCAAAAACCTTCGCCTTGATCGTAGAGCCCACCTTTTCTCCAAGCCTAGTCTATGGTCATCTCTTTCTTTGCAAGCAATGCTTATGCTTGTGACGTATAGGTTTACCAATGGCTCATGCATCAGCAAGTCTCTTTGAGTTGGTTCTCTCGACTATACCTCACTTGCACCGACCTTAGACTACACAACTCAACCAATGACCAAATCTCACATTTATCCAAATCCCTTGGATATCGGACTGTTATTGACAAACCGGTTAGACCGCTCTAGTCAATCTAGTCAAATCTAGGTAACAGAGAAGCCGGTAAGACTGCTCACAGATTTGTTTACCTCTTTTAACCTTGTGATTTTGCTCTCAGCTTTGTGTGCCAAAGCCCCCATATGGAATTCAGTGGACATCGATCTTAAATCTCTGGTGGCATGATAGAGGACGGTTACTACAGGATGACGAAGAGGCGATTGTGGTACCTGCAGAATACAATAATATTGATGAGTGATACCTGCTGAACAGAGCAAGCAACTAGGAGCAAAGACGGCGAATCAACCTCACAAGCGAAGGTGGTGCAAGGGCCTAATAAGCTAAGGACGGAGCCACGGAGGGCTTTATTAGAGTGGTTGAACAATGGCCTTTTTGTGGTTTTTTGGTGTCTTTTAGTTTTTGTTTCTTCGAAATTCAAAATAAATAGATCTACTTCTTCAAGCGATTTCTCAAAGGCACTTCTTTAAATGGCTTCTCAAACCTAAAACTAAGTGCACTATTTATATTGGTGTCTCCATCGTTTATTGCCATCTCGAAAAACATAGACAAAAGACATTAGAGCAAGTTTAATAGTACAGATAGCTGCTACCTCCAATACATTTCCATGTCATCAAAAGATAATGATGCAGTCAACTCATACAATAAGCTGGCTATAAGTTGTCTCTACGAAAGCTATCAATCATTTAATACATACGTGGGTATTGATAATTTAATACATGCATGGGTATAGCAATTAGTTCTATGGGTACATGTATGGATAATGCATCTTTTCCTGTGCTATAGCCTGACTCTTGCATGGGAGTCGGCTTGGCTCTCTCTCTCCTTTTCTCTCCCCTCCACATAGGACTATGCTGACATGGATTCCCTTGTAGCTAGCACAGTCAGCCTTATTAAACTTGCTCTTAGCTGTAGCCCAAAAGAACCGACCCAATGATACACATAGTAGCACTCAAGGAACCAAAATATGCTTATGAATTAGGTCATATTCTAAATAGCTTCTAGCTTCAAAATCCAAAAGCCGTTAGGAACACGTTGTCTTCCTAATGCAGTTTTTTCTTCCTTTTTTGTTTTTCTTTTGCATTATCGATGAAGATATAATGTTTTTTAATATTATTCTATTTTTATTTATTTTTCTTTAATTGAATACCTAATAACAGGAGTAGTACTTGCACTAACACTGGAGGGAGAGAACCAGATGGTTAATGGTTTGGGCCAGAAGGGAAGGATGAGCCAGGGTGGTGAGCCGGGAACGTGTGGGCAGAGCACTGAAGCCAGAAACATCCTGGAATTCTACAAGTGTTCAGATTGAAACTTTACTAATCCGTAGTGCCTAAAGATTAATTTTAGCTGGTTCTTTCTTTAATTAGTTTGAAACCCATGCATGCAAGCTGGGTTCGGTTCCTTTTATTATTATTTTGTTTAGAAAATTCTGAATTAGCAGTTTGTTTGAGCTGTTATGAATAGCGCTTGTATTCATATGAGGCCAATGGGCCGGTATATATACACAAAGTACATGTGGTAAATATGCAAAGAACCCCTCATAACAATGGGGAATAACAAACTATACATATATCTCTAACACCCCCCCTCAAACTCATGGTGGATCAACAACACTGAGTTTGGAGAGGAAGAAGCTGTGCTGTGCTCGAGTCTGGGCCTTCGTGAAGAAATCTGCGATCTGAAGCTCTGAAGGCACATACTGAAGAGCAATCACCTGATCATGCACACAAGTCCTCATGAAAGAAGCATCAACTCCAATGTGCTTGGTGAGCTCATGCTTCACAGGATCACGAGCAATACTGATAGCACCTGTACTGTCTGACAAGAGAGGGGTCGGTGTAGTGACAGAAACACCAAAATCCTCAAGTAACCACCGTAGCCAAGTAATCTCTGCTGTCAAGAGAGCCATAGCTCGCAACTCAGCCTCTGCACTCGAACGGGACACTGCAGTCTGTTTCTTCGTCTTCCAGGCAATGAGAGAACCACCAAGAAAAACACAGTAAGCAGAGATAGACCGGCGATCAGAGGGATCGCTGGCCCAAGTAGCATCCGAATAGGCCTGAAGCTGTAACGAGCTGGAACGTGGAAAGAAGAGACGGCGAGAGATAGTCCCACGAAGGTATCGTAGAACTCGAAGAAGGTGGCTGTAGTGAACCTGAGTGGGAGCTGAAACAAACTGACTCAGAATATGAACTGGATAAGTGATATCTGGACGAGTAACAGCAAGGTAGACAAGACTCCCAACAAGATGACGATAGCGAGTCGGATCAGAAAGAGGCTCGCCATCAGAGAGTCGGAGGTGAACATTGAGCTCCATGGGAGTCTCAACAGTACGCTGATCAGTGAGAGAGGCGCGATCAAGAAGATCCTGAATATATTTCTCTTGGGACATAAAGAAACCATCTGGAGTGGAAGTAACCTCAATCCCAAGGAAATAATGAAGAGGACCAAGATCCGACATAAGGAACTGCTCACTAAGACGAGCCTTAACAAAGGCAATGTACTCAGAATCATCTCCCGTAATGATCATATCATCAACATACAGGAGAAGAAGAGTCCGACCACGAGACGAAGTGTGGACAAAGAGCGCAGGATCATGATCACTAGCTGAAAAACCAGCAGCAGTGACCACAGAGGAGAAGCGCTCAAACCAAGCACGAGGGGCTTGCTTAAGGCCATAGAGAGAGCGACGAAGGCGACAGACCATGCCCTCAGGAACAGAATACCCAGGTGGCGGATGCATGTAGACCTCCTCACGCAACTCGCCATTAAGAAAGGCATTCTTAACATCAAGCTGAGAAACAGACCAGTGGCGAACAGACGCCACCGAAAGGAGAGTGCGAACAGTGGTCATGTGGGCCACAGGAGCAAAAGTCTCGTCGTAGTCAACACCATGCTGCTGCTGAAAACCACGAGCAACAAGACGCGCCTTATAGCGCTCAAGAGAGCCATCAGAGCGAGTCTTAATCTTATAGACCCACTTACATGTGATGGGATGAGAATGGGATGGAAGAGGAACAAGATCTCAAGTACCAGTACGCTCGAGGGCAGCAATCTCCTCGGCCATGGCAAGCTGCCACTCAGGGTGAGTAACAGCATCCCGGTAGGAGACAGGCTCACGAGTAGTTGCGCCAGCAAAAGCAAAACGGGCAGGAGGCCGAATCGACTGGCGATCGCGGAGAGCGTAGCGAGGAGAAGATGACCCATCAGGGGAAGATGGAGCATCAGAAGAAGTTGGAACATCAGAAGAAGATGACTCATCTGGAAGATCCTCAATACGAGGTCGACGAGTGTAGACGATAGTGGGAGGAGCCTGGGGAGTCGTAGGGGACGACACAGGCGGCGACAACGGCGGAGAGGCCACAGGGGGAATATGTGGAGACTCAGTAGGACAGGTGGACGAGGGCAAAACAGATATAGGAGTATCTGGAAAGGTCAAGAAAGACAGAGACTCCACAGAGGAAGCCGAAGGAGAGGCAGGACGTGGGTAGAATGGACGAGACTCGTCAAAAGTTACATCCCGAGAAACCCGTATCCGACGACCAACAGGATCCCAGCACCGATATCCCTTGTGCTCGGCACTGTACCCCAGAAAGACACACTCAACAGACTGAGCGGTCAGTTTGGTACGTTCTCGAGGGGCGAGGAGAACATAGCAAACGCAGCCAAACAGATGAAGGGCAGAGTAGTCAGGAAGAAGACCACAGAGACGCTCAACAGGGATCGCACCCTTGAGAGCAGAAGAGGGCTGAATGTTGACGAGATAGGTGGCAGTGGAAACAGCCTCGGCCCAAAAGTGAGGTGGAATAGAGGCGGCGATCATCATAGTACGAGCCGTCTCAAGGAGGTGACGATGCTTGCGCTCAGCGACACCATTCTGAGCATGAGCACCAGGACAAGAAAACTGAGCGAGAGTGCCCTGCTCAGAAAGGAAGCTGCGCAGGTGACGAGAGAGGTACTCGCCAGCAGAATCAGCACGAAAGACACGAATAGGAGTGGAGAACTGTGTGTGTATCATAGTGGCAAATTGTTTATAGATGGGCAAGGCCTCACTACGAGAAGACATGAAATATATCCAAGTGTGGCGAGAAAAATCATCTATAAAAATGATATAATAACGATGACCCCCTTTCGAAATGAAGGGAGCCGGACCCCAAACATCTGAATGAACAAGATCAAAAGGACGCTGAGACACAGTCTCACTATGAGGATAAGGAAGCTGAATCTGTTTACCTAACTTACAGCCCTGACAATCTAAAGACATGTCTCCTGAGACAGACCCCAGAAGACCACGACAAACTAAGGACGACAGGCGAGATCCACACAGATGCCCAAGACGGTGATGCCACTGCTGGAAAGAGCCGGTAGACGAAGTGGCAGAAGCGGAGAGACTGGCGGCGGTGGTGGCAGCGGAAGGAAGATGAAGCCAGTCAAGCTCCCAGAGACGCTGTGAGTCACGGCGCCGAGGGCCAGAACCAACCAGAACTCCCGTGTGGCAGTCCTGAACACAACAAGAGTCAGAGTCGAGAATAACTCGATAACCAAGGTCAGTAATCTGCCCAGCAGAAAGAAGCTGCAAGGTAAGGCGAGGAACATGAGCAACAGAAGGAACATGAAAAGATGAGTTGCTAAGAGATCCTCGACCAGAGACAGAAAGAGATGTACCATCAGCAGTAAGAACACTGACAGGAGAATCAAGAGGTGTAATAGAAGACAGAGTGGAAGAATCAGGAGTCATGTGAAAAGATGCTCCAGAATCAAGAATCCACGGGGAGGTACCTGACTGTGTAGGAGGTGGTCTCTCAGTGCCTGAAGAGTCAGTAGCAGAACCTGCAGAACCTGTCGAGGGAGATCCTGAAGCGGCAAGTAGGCGTCGAAGTCTGGCTATCTCCTGCTCGGTGAGAGAAGCTGCTGAAGAAGTCGAGGCAGACGTCGTCGTAGAAGCACTAGTGCCAGTAGAAGAACGGCGTGAAAGATGCCGCTTCTTCTTGTAGCACTGGGACTCAGTGTGGCCATCCTTGTCGCAGTAGGAACAGTGAGGACGGCCACCTCCAGACTGAGGACGGCCACCACCACCTGTGGTAGCCGCTGGAGGAGGCAGTGTAGCAGGCGGACGAGCGGCGAGCACAGAGGGGAGTGGCATCAGACCAGCACCACTCAAACGAGTCTCCTCTGCGCGTATCTCAGTAAGAGCCTCCAGGAGAGTGACACGAGGGTGGCGTGCAAGGAGCTGGGCACGCCTTTGCTCGAACTCAGGACGAAGGCGAGTAAGGAACTCGTAAACCCGCTGAAACTGTAGATCAGCACGTACCTCCAGGCAGCACAGACAGGTACGACAGCCAGCAGTGCGAAGTGAGTCCAACTGACGCCAGACAGCAGAACTCTGAGCGTAAAAGGCGTCAACAGTAGCATCACCCTGTTGAAGAGAGTGCTCCTGGCGGACCACGGACAGGTACAGGGCATCACCAGAGGGCTCGTAGCGCTGACGAAGATGAGTCCACATCTGAAAAGCCGAAGGGAGTCCCACAACCTCAGAAGAAAACTGAGGCTGGACACTGGCGATGAAGACAGCAGCAGCCCGAGCATCGTCATCATACCACTGAGTGTAGACGGTCAGACGATCCGTGTAGGAATCCAGAGCCTCCTGGTAGGCAGAGGCAGCTTTATCATCAGCAGCAGCTTTATCATCAGCAGCAGCTTTATCGGCTGTCGGAGGCAATGCAACAGGCGTAGGCTCCGTCGGAGGAATAGGGCAAGGCGGGTAGGTGACATCGCCAGAGAGGACGCCCCAGAGACGAAGACCACGCATGTGAATGCGCATGTGAGACACGAAGTCGGTGTAATTAACACCATCAAAGATCACCGGGCAGCGAGGGAGAGCAACGGTGCCCATTGGTAGGCGGCGCTGGACGGCGCGGCGACCAAGACAACGAAGTCTAACAGGCGGCGCTGGACGGCGCGGCGGTTAGAACAACGTTTTTTTTTCAATCGGTTTTACAAAACCGAGTAACCTCTCCCTGGCCAAAACCTAGATCGGTTGCGGCGGGAGAGCTGGCGACGGCGGCGGCGGGAGAGCCGGCGGCGACGGCGGCGGCGGGGGAGCCGGCAGCGGCTGCAGCCGGCGGGGGAGCCGGCGACTGCGGGGGAGCCGGCGGGGGAGCCGGCGCGGCCTCACGGCGGCCTCGGGCGGGGGAGGCGGCGCGGCCTGGGGAAGGCGGCGGCGTCCGGGAGGCGGCCGACCAGCCTCGCGGGCGGATCGGGCGACCGGGTAGCGGAGGACGAAGGACAGCCGGCGGAGCGGAGGAGGCCGGCGGCCGGCGAGGAGCGGAGACGCGGAGACACCAAGGCCGGGCAGGGGAGGCGCCGAGGCCGACGGCGGAGGCCGGGAGTCGGCGACGGCGGCGGAGGCGGCACACGGGCGCACGGAACCCTAGGTAAGCCAAAACCCTAGTTTTGGCTCTGATACCATGTTATGAATAGCGCTTGTATTCATATGAGGCCAATGGGCCGGTAT
This sequence comes from Dendrocalamus latiflorus, assembly GCA_017311315.1. Lineage (NCBI taxonomy): Eukaryota > Viridiplantae > Streptophyta > Magnoliopsida > Poales > Poaceae > Dendrocalamus > Dendrocalamus latiflorus. The sequence continues at coordinate 6,848,513 of CM029620.1, read as the reverse complement.
ATATACACAAAGTACATGTGGTAAATATGCAAAGAACCCCTCATAACAATGGGGAATAACAAACTATACATATATCTCTAACATGAGCCATGTTCAGGCCATGAGTCCTAGTTGTGATTTATTTGAGTCAGAGTCTGTAATCTGGATTGAGTCGGTTTACGGGCTTGAGCTCGAGTCCAATAGACTCAGGTTGTGCGTCATTTTATTATTTTTTATTTTCTTAAAAGAGGGTTCACTTAAGGGGAAGCAGCCCTTAATACCTCTTTTTTTCTCTGTTGTCTTTTATATTCTACTCCATTTGCCTGAGGTGGATTGGCTGGAAAGGTGGATTGAAGGGGCGGACCTTCTTCTATTAATTCTGGCTATTTTAGCCGTTATAGAAAATGGAAAAACTCCTGTTCGTCGGGAGGGATCGTGCGTGGCATCTGGTATAGAGGATGATGATTCTGGGAAGGGGGTTTCATAGGTGTGGGGACTGAAGTTCTTCATTTGAAGAGCTGGCAGGCCTACCGGCTCGCAGAGCTGGGGTATAAAGCCTAGTCGGCTCCCCTATTGTATGTTAGAACGTTTTGCGTCGAGAGAAAAATGCAAATAGTCGCCGGTTGACAACTGGAGGAGCTGCTGCCGACCTAGTTCCTGTGAATCCTTGCCGTTCCGCTCGTTGATTCGCGGCTGTTCTTCTTGATCCACGGTTTGGCGAGATTTGTGGCTTGGAGTTGTTCCTGTGACGTTTGCTAGATTGGTTCAAATCCTAGCCGAGTAATCTGCTACTTCTGTTCTTCAATCCAGACAAGAGGTGCGTGTTTACTGTGTAGAGATTTCGAGAGAACAAGTTGCTGCTGTGATAATTAGTTGCATTAAGGAATCAGGGTTCGACTAATTAGCTCTTGTTCTTAAATTGTTACTGTCATTCTTTCCGGCCGGAATATAAAATTATTTCCAAGATTTCAGTCGGACTTCGGTTGCCGAGAGATACTGAAGAGAAGGATGTGTTACTCGTACTGTAAAGATGGGCCACAAATCGCGCATCAATTAGTACCATACTAATTGATCTGTGTCAGGCAATGTCACAGGAGATCAAGGCTTCGTTCGAGACAAGGAGGAGCCGACGTAACATTGGAGGAAGAGGGGTGAAGGAAGGGTGGGTGTTAGGCTGTCTGCGTATGTGCTGCGATGCCATAGTAAGAAGGCAATGTAGGGCCACCGGTAGGTGGAGGAGCTTGCCACCGAGCTCGGACGATGGCAGGGCTGCTCGCCAGTGAGCCTAGGCAGCAGCTCCGGGTTGTCGGGCAGTGGCTCCGCCTCTGTTGGTATTAAGAAGGTTAGAGCATCTCCAAGAGATACTCTATATGACTCTTAATATTTAAATTTTAGAGTTGAAGGGTAAGAAGTAGCTCCAACAGATTCCCAAATAGACTCCCAAAAATAGAACACACCCAAAAAATGGGCTCTCGCTCTCTACTTATAGAGGATGATCTAGGCTCCCAATACTGTTTTTCTGATTTAGGGTATCTGTTGGAGGGAATGATTATTTTGGGACCTTATATCGTGGTTAGGATCTATAAAAAGAGATTTAGGGTGTGAATTTATTGGGCATCTCTTGGAGATGCTCTTAGGAGGTGAGGTGGGAGAAGAGGAAGGGTTTTACATAGGATCTAATGATCCTTAGCTACTCCGCGGTTGCGCCAAGCGGTGAAATCTTGTATGTATTGAGTCACTTACATCTTGCCCTTAGGTGGGCTGATCAGAACTAGGACTGGGCCAACACATCACAAGACAAGTGAATAGGGCTTTCTACAATTTTACATACCTTGCATTGGTTTAGGTTAGGCCCAACCTAGTTTTAAATTTCTAGCAATGCCAAGCAAGTTAGGGCACGGGGGGGGGGGGGGGATGTGATCATGGCTTTGTTTGCCTATTTTATGTATCTACTTTTCTTTTATGGTGCTATTTGGATAGTGTAACATCCCATTTTTTGGAATTCAAGTGCATGAATTAAATATTCAAATTTGAATTCAAAATAAATTCAACTCAAATTCAAATTCGAGCCAAAATTCAAGTTCAATTAAAAATCCGAAAGCCCAACCCTAGCTTGGACCAAGCCCGACCCATTCCCACATTCTCTCAGCCCACTGGGCCCTTGGCCTGGCCCAAGCTGCTCACCCTACCCATGCGCGCGCTATGTATGCATGTGCGGAGCAGCCCGCATGCATGTCGGCTCTATACTATTGCAGTGCTCCACCTCCTTCTCCTGTGCACGCCACCACACCGCACCGTCCTCATAGCTACGTCCTTGCCTTGCCAGACCCCCCGTTGGCCTCCCCTCTCCTTGTGCCGCATGCCCTGACCCACGCCCAATGCATGCACCACTAGTGTCGCCCGTCCCTGTGCCACTCCCATCACCACCGCCTATCTCTGCTCGAGTCTCCCAGTTGCCAGCCTTCTCTGGTGAGTCCTGTGCTCTACCAAGCGTGTCTTGCTTTCGCCTTACTCCTCTCTCTCTCATCGCACCTAATTGGCCCCTTAGCCCTTTCAACTCAGCGGAGTGACCGTCTTCCCCAACTTTGACCACCTCGGCAACCCACCGACTCCGAGCATCTCCCGCCGATTCCTCCTGGCTCAAGCGTCCTCGCCACCACCTCTTGATCACGGCCACCAACTTGGGCCACCGTCGCACAACCAAGCCGATGCCGCGCTCCTTCTCTGCCCCGCCTCAACCTCTCATCGTGCTGCCTCAACTCGCCTCGGATCCTGCCAACCTCTTCGATAGGTTCTCCTCACCCCGTAGATGCTTCCCATGCTTTTAATTAGTTCGGGACGCTATCAGTGCTATGCCCACCATGTTGGTCATGCCTTTGCCACACCCCCTCGCTTTTGCGCCACCCCTCCGGTGTGCCTCCGGTGATGCTATCACCACCCCTAGGTGTGGTTTAGCCATGATGTTCCATTTTTTGCTTTCGTTGGTGACTATCGCTACTTGCTCCACTACCGATGAGCTTGGCAAGGCGCCGCTTTGTTCGGCTGGTGAGGAGTCATTGTTCCATGTTCATTAGTTTAAGTTGAATAAATTAGCATTAATGATAATAATTAGTTTAAGTTAATCCACCTCTGACATGGGCCCAACCGATTAAGAAAATCATGTAACAGGTGGATGGAACCTTCACTACTATTAATATTGCACAGTTTTAGTCCCTTTAATAAATTATGGTTTAGTCAAAATGTTAAGTCATAAGGAATTTCCTACTTATTGTAGCTTTAATTGATGCCTTTTGCAAATAAAAAAACATGAGCCTACCTTTGTTGAACCTTGCGTGCATAATACTTCACTCTGTTTGTTGGCTCACTGTAGGATTGGAAACGGCAACAGAGGGGGGTGAATGGTGCTTTTTAAAAATCGCCCCCAAAGTATTCACAAAAATCTCAACTCTCCGATAGCTATAAAAGCTATGAAGAAGATGATTCAAGCTCTCTGGAAATCGCAATTAGAACGACAAAGGATTTAAAAACAGATTTGGCCGAAACAGGTAAAAGGCAGCATGTTTTAGTCTTTACTAGAGACAAAAGGAAATAGCACAAACCAAAAAGAACACCTGGCAGAAGAATACTTGAAGCAGTAAATACCAAAACAGATTGAGCAACAATTCTACTGACAAACCAAAGAACAAAAGAAGAAATGCAGTGGGACTGAAACTACTCCCTGAAAACCGAGACAGAGAGATGAAGAAACTGCTGAAATCCGAACACAGAAAAGGAAGCCAAAAACTAAAAAAAGACTGCTGACTGAAACTACTGAGCAGAGAAGAGAAGTCTAGCTGAAAATTGAACCGACCAAAAGCTATCTACTAGCTCAACCGAAAGCAGAAAAGGAAAACAGATTCACTGCAGGGGTGTCGAAAACAGGAAGCAGCAAAAAGAGCAAAACCGAAAGGAACAAAAACTGCAGACAAGAAATAGAGGCAAACTGGCAAACTGGCCACCGAAAATGTGCACACTGAAAAACAGGCTGAGCGATGGAACCAAAACAGAAATCAAATGACTTGATAAGACATTCTCTCCAGTGATCAACACAACAGAGAGAAGGATCTTTTTGAAAGGAAGAACATGATTTCCAACTTGGGATAGACCTAATTGCTTGGAGAAAGAGATCGGCAGAAAAACTGAAAGTAAACAAGCAGTGACTACTTTTGGTTGCCAGAAATAGAGAAGACAACAAACTGCAGTTTACTGGACCAAAACCAGGGCAGACCAGATGCTACACTACCAGACACTGCAAGTAAAATAAAAAGATAAAACAGAAAGGAAGGCAAAACTGAAAAGAAAAAACAGATCAAAACGAGAAAACAGATCAAAAACTAGTAGTAGTCCTAACTCTTTTATTATCAAAAAAATCATGGCATGCAAATTTTTGATCTAATTGTAATTCCCAATCAAGATAAGCTTTAGGGTTATATCCACCAGCAAATGGGGGAATTGTAAACTTGACTTTAATGAATGCATCATCATCACGTACCTCCCTTTGTAACCTACCCATACCTTGTCGATTTTGCCTAAGTCAATGACAGTCGCGGTCATCGGGGCCCTCAATTTCAGTGTTGGCATCACCGTTGTTCTCTTCGACATCATAATCCTCATCCGTCGAAGAGTGAGGGGCATAGAGCATGTCGAGCAACTGGTGGTGGTGGACGTTGCTCAATGTTCTTAACTCTATTGTTGATGGTGGTGAGGGTGTCATTGAGCTGATCCAACACGTTGTAGATCTCCTCCGTTCTCTTGTTGACCTTACAGTTGAAGTGTTACACAAGCATCCTTGTGTGAGGAGTGAGAGGTCCGACACTCTCATGTTCAAAAGATTGGTCATCATTCTTGCCATCATGCTTCGAATTTTGTGAACCTGCCATTGTTAGTAGAACACAAGGAATTCATAAGAAAATTTGTTAGCTCTCTATCAACTACTAGGTGCTGCAGGCTACATAAATCTCACACTCTCAAGCTCTTATCAAATGGTTACAAGATTCTTACCAACCAAAGCAAGTGGGACAACCGGTGACTGGTTCATGTTAATTTGACTAGAGTGGTGAGTATAGCGATTGTCGATACATCGAGACCTGTTCTGTTAGTAGTATGTAGAGCTTGGACAAGCAATATATAAATAGCAAAGAAATGGCAATATTCAATTTAGCTGAATAATAGTCCAAAATATTCACCTAAATTGTTGGCACAAACTAGTACTTAACCCTAGCTCAAGCAAGCGCACACTAGACAAAAAAGGGCTATATAACAAGAGCTCAAAATTTGGAAATGAACAATGCTACCAAATTTTCTTCTTTTATTGATTTTTTTAACTTGTGCGGCTCTTTTTTTTGCAATTGCCTTTTTCTTTTATTCTAAGCAACACGAATATTAAGCTCACCAAAATCTGACCTAAAATCTCACACTCTCAAGCTCTTATCAAATGGTTACAAGATTCTTACCAACCAAAGCAAGTGGGACAACCAGTGACTGGTTCATGTTAACTTGACTAGAGTGGTGAGTATAGCGATTGTCGATACATCGAGACCTGTTCTGTTAGTAGTATGTAGAGCTTGGACAAGCAATATATAAATAGCAAAGAAATGGCAATATTCAATTTAGCTGAATAATAGTCCAAAGTATTCACCTAAATTATTGGCACAAATTAGTACTTAACCCTAGCTCAAGCAAGTGCACACTAGACGAAAAAAGGGCTATATAACAAGAGCTCAAAATTTGGAAATGAACAATGCTACCAAATTTTCTTCTTTTATTGATTTTTTTAACTTGTGCGGCTCTTTTTTTTTGCAATTGCCTTTTTTTTATTTTTTCTAAGCAACACGAATATTAAGCTCACCAAAATTTGACCTAGCAACAAAGATTACACAATCTAGAATGAAAGAAAACTCAAACTAGATGGCAAACAGACACCAAAAATGGGTGCTGAAACTTCGAAGGTCGTTTTGAGGCCTTAACGAACTTTTTTGGGTATTCACTTTTTTTGGTGCCTCATGAACACCATTAGACCTATCCAACAAGCCAAAGAACGCTACAATCTAAGTTCGTATGCAAAAGTTATGTCTGTTTTAATAAATACTGCATGAAACTGTCCTAAACGTTGATGACGAGGCTACTTGACCGAGACGACCAAGTCCGTCCTAGGTGATTCGGCCAGCCAAAACGAAGGAAAAAACCGAGTTGATCTCTATCTCCCCAAAGATCTAGTGGCGCAAACTCGACAGCGAAGAGCAACCGCCAACCCTAAAATAGATCTAACCATTTTTTATTTTCAAATGCAATAACCAAAACTAAAATCAAAGCACAAGACCCAGACTAGCAACTAAAACTTGATGATGGATGAAAATTCAACATGGAAATTGAAAACTGAATTGCAAAGGCACAATTAGGGTTCAGTTTTGGTGATTTTCGATGGATGTAATATTTTTGTGGGGCCATTTTCTGGTTACAGGTATGAAAAACAAAACTAAAACAAAAATCTCATTGGGCAATCTATGCTCTAATACCAACTGATGAGGAGATTTGGCTTGATCTTCCGATGAGAATGATAACTATGATTGTTTGATATGACGTTGATGACGGGGCTACTTGACCGAAACAACCAAGTCCGTCCTGTAATTGCTACACCACACCCTTGTCATTACCAATCGTGCCCAACATGAATGATTTTTTATGTAAGCAATCAAGAATCAAGCAAGAAAGAAATAAGTGTAATCTGAATTTATGAGTGAAATATGAAGTTTCATTAAACAACAGAGAGGCCTGAAGTCGTCGTAGTTGGTATAGTCGACACAAGTACACAACTAATGTTTTCTAAATGAAATTTAATCTAAACATGTCTAAACCCTAAAAGTAGCAACCCTAGCAGTTTTTATGGGGCTAGAGATGTGGTAAGGACATCCGTGAGGGTGGGGGAACATCCCACTACTACTCCCTAGTTACTACTCCCTAGTTGGGCTCAAATTGATACAAGGCCTAGGGGCCAGGTTTGAAACTAATTTAGACTTGTTTTTTAGATTACGATATGCTCAGGTAGAGTTTTGAGGTAGGAATAGAACCATTGGAAATAGACATCATAATCTTTCCAACAAGTCCAAGGTCACCTCATTTGGACTCCGTATGCAACTTCTATGCTCGTTTGAAATTAGCGCTGTCTCCGAAGGCCGAACTGGATTCTAGAACATGCCCAGCTTTTGTTCTTGATTTTCCTGGCCTCATGTGATGTGGCAACCTCCAATGTTCATCCCAAGTGTATCCATGACTCCAATGCCTCTCTTTAATCCTTGCCCGTGTTTCTAAGCACAATCACATCATGTGCATGAAGCAGCAACCCATTCTTAGAAGCTGAATTAAACAACTCTAGAAATGAGCTCACCTGATAATTCAATTGTCGTGCAAATGCCCTTGTCATACCTCCCTGCTTAGCATCTTGTGGATGAGTGTTGTGGTGTATATCCAAGGAAGTGATGTCCTCATCGTAGGGAGTACCAAGATGTATCAGAACATGAAGACTCTATACTGGTGGCCTCACATGAAGAGAGACATCATGGAGTATATAGCTTGTTGTGATGTATGTCAATGGATCAAGGCCAAGCACCAGATACTTTCAGGTCTACTGCAACCACTACAAATTCCTTAGTGGAAGTGAGATGGAGTTGGAATGGATTTCATCACCAGTCTGCCATGAACCAAGTCCGGATATGTTCCATATGAATCATAGTAGACAGACTGATGAAGGTCGCTCATTTTATCCCCGTGAAGACCACCTACAAGGGAGACTGATTGTTCAAGTTATACATGGCACGTATAGTGTGTTTACACGGAGTACCCAAGAGAATAGTCTGAAATCAAAGATCCCAATTCACCTCACACTTCTAGGCTAGTATTCATGAAGTCCTTCGAACCCACCTAGCTTTCAGCACGACGTATCACCCATAGATGGATGGACAAACAGAAAAAGTGAACCAAATCCTTAAAGATATGCTTCAAACTTGTGCCTTAGAGTTTACCACATTGTGCCCTAGAGTTTACCACAGATTGGGAGAGATGCCTACCTTATCCAGAGTTCTCCTACAACAACATCTATAGTCCAATTTGAAGATGTCCCCATTCGAAGCCCTCTACGTCAGAAAGTACAGAACCCTTCACATTGGGTAAAAGCAGGAGAAGGTTATATCTTTCAGCCAGATACCTTAAAGTAGGTAGAAGAGAAAGTCTGCCTAATCAGAGACCAACTACAAGCCGCCCAATCTAGATAGAAGAGATGATGACTATTGTCGTAGGGAATTGACCTTTGAAATTGGAGCCATGTCTATCTCAAGGTGTCACCTCTTCGAGGGATCCAAAGATTTAAAGTTAAAGGCAAGCTCGCACTGAGATGTATAGGCCCATTCCCAATCACTGCTAAGTGTGGAAAAGTTGCTTACCAGCTGGAGTTACCCACAAGTCTGGCAGACATGCACAGCATGTTCCACATCTTATAGCTCAAGAGTGCCTCAAGACCAAGCCTCGGTAGAGGCCATCAAGCTCCAAAAAGACTTGACTTATCCAGAGCATCCGATCAAGATCCTCGACGTCATGGAGAAGCAAACAAGAGAACAGAACATCCGTCTCTACAAAGTGCAATGGAGCAACCACACCGAGAGAAAAGCCACCTAGGAGCGTGAAGATGAGCTGATGATAGACTACTTGTATCTATTCTCCAAGTAGCCAAAATTTGGGGTTGATATTCTTTTTAAGGTGGGTAGGATCTATAACATCCCATTTTTGGGAATTCAAGTGCATGAATTAAAAATTCAAATTTGAATTCAAACCAAATTCAACTCAAATTCAAATTCAAGCCAAAATTCAAGTTCAATTTGAAATCCAAAATGCCAAAACCTAGCTTGGACTAAGCCTGACCTGTTCCTATTGTCTCTTAGCCCATTGGGCCCTTAGCCTGGCCTAGCTGGACCCATGCCGCTCCCCTGCACATGCACGCTCTGTACCCATGCGCATTGTGTCGTGCGTGCCCTCACCACGCCACCGCACGCCTGCAGGCTCCTGTATCACTACAGTGCTCCTCCTCCTTCTCCTGTGCGCGCCACCACTCCATGTCATCCTTATCACCTCATCATCGCCTCACCAGACCCTCCTTGGCCTTCCCTCTCGTACCACGTGCCCCAACCTATGCCCATCGCGCGTGCCACTACCGTCGCCTACCCTAGTGCCGCTCCCATTCCCTCCGCAGTTTGACCCTTGCGTCTCCTTCGCACCACGCCATCAATGCCTTCCCTGTGCCTTGTCGCATGCCAAGCCACACCGCCCTCGATCATTGGGCCTTCCCCTATGCACGAGCAGTGCCACAGCACACCCTTCTCTTTGCCTGTTTGGTGACCGTTGCCCCTATGGCTATTTAAGCCAAATCCATGGTCTCTAAAGCTCCCTCACCCCACACCATTTCTTCCCCTTCCTTGCCTTGGCCGTGCCAAGCTCTGGTTGAGCTCACCACCACCTATCTCCGCTCGAGCCTCCCATCACCACCCTTCTTTGGTGAGTCCCATGCTCTACCAAGCACGTCATTGCCTTCACCTTACTCCTCTCTTTCTCTCTCTTAGTACACCTAATTGGCCTCTCGGTCCTTGCAGCTCTCCAGAGTGACCATCTTCCCCAACTCCGACCACCCTGGCAACTCGCCGACTCCGAGCATCTTTGGCCAATTCCTCCCAGCTCAAGCATCCTAGCTACCTCCTCTAGTGATCCCCACCAATGATTTGGATCATCATTGCCCCTAGCCCACTGGTGTCGTGCTCCTTCTCTACATCGCCTCAGCCTCTCGCCACCGTGCTATCTCGACCAGCCTCAAATCTGACCAACCTCTCTGGTAGGTTTCCCTCACCCAGTAGATGCTTTCCATGCTTTTAATTAGCTCGTCACACCATCGGTGCCACAACAACCATGTTGGCTATGCCTCCACCACGCCTCTCGTCGTCACACCGCCTCTCCAGTGTGTCTCCGACGATGTCGTCACCACCCATAGTGTGGTTTAGCCCTGTCATTCTATTTTTTGCCTTCGCCGATGATCACCGCTGGTTGCTCCACCACTAATGAGCTCGGCATGGCGCCGCTCTATTTGGCTGATGAGGAGTCATTGTTCCTCGATCATTAGTTTAAGCCAAGTACTTAATTTGTGTTCATGATCATCATTAGTTTAAGTTAATTAGCCACTGACTTGTGGGCCCAGCTGATTAAGAAAATCTATTAAATTATTTTAAAGTAGCCAAGTAACTGATATGCGGGCCTCATTTACTGTGCCCTGCATAGTGTTAGGCGCTACTTGTCAGTCTTTAGGCTTTTTCCTTTAAGAATTTTTTTCAAAAAGAAATTAAAACACGTGGGTCCCACCTATCAGCCACTGTGGCATTTTCTAGTAAAGGAATAAATCAAAAATGAAATTAAATCTAGTGGACTCCACCTATTAGTCAAAGAGAAACTCTCTCCTCTAATTATTTTGGAGATTTATTCCTGATTTAAAATTTGGAGAGCTCGTTCTCACTCATTTTAACTCCAAAATGAATTAAACTTGTTTCTAAATTCAAGATCTATCTAATGAAATAAAATAATCAAGTTGGAGTTTATTTAGATTTTCATTTGAATTTATTTGTTTGCTTGCATATTTAGTTGCTTTCCGTTATGATCTTTTGAGTAGAGTACAAGGACACGAAAGAGTTGTAGTTCGAGCTGAGTCAAGACTTCCAAGACCAACCTACTTTTGAGCCAGGTGAGTTAATACTTTGATTATATTGAACTTACATTTTTATGCAAATTGTATTTGCTTATATTATCAAGTTGTTGCAAAGAGTCCCAACAAAATATATTACCCTAATTAAGGACATGTACGAAAATGATGTGACTAATGTCAGAACGTGTGATAGTGTTACTAATGACTTTCTCATTAAGATAGGACTACACCAAGGGTTAGCGTTGAGTCCATACATTTTTGCCCTAGTGATGGACGAGGTCACACAGGATATACAAGGAGATATCCATTGGTGTATACTTTTTGCTGATGATGTGGTGCTGGTTGATGAGAGTAGAATAGGTGTTGATAGGAAGCTCGAGTTATGGAGGAATACCTTAGAATTGAAGGGCTTTAGACTTAGTAGGACTAAAACTGAGTATATGAGGTGTGATTTCAGTAGTGCTAGGGTAGATGATGGAGATGTTAGATTGGATGGAGGACAAGTAGTGCCTAAGAAGGACACATTTCGTTATTTGGGATCGATGTTACAGTGGGACGGTGAGATTGATAAAGACGTGAGGCACAGGATAAGAGCGGCGTGGGTGAAATGACGCCAAGCATCTAGTGTCATGTGTGATAAAAAATCCCTCAAAAGTTAAAGGGTAAGTTCTATAGGATGGCGATCAGACCCACGATGCTATATGGAGCAGAATGTTGGGTGACTAAAATACAACATATACAGAAAATGAGTGTAGTGGAGATGAGGATGTTGTAGTGGATCTGTGGTCATACAAGGCGGGATTGCATCCGCAATGATGATATATGTGATAGAGTGGGGGTAGCATCAATTGAAGAGAAGCTTGTCCAACATCGCTTGAGATGGTTCAGACATCTCTAATGACAGCTTCCTGAGGCACTGGTATGTAGTGGAATTTTAGGACGTACTGAAAATGTAAGAAGAGGTAGAGGTCGACCAAAACTGACGTTGGAGGAAACAGTTAAAAGAGACTTGAAGGATTGGAATGTATCTAAAGAATTAGCTTTGGATAGGCGTGCATGGAAGTTAGTGATCCACGTACCAGAACCATAAGAAAATTAGGGGTAGTGTTTTAGGCTCTAGGCTCAGATAGTAGGTTGTACAGCTTAGGGTTTTTAGCATTGTAGGTTTTTATTTCAAGGCTCTCATCTCTTTGATCTTGACAAGGTTTCATTCCTAGCCTACCCCAACTTGTTTGGGACAAAAGGCTTTGTTGTTGTTGTATCAATTGTATGCTATTATTTGTTATGCAAACTTATGTTTGTCTTAAGGTTATAGTTACATGCTTATCATTCATTGCATTATTATTACCCCACACTTTGGATATTTGACACATAATGCATGTCACCCTAGAAATATAATGGTAATCATACTAGCTATAAGTTATATATAAACACCATACATAGACCTGCTTAAATACTCCTGAGGCATTAAATTGCCCAATCATCATTTACAATAAGAAACTAGTTTTGTGACAGCCATTGGAGAGAAATAGCTGGTATGTTGAGATAACTTAATTTCTATACTTCTCAAAAATCTCAAAACTTGTTTTACCTATCAAGACGTATTATAAGAGGTGTTGGCGTAGATATAGCACGAGAATGTGTGGTTTGTAGAAGCACCACCCAAATAACTTAAAGGACTGAATCTTCTGATGACCTCCTAATGTAAAATAGTGCAGCCACAAGTCCATAATGGGTATGACCTAACCAACTAATTTGTATCAAACCAGTGTAGGTTGCGCCATTCGGTGGAACATGGGACAAGTGATGGTTTAAGCCTCCGTGCGGCAGAAGAGAGAGCTTTTGGAGTGGGTGGACATAGCCCCATAGCAGCGAAAACTTTAGCCGGTATGGCCTCACTAGGAAGATGCATTTTAAAGGCCATATAGTGATCTTCTTGATTCACATATATAAGGAAATGTGTGAAAAATAACAAATTGTGTACGATCTCTGCAAAGTGAAAACTGTTCGAACAGTTGTGCCCATGGTCATAGGCGGGTATGGAAACTTACTTGAGCTAGTATCTATTTCTAAAACTTTGTGGGTAGTGTTGGATCGCAAACGGCAACAGAGGAGGGGTGAATGGTGCTTTTTAAAATTCACCCCAAAGAATTCTCACAAAAGGGACTAGAACAGTAAAAGAAATGAAAAAGAGCACAAACAGATTTAGACAAAGCAAGAAAGATTGAACTGCAGTTTAGGCAATTAATGCAGTTACCCGAGAGACATGGATGATATTTCTTGCTGGCAAAGAAAGAACCACTGAAAACTGAAAGCTAAAGAAGCAGTCACTAAGAGCTAGTTGATACATGCTGAGGAGAAGATTTAGGCATTTCAGCAGCAATTACTTAGCAAAGAAAACTGAAAGCATGTGCTGCTAAAAGCCGAAAAGAAAAGAAGCCTTTACTAGCCAAACAAGATCACAACGTGCTGCTACAGAAACAAAAACAAAGAGGACAAGGCTAAACTGAAAAGCAAAAGCTGCAAAAGCACTTAGCCAAAACCATTGAAAATAAGTAGTTGCTACCTGACAATGAAACCAAACAAAGAAATGCTTACTGCCAGACTAACCGAATGGATCTCCAAGCAAAACAAAAATAGGACTGAAGAATCGGCTAAAATAATGAAATGGCAAGAGCGGGTAAACAAGCTTGGCCGAAAGAATCAAATACCAATTAAAAGCTACCTGACTTGACCGAATAGAGAGCAAGAAGAGCACACAACTAGAAACTAAGCTGCCCATTAATGATGATTAAATAAGAGGGTTTATAGCCATCTCTCTAAAATCTCTCTCATTTCATCTCTCACTAAATCACTCTCATTTTTCTCTCCTTAAATCACTCTCATTTTTCATCCATGGAGAGAACCAAATAAAACCCTAACTCTTACACCCACTCTATATCACTACTCCACTAGAGAGCATCCTCTATTTATAGCCTCCACTAATGGGTTTACAACACATGTTGTAGGGGTGGCCCCCATCTAATCCCAGTAGGCCTGGTAGAAGGTTATAAGGCCCAGAATAGGCCATGTGTAATGACATAAGTGCCCCTGAAGGGGATACTCAGATGTAAGGGTATAATTGTAAAAGCACTCCTCATGTATATATATGGAATACAGGCCATGGGGGGACCCAGGTCATTACTATCACTCTCTCCCAACTCTCCACTACGATCTCTCTCTCTCTGTTTGGTCTGTAGCCACAACAGTTGGCGCCGTCTGTGGGGAGGACAGGAGCAAGCCTGAAGTCCGAAGAAGGATGGCACCGAAAAAAGTCTCGTCGGCGGCGGCGAGGGGAAAGAAGGCGGTTGGGTCGGAGCGTCGCATGGGCACCAGGGCTTCGGCATCGGCCGTTGCGGGTGCGGGTGACGACACAGGCACGGTAGTCGAAGACGTCGACGCTCGCGCTGCGACAACTAACCCCGCCTCCGGCGCTGCGACGACCGACCCCGCCACCGGCGCTGCGACGGCCAACCTCGTCAATGGCGCTGCAGCGACGACCGACCCCGCCGGCGCGACAGCAGCCAGCCTCGCCGCCCTCGCCGCAACGCTCGCCGGCAGCGCGGACCAGGCGGTTGGAGGTAGCCACAATGGTGCGACCGGTAGCTCGGGAGCTCGCGAGGCGATCGTACCCGTGCCGACCCGCCCGCTAGGCGCGCCGGCGGCCCTACCCGCGCAGGCGGTGGAAAGCGCCCTGATGGCGGCCCTCAAAGCGTTCCAGCAGGAGCTAGGGGATCTTCGTGGGGCTGTCCGAGACATACAAGAGGCTCGAAGCCAGCAGGCCGCGCCAGTGGTCGCGCCAGAGCCCACGCCGAAAAGGGCGGACAGCCGCGACGCCCCCACATCCAACCGCGTGCCGCTGCGACATGTCGATCCGGAGTCCCCGCTTTCGGCAGGGCTACAGCAGGCGGCGTGGCCCGAAGACTTCAAATTCCCCAGTGTCATCGAGCCCTATAAAGGCGACACGGACCCTCGCGAGTTCGTGCGCGTATACGAAACCGCAATCGAGGCCGCGGGCGGAGATGACACCACAAAGGCGAAGGAACTCCCCCTCGCGTTTCAAGGAGTGGCGCTTTCCTGGTTTTTTACCATAGAGCCAAACTCCATCTACGCGTGGGAGCAGATCCGCGACCGCCTTCACAACAACTTTCAAGGAAATTATGTCGAGCGGGTCGACGCGGATCAGCTCTTCGCCGTGAAGCAGAAACCTTCCGAGAAACTCCGGGACTATTTCAAGCGCTTCGCGAAGATACGTTGCCAAGTCAAGGACGTCAACGAAACCACCGTCGTTAATGCAGCCATACAAGGCCTTCACCCGGGCCCGATGGCCGAGTATAACGCACGGAAGCCAATCAAGACAGTGACGAAGCTTTTTGACAAAATGGAGGAATACGCCAGGGCGGAAGAGGACGCGCGGCGACGACAAGGCGACGACTCCGACACCAACCAGGCCGGCGCCTCGGCGAAAACCGAAGATCCGCCGAAGGACGGTCCTTCGAAGGGAAAACGTAAGCCGGAGTCGTCCAAGGACGCACCTGAGCGCAAGGATGCCCCGCGCGAGCCGTCCGATAGGCCCAACGCGGCCAGCAGAAGTCGAGGCGGGGCCGATACATCCTCGACATCGAAGGCGGTTCCGAAGAAAGCGCTCCCGCGGGTCGGGCGGTCGGGGGCGCCGAGGCCGGGGGCGCGGCCGTGGCCGGGCCGGGGCCGCGATGATAGAGGCCATGGAGATTACGACGATCAACACCAGGGGCTGTGGTGTGCAGTCCACGGTCGTGGCAACCACGACACGCGCACGTGCACCTCTATCGCGGCGCTCCGCGAGAGCGTCACCAAACACAGGAACCTGGAAGCACGCCCGCCCGTCGTGGCCCACGTACAACACCCATACGAAGCCCCCGTGCACATCCAGGCACAAGGGACGTAGCCCCACAAGGGTCCTCTGCGGATCCAGGCCCATGTGCAGTAGCCTCAGGAGGGCTTTCTGCAGCTGCAGGCTCCGGAGGCCACCCACCGCAGGGTTATCAACGTCATCTCCGGAGGCTCCTCGTTGGAGTTTGCCTCGGCACGGCAACGGAAGGCCTACGTGCGGAGGCTACACCACGTGGCGGCATATCCAGCACAGACACCGCCGGACTGGGCACAGCATGAGGTCACGTTCACCCCCGCCGATGCCCAAGGCGTGGAGCTTCCTCACCAGGACCCCCTGGTCATCCGGGTCGTAATAGCGGGATGCGACGTGGGACGTGCCCTAGTCGACGGCGGCAGCTCCGCGAACATTCTGTTTGTGGCAGCCTTCTACCAGATGGGAATCCCCCGAAGCCGCCTCAACCCATCAGGAGTCCTGTTGCAAGGCTTCGGAGGACAACCTCTACGGGCGCTCGGCCAAATATACCTTCAGGTCTCCTTCGGCCAGGATGACAATGCAAGGGTCGAAGATGCCATATTTGACGTCGTCGATCTCCCATACCCTTACAATGCCATACTGGGGCGTCCGGTCCTCAACTCCTTCGGGGCAGTACCGCATCACGGCTATTTATGCATGAAGCTCCCGGGGCCGCGGGCCATCATTACCGTTCGTGGCGACCAGGACATGGCCCGGCGCATTGAGCACGGCACCAGATATCCCCGCCGCGGCGACCAACGGCACACTTAGAATCGGCACCACAGCTCGAGGACCCACGACGTCATCCGGGGACGGCTCGGCAAGCCCTACAGCTGGCGCTACTACTAGAGGCTCCGGCCGCGCCAGAGACAAGTGGTTAGTACCTCCGCCACATGTAATCGCTTACTCGCACAAACGGGAATGCAATAAAGTTCTGTTTGTCGCCACCTGTTATCATTGTGCAAAAATACGCGGCGAGAGCGCGCGGAGGCTTAGCCTACGCGCGTACTCCCGGAGTATAAACCAAAGACGCACGTTCGCGTGTGCACTCTCCGTAGCCAGGGGTACAGGTATGAGTATAAACCAAAGATGCACGTTCGCGTGTGCACTCTCCGTAGCCAGGGGTATGGGTATGAGTATAAACCAAAGACGCACGTTCGCGTGTTCACTCTCCGTAGCCAGGGGTACGGGTATGAGTATAAACCAAAGACGCACGTTCGCGTGTGCACTCTCCGTAGCCAGGGGTACGGGTATGAGTATAAACCGAAGACGCACGTTCGCGTGTGCACTCTCTATCAAAGACACGGGCATGAGTATAAACAAAGACGTGTGGGGGGACGCCTCTGCACGCACTCTACGGAGTATAAATAAGACGCGGATGTTCTCCCTGCGCACTCTACTGAGTATAAACAAGACGCGAACACTGCGCACGCCAGGGACTTCGTCCCTGTGCGTACTCTACGGAGTATAAATAAGACGTGGATGTCGACCCCACGCACTCTACGGAGTATAAATAAGACGCGGATGTTCTCCCTGCGCACTCTACTGAGTATAAACAAGACGCGAACCCCGCGCACGCCAGGGACTTCGTCCCTGTGTGTACTCTACAGAGTATAAATATGACATGGATGTCGACCCCACGCACTCTACGGAGTATAAATAAGACGCGGATGTTCTCCCTGCGCACTCTACTGAGTATAAACAAGACGCGAATCACGCGCACGCCAGGGACTTCGTCCCTGTGCGTACTCTACGGAGTATAAATATGACATGGATGTCGACCCCACGCACTCTACGGAGTATAAATAAGACGCAGATGTTCTCCCTGCGCACTCTACTGAGTATAAACAAGACGCGAACCCCGCACACGCCAGGGACTTCATCCCTGTGCGTACTCTACGGAGTATAAATATGACGTGGATGTCGACCCCACGCACTCTACGGAGTATAAATAAGACGCGGATGTTCTTCCTGCGCACTCTACTGAGTATAAACAAGACGCGAACCCCGCGCACGCCAGGGACTTCGTCCCTGTGCGTACTCTACGGAGTATAAATATGACGTGGATGTCGACCCCACGCAATCTACGGAGCATAGATAAAGCGCGGGTGCTCTCGGTGCACTCCGCGGAACGCAAGGAGGGCAGGGACATCAATCGCGCATCACGACAGTGCGTCGGGGCTCGCCTTCGCGCACCACGGGAGGTGAGCGCGAGGTGCGCCACCGAAGTCCAATCCCAAGAGGGGCCGACATAGCGAGTCAGGCTGCCCTCAGGAAGGGCGCACGCGGAGCGCGAGGTACACCAGAGGCTACCCCCGCCCTGGAGGGTAGAGGAACGGAGCGTGGCGTCGAGGCTCGCCTCCGCACGCGCCAGTCTACGGACTCTAAACAAGTCGTAGGGTCGAGGTCCGCCTCCGCACGCGCCAGTCTACGGACTCTAAACAAGTCGTAGCGTCGAGGTCCGCCTCCACACGCGCCAGTCTACGGACTCTAAACAAGTCGTAGTGTCGAGGTCCGCCTCCGCACGCGCCAGTCTACGGACTCTAAACAAGTCGTAGGGTCGAGGTCCGCCTCCGCACGCGCCAGTCTACGGACTCTAAACAAGTCGTAGGGTCGAGGTCCACCTCCGCACGCGCCAGTCTACGGACTCTAAACAAGTCGTAGTGTCAAGGTCCGCCTCCGCACGTGCCAGTCTACGGACTCTAAACAAGTCGTAGCGTCGAGGTCCGCCTCCGCACGCGCCAGTCTACGGACTCTAAACAAGTCATAGTGTCGAGGTCCGCCTCCGCACGCGCCAGTCTACGGACTCTAAACAAGTCGTAGCGTCGAGGTCCGCCTCCGCACGCGCCAGTCTACGGACTCTAAACAAGTCGTAGCGTCGAGGTTCGCCTCCGCCGAGGAAGGCCCCGGTAGTGCTCGCGTGCCCACTTCGGCGGGGCCCCCGCACAACTACCGTCAGACCACCCGAAGCACAACGCGCAGCGCATATCCTAATTGCCAGCACATGTATACATCGGGAAAATTTTACAAGTACAGAGGCCCACCGGCAATCTGCCTCTCTTCATTATTCGGCGGGCTCGTCCTTAACGCGCGCTAAGGCCGGGACTTCGCCCGAAGAAGATCGGCCCGCCCAAAAGTTCAGCGACTCCTCGGCCCTTTGCCAGTGTCGAAGGTGCCGCCGGGTTGCAAGGTCGGACGCAAGCAGTCGTCCCCAGCAAGGAAGCTGCCCGGGGCATAGGTCAAATAGTCAGTTCGTAGAACAAACGCGCCTTTTATTCACAAAAAAGGGCGGACATTACAACGTACGCCTACACCTAGCCACCTCGGCGTCGCACCTACGAGTTCTCGGCACCTTCGGAGGTCTCAGCGCCGTCCTCGTCGCGTCGGGGGACCCCGTCCAGAAATTGGCCGAGGCTCCCCCCCGGTAAAGGGACTTCCGGAGCTCGACCTGTGCAGCGGCCACTCCGGCGTAGTCCCAGATCCGCTCGTAGAAGTACTTTATGGAGCGGCGAACGGCGCGGATGGCGCCGGACATTACTCCAGCCCCGCCGGGCATCTCCAGATGGGGGTCCTCCAGCCCGACGATGTGCGTGCAACCACGGTGCCGTAGGAGCACGCACACCATACACGACGCCACGTAGGCACAGTGGTTGCCGAAGGACGTCGCGGCACCACGCGCAGCGTCGGCGGCATCTTTGATCCAGCGAAGGGTCCGCGACAGCTCCTCGGGGCCAAAGGCGTGGTCCGGCACTTTGGCCACAAGCCCCTGGAGATGGCTCTCCAGTGTCTGCATGACATCCCATGCAACTACCAAAGCCTCGCCAAGCGTCCGGTCACGGTCTGCTAGAGTTAAGGCGAGTTCGCCTTTTTCCTTTTCTAGCGAGGCGACTTGTTGCAGAAGGCCATCCCGCTCCGCCGTGAACTCCCGCCGCATCACCTCCACGACCGACTCCCGCGCCGAAGCGGCGAGTCCCTCGGCGTGCGCCTTCACCTCAGCGCACTCCGCTTCCAGCTGGCGGATGCGGGCATCCTGGGCAGAACGGGCTCCCGCGGCTTCGTGCAGCTCCTCCTCGGCGACTCGCAGTCTATCTTCGAGCGCCCTTTGCGCATGAACATAGGTCGTTTGCAGGGCCTGCCCCAGCACCAGTGTCTGTAGGGCAAAACGACTTAGCAAGCTCAGCATAGCCAAACATTGTCGCATAAGTAAGCACTTACCCTCACCCCCGACACCTCAAAGGCATCCCCGAGATGCTCCACCCCGTAGGCATGAAGCGCCTGCTGGCTAACGCTGGCGGCCGCGTCATCCACGATCCCATGCCACGCCCTCAGCGTCTCAGGCGGGGGAACAAAGTCTGCCGGACTAAGACGCACGATGTTCGCGCCGCCGGCACCAGGGCCCTCGTGTTCCGTCAAAAGCCCCTCCGGAATAAGCGATGCTGCAGACAGGGACGCAGGTGAGCACCGCAAGGCGCAATGAACAAAACACCACGAAAGCCAAACCACCTTACCTTCGGTAGGGGAAGGAGGGCTCCCGGGGCCCGCCCCCTAGTACCGGGCAGAGTAACGGTAGCGCAAGTCCCAATGTCAGGCGCGGTCCCACCGAGAACAGAAGCCTCCGCGTTCGAGGCCGGCGCCGACCGTTCCTGCGCGGCGGACGGCGCGGCCTGGAGAGCAGCGGGAGCGTGCGCCACAGGAACTTCGGCGTATGCATCGGAGTCCCACAAGCTCCCGATGCCCGTCGCCACGACGAATCCCCTCGATGTCCGGTGGAGCTCCGGCCGCAGACACGGCCGCTTAGCCGAAGCTAGGGGCGACGACGCCGTCCCAGCAGCCACTGCTGGAGAGGCCCCCGCGGCTGCAGCACCCGGAGGCGAAGCCCCCTCTGTGCCAACCTCTGCGGGGGGCAACTCGGTTTCGGCCGCCGCTGCTGGTGAAGACCCAGCTCCGTGCGCCCCCACGAAGGACGTCTCCGGCGTTATGGCGGCCACGGGCGAAGGCTCCACCTCAGCACCGCCGGTCCTCTCGGATCCTGTCTCAACGACCGTCGCGAGTGACGAGACTTCTCCTCTCCGGCTGCTCGTGGCGAGCCCGCCGTCCAGGGCATCCGCCGAAGATCCCTCGCCCCCGGCGTCCGCGCCATCCAAGCCCGAGTCGGCGTACCTAGCCGAATCCGACTCTGCGTCTGCCGCGCCCTCGGGAGCGCTGGCAGCAGCAGTGGCAGTCGTTACATCAAGCGGCCAGATGCTCCGCCTCGGCCCCTCTTGCGAGACGGCGCCTTCCTCCTCGGCGAGCCGTCGTCTTGATCTTGCGGGGCCGGTTCAGCGCGGTCCGGCACGGCAAGGCCCAGGGCCTCGAACACACGGTTTATCCGCCCCAGCCCCGCCTCGGCAGTAGCGGACGCACGCTGCTCGTGCTCCCTGCCGGTATACGGCCCAAGGAATACGCGCGCGGCCTGCTCCGCATCCTCCAGGCGAATCCCTAAAGCAACGCACGAGATAGCATCAAAATGTAATGCACTCTGCGCGAGCAAAGGGGAGGGACGGTAGAGGCTTACGAGGACCGGGGGGGCGCCAACAGCACACAAACCCATGGCAGAACGTTGTCGTCTCGGCGCTTCTCAGCGGCGAGGCGCCAGTCGCAGGCGAGCGGCGCCACGCCGTACATCATGTACTCTTCGGCGAGGTCGCGCATGTTAAAGCGGGCGGCCACGCCTACGAGCCGCCGGGCCCTACGCCTGTCCTCGTCGTCGAGTGTCCGGCCGGGCGAGGTTTTAAACGCGATCGGCCGGCCCGTACACTCGACGCCGCTTCCGCTCGCGACACGGTGATAGAACCACCGTTTCATCCAGTGCGACTCCCACTTCCCGCGAGTGGAGTTCGCAGGGAAGAGCTTACCACAGGTCGACCGGAGAATAAAGGTGACACTGCCAAAACTCGACAGCGTCCCGTCCTTCCGCCCCTTGGGCTGGCATCGTGCCTCGTGCAGGTAGGCAAATAACGAAGCGCTGGGCCAGCACGCTCCCGAGCGCAAGGCCCAACTATACACCGCCAGCCGGGCCATGGCGTTCGGAGTCAGTTGCGCCAACTCCAGCCCGAAGGTCCGCAGCACGTCGCCCACAATCGCCGCCGCCAGGATGCGGAGCCCTGCGTCGAAGAAGGCGACGAATACGACCGCCTCCGACTCCTCGGGACGTGGTTCCGTCTCATCGGCGGCGGGTAATCGCACCGCCTGGCGCTCGGACAGCCTCCCCGCGCGCAGGAGCCCCTGGATTGTCTTCTCGGTCACGAGTGAGGGGCCCAACTCGCCGGAAAACGAGCCGTCCTTCGCCGCCAGCCACCGCTGGGTCGCATTCGCTGAGCGTGTATTTCACCTCTAGCGGCGAAGACCGCTGGCGGATGCCGCAGGCACCAGCCGCCTGGCAACACCTGCCGCCAGACGCCATCATCTCTCAAAAGGAGTATAGCGGCGAGAATACTACGGGAAGATAGAAGGCGATGCAAGCGAGAAGGGGGCGTAGAACTGCGGGGGCGCGGTTACGAGGGCTATTTCAAGCCACCTCGCCCCGATGCTGAAACGTCGCGACGGTCCGCGTGCGGGACGCAGCCGCAGTCGCGCAAAGGTCTGTCCCGCACAATCCCCCATAACCAAAGGCGGAGAGGCGCGACCGCGGCAGGAAGGACCGTCAGAGCACGACGCTCCAATGGCCTCCCGCCGCGTGGCAAACCCCGCACGAGATGGCTGGAGCACGCGAGGCCAGGCGTCGACACGACTTCAGCCACCATTAAAAGCGCATTAATGGGCCACAGGAGCACAACAGCTTCGACGTTGCGCCATTCACCGCCCGCCCCGTATCCCCCTTCCCTAGGGAAGGGGCGAGCAGCTGCGATCATGCAACCGCTCACATCCCGCCGCGCACCACTTACAAGCCGCCGCGTGCCCCGCACGCGCCAAGGCAAGTTGCACGGCTCCAGCCCCGGCCTCGGCTTCAAGAATCGTGCGTCTACTTCGGCTAGGCGCCAGCTCCGCTGCCACCCGTTCGCATCTACTTCGGCTAGGCGCCAGCTCCGCTGCCACCCGTTCGAAGGGTAGGGGACGAAACACGCGCGCGCGGCCACTTCGGCGCCAAGGCCCGCGCGACAACCTCGTGACCTAAACCGGCAGGGATTCAGACGCCTGGACCTTCCGTATTTTGGGAAGGCAAGGGAGGATGTGCGGCAGGTTTTGACGGGTTTTCATAGACAGACAAGCTTCAGTACATCAACGTTCCTTGATAATAGCGCCAGTTGGCACAATCAGCGGATGCAGATGAACTCAAGCATATCTGTCTACGAGAACAGGTCAAACCTTGCCATCTTCATACGGGAGCACGAACTCGCCCGTTGGCGCCTCCCACACATGGCAGAAGCAAAGGTCATGTCGTGCAAAGTTTGGCTTGTTCTCCTTAACAGGCCACCTTCAGTGCATTAACATTTTTTCAAAGTAATGCGGACGGGCTCCATCAGGAACCCCGACTGAAGGTAGGTCTGTTTAGGAGAACAGGGCAAACCTCGCCGTCGTATACAGAAACGCGGTGTGAGGGCAGGAAGCGCGGCTGGCTACCGATAACCGACCCTAACCAAGCTCCCAAGAAAAATGGACCTCCATCTATACATCAACATCCCCCAAGCCGCTCAACGTTGCTAGGGAATGTCGATGCACGGAAGGGGCCCATTTTAGGGGAGCAGCCTCTATCCACGGACACGATGCAGGAACAACGCCGCACCAGCGCCGTATATATACCCCATCACAGGGGGAGCCAACCGGCGGAAGTCTAACCGGCGGAAGTCCAATCGGCGGGGGAACCAACCGGCGGAAGTCCAACTGGCGGAAGTCTAACCACCGGAAGTCCATCGCCACATTAAGATGGCCACGACGCCTCAAGGCCTGCACCGCGCCAAGCACACTTCGCCACGTGGACGGCCAGAAGAAGGACCGTCGCAGCGCATCTGCTATCACTTAATGCATGTGCGACGACTCAGGGGTAGGAGACGGAGCGCGCGCGCGCGTCTACTTCGGCTAGGCGCCAGCTCCAGTGCCACCCGTTCGAAGGGTAGGGACGGAGCGCGCGCGCGTCTACTTCGGCTGGGCGCCAGCTCCGCAGCCACCCATTCGAAGGGTAGGGGACAGAGCGCGCGCGCGTCTACTTCGGCTAGGCGCCAGCTCCGCTGCCACCCGTTCGAAGGGTAGGGGACGGAGCGCGTGCGTCTACCTCGGACGCAATCCGGGCATCGCCTTCGGCTACGGCCTCAGCCCCGGGACCCACTGCACATCGAAGCTCCGCAAGTTCGGGGAAGTTCACAGGCCGCAGGGACGGAGGGGGCCAAAGGACTCGGCAACATGGCCTCGACCCTGTGAAGCCCATTACCATGAGAGGCTCCTGTTGTAGGGGTGGCCCCCACCTAATCCCAGCAGGCCTGGTAGAAGGTTATAAGGCCCAGAATAGGCCATGTGTAATGACATAAGTGCCCCTGAAGGGGATACTCGGATGTAAGGGTATAATTGTAAAAGCACTCCTCATGTATATATATATATATATGGAATACAGGCCATAGGGGGACCCAGGTCATTACTATCACTCTCTCCCAACTCTCCACTATGATCTCTCTCTCTGTTTGGTCTGTAAACACAACAACACACTTTACCCATTAGCTCTCAACAACTCATGGCACTTTATCCACAATCCACTTCCTTTAGTGCAGCTTTGCGTATTCACCAAAACGCCCCTCGCGCACCTTCCAGGAAGCTTCCTCATTCCTTGCCCTCCAAGCCACGCAGCCACCTCGAGTCCTCGCCGTCTTCGGCACACCTCGACCGTTCTGACCTCGGCACCGCCTAGTCCGGTCATCCCGTGCCTCGCCACAACTCCACCTCGACGTCCTGCAGCCATCACAGACAAGAAATACATTACATAGCACCGCTCGAAACACATAATCCTCGTTAGCATCAACGAATCGAACTCAATCAAGAAATTGCACAAACGACCAATCGGGAAGAAGAAAATGCCTCAAGTCCGACTAACAAAACCCGATTGCGCCAAGTGCCAACTTGGCACGAACCACACAAACCAAACTCAATCTTTCCAAAATACTCGTCAATTACTCATCACAGGTATGTGGTCACAACCACATGGTCTCTCAATCTCCCCCTTGATGAGTATATTGACAAACCCAGAAAAAGCATAAAGTTGAGTTTGAAAAAGAGAGAGAGTCAAACATGGTCCAAAAGAAATCAAAGAAGCTCATGACTATGTCGACAAAGGAACACTAGAGCTACAAAAGAAAGAGCAAATTGTTCTCCAAGGCTCCAGAAAGTTCCCAAAAAGCTTTTTCTCCGCTATTCTCCCCCTTTTGGCATTAAAATCATCAAGAATGCAAAAGAGAGAATCAATCATGAGAATGGATGGAATGGCTGAATTTTATTCAATCTAAGCATTTAGAGCCATGAAGATTATCCAAAATAACCGTGGAGTATTACATCAAGCCATAACCCATAAGTATGCTATCAAGATCATGACAAGACATGTTAATCAAGCTAAGCTAAAGAAGTCATAATCTGAAAATTAGTTGAATTGCTTAACATGTCAACTCAACCATGATTATAGTCTAGCTAAAGGTATCCAAAGATGATACAGGCCATGTCAATAATCTAAGTGGAATCAAGAAGCTAGTATTGAGTCAATTTAGAGTGCTACAAGTTCAAGAATGAATCATTTGTTCAAGTACTTGGTCTTTTTGTGTAATTAAGCAAATGGAGCACATTTGACATGATTTTTTTCTTGGAAAGCTCATGGTCGTTTCCAACCAACATTTTTAGTTATGTGCTAGATCTCAAGCCTTATGCAACTACTCCAAGCTAGAAGCTTAAGAAGATAGTCTTGGTCATCCAAAACTCCCCCTGAGTTCATGCCTAGTGCAATGGCAAGCCGTCTCATGAGAAAGAATTGGTGAGATCAGTTTTTTTCTCACAAAAGCGATCTTTTTGCATTTTCATGAACATAAGACTTGTACTAACTCATGCTTCATCAAGAAACTAGCATAGCTCAATCTAAAGCTCAACAAAGATTCAAGACTCAACTTAGCTTATTTGACATGGTATGAATCATAAAAAGATAACTAAAGAGAGACTAGTCTCAAAAGCTAACATGACATGATTTAATTCAAGTTGAGCATTTTAATCAACCTATCATGGCAAAGACTTGACTACACATATAAAGTTATGATCAATCTAGCAAGTAAGCACAAATCATGGCAAAATGCAATTCATTATAAACATGTCATAACCGGATAATAATCAAGGCTCCATGTAGTTATGTTACAATGCAAAAAGCTGAAATGAAATGCAAGAAAATCCAACTCCCTCTCAACATGTGATGTAACTTTAGTTCAAGTTGAGTTATGATAATATTAAGATCTAGAAGCTCCCAAATGAACTCCCCTTGAACCAAAGCGATAAAAACGAGAAGCTGGCAAGAAAATCAAAAAAGGCAGTCCTTAAAGCATAGACAAGATATAGAGGATCTATGGCTCAGACTGACTCTCATCTACCCCATATGACTCTAGGACTCTTAACTGATCATCTAACACACTAAGGAGCAAACACGTACCCTGTCTACCCAAGGGTGGCCCAACCCTTGCTAGAACCTATAAGCAGTGAGTGAGCTCAACCTAGTGAGAAGAGAAACAGCTAATAAGCAGCATCCTAGAATCACAAGATGAGAGAAAGAAGTCTGAACAACTAGACGTGAGAAACACTCTAATCTATGCTAGGAGGACTAACCCAAATGCACCCATATGTAATGCAACAGAAAGGAGTAAGAGCATAATAAACATGATAAAGCATGAAGCACAAAACTCCCCCTCACAACAGTCCATAAGGACAAACCACCCCAAGCTCCCCCCGTAGAGCTGCAAACCTAGAGTTATCCAAAGGCTTGGTAAAGATATCAGCCAACTGGTGGTCACTCTCCACAAACTGGAGCACTATGTCGCCCTTCTCCACATGGTCTCGAAGGAAGTGATATCTGATATCAATGTGCCTGGTCCGAGAGTGCTGCACTGGGTTCTTAGCAATGTTAATCGCAGAAGTGTTATCACAAAAGAGTGGAACACTGTCGATAACTAACCCAAAATCCCGCAGGGCCAAGACCATCCAAAGCACCTGACTGCAGCAACTGGCGGCAGCAACGTACTCGGCCTCTGCGATGGACTGTGCAAGACCGGACTGCTTCCTAGACGACCACAAAACGAGAGAAGTTCCAATGAATTGGTAGGTGCCAGAAGTGCTCTTTCTATCTATCCTACAGCCAGCAAAGTCTGCGTCCGAGTAGGCTCTCAAGGAAAGACAGGACGAGGAAGAGTACCAGATACCATAGTCAATGGTAGCTCAAAGGTACCGAAGGATGCGCTTCACCGCCTGGCGGTGAGACATGTGAGGAGAAGCCTGAAAGCGAGCACACAGACACACGGAGAAGTGTATGTCCGGCCTCGAGGCAGTGAGGTACAAGAGGGAGCCAATCATGTTGCGATACTCCTTCTGATCAACTGGCTCGCCGTCCTCATCTGGGTCAAGAGAAACTATGGACGCCATGAGAGTTGACACGGGCTTACCATCACTCATGTCAAAGCGTCTCAGGAGGTCACGAGTGTACTTGCCCTGATGCAGGAAAGTACCCTCCCTAGTCTGCTTGATCTGGAAGCTAAGGAAGAAGGTCAACTCGCCCATCATACTCATCTCAAACTCGGTGCTCATGACATCCTAGAACTGTGAAACAAGAGTATGAGAGGAGCCGCCAAAGATGATATCATCCACATAAATCTGGACGAGCAGAAGGTCAGTGCCATGTCTACGAATGAACAAGGTCTTATCCACTTTACCCATCTCCAAACCATGACTCAACAGATAGAACTTAAGCCTCTCATACCAAACTCTAGGGGCCTGCTTAAGTCCATACAACGCTTTGGAAAGCTTGTAGACATGGTTAGGGTATTTGGGGTTCTCGAAACCTGGAGGTTGTCTCACATAGACATCTTCCTCAATAAAGCCATTGAGGAAGGCACTCTTGACATCTATCTGGTAAAGCTTGAAACCCTTAGAAGCTGCAAAGCAAGCAGGATTCTAATGGCCTCAAGTCTAGCTACAGGGGCAAAGGTCTCCTCAAAATCTAGACCCTCAACCTGGGAGAAGCCCTGAGCTACTAGTCTAGCCTTGTTCCAAATGACAACCCCATCCTCACTCTGCTTGTTCTTGAACACCCATTTAGTCCCAATGATATTGTGACCTCGAGGGGGCTCAACAAGCGACCAGACCTTGTTTCTTTCGAAATTCTCTAACTCCTCATGCATGGCATTGACCCAAGACTCATCAGAAAGAGAATGACAAACGTCCTTGGGCTCGAAAGAGGCAACAAAGGCGGAATGGAGACAGAAATATGACATGTCAGACTTTGAGCGTGTGACTCGCTCAAAGAGGTCTCCAATCATCTGCTCGGAAGGATGGTCTTTTTGGATATGTCGGGGAGGTCCTGGATGAGATGAAGAAGTGGCATCTACCTCATGAGCTGACAAGGTAGGAACAGAGCCACTAGCTCCAGAGGAAGCAGAAGGCATGGGCTGATCACCTGGAGGTGCAGTGGAAGAACGCACCTCAAGGGGAGGATGAGAGACTGGATCGGGTAGACAACCCTCATCTCCATCGTCCTCATCATCCACAAAGATGGGCTCGGACTGCTCTAAAGAACTTGAGATATTGGGTCTAGTCCCCGGACTGGCCTCGTCGAAGGTCACCTCACATGTCTTACCATTTTACTAGACTCGCAGTTCCAAACCCTATACGCCCGCGAAGAAGTCGAGTAACCTAGAAAAATACTATCACAAGAACGTGACTCGAACTTGTCTAGGTTCCTGGACTTCAGAATGAAACATTTGCAACCAAACACCCGAAAATGAGAGACGCTGGGCTTTCGCCCGTATCTCAACTCATAGGAAGTGCGATGCAAGTGTGCCCGAAGAAAAACTCTGTTCGAAACATGGCACGCGGTCGCAATAGCCTCAGCCCAAAACTTCCTAGGTGTAGAGTACTTATCAAGCATCGTCCTGGCCATCTCGACCAAGGTACGGTTCTTCCTCTCCACGACGCCATTCTGCTGTGGGACGTGCGGAGAAGAGAATTGGTGCTCTACACCTGTCTCATCACAGAACCTCTCAAAATAAGAATTCTTGAACTCCGTGCCATTGTCACTGTGGATCGCTTGCAAGGCACCCAGAAGCTCAACAGAAAGCTTACTGAAAAGACCTCGAAAATATGTAAACGTCTCATCCTTCGAGGCTAAGAAAAACACCCAAGAGTACCTCGAGAAGTCATCGACCACGACAAGAACATACCACTTCCCTCCTGCTGACTGCACTCGAGCTGGTCCAACTGTGTCCATATGGAGCAGCTGTCCCGGTGCATCAATCATAGTCACTGTGACTGGAGGGTGAGAAGCGGCAACCATCTTGCCGTGCCGGCAAGGAGCGCAAATAATATCTTTGACCATCTTGAGTTTCGGCAGACCACGAATGAGATCGTGGCCGCTAACTCCGGTCAAATGGTCAAATCCAATATGACCAAGTCTCCTATGCCAGAAAGTAAGGTCACGGGACTCAGACGCAACTAAACACCGGAGAGGATCACTAGAAGACTCAGAAAAATCAGCACGAAAGATCCTCCCATAACGAGAAATCCCGCAAACCAGACTACCCGAAGAATCAAGAATTTTGCAAGCGTTTTTCTTAAAGCTCACCTCAAAGCCGTCATCGGTAAGCTGAGAAACAGAAAGCAAATTATACTGCAGCTTACTAACCAAGGCAACATCCTTCAAAATAAAAGATTCATTAACGCGCACTGTACCTTTGGCGATGACGCGCCCAGACGAAGCGTCTCCGAAGGTGATCGTCTCATCACCTGGAGCACGGGCTAGGGAAGAGAACCAACGGGAGTCTCCGGTCATGTGTCGTGAACACCCAGAGTCTACGAGCCAAACCTCTCTCTTCCCTGCCCGGCGAACCTAAGTCAATGAGAGAGTAAAGTCTCAGTACTGGGGTAAATCAAGAATGATTTTGGCACCCAATACTGAGTAACACGTCAAGTAGAAGAAGTAGCCACACACGACTAACCTCTAGCTACCCTACGCTCTCTGTCGCTCAACAAGCCAGAAGGTCTGTGTGCAGACCTGAAGCTGTTGTTGGGCTTGACTGCTACGGAGGAGCGAGTCAAGACACCAGCAACATGCTGATCACACCGCAGGTAGCTATCTCGACGGGGGAAACGAGATCTACCCTCAGGACGGTAGATATCACGAGCAGAGGCAAACCGAGGACGAAAATCAGAAACACCGGAAAAGCCAAGTCCTCGATACTGCCCAAAACCCTCAAAGTGATCAACTCTAGACCTCGTGTTGGTCTTAGGTGCACTAAAGGTCTGGGGCTGACCCTGAATACGCCTAAGAGCTGCAACACGATCTCTCTGCACGATCTTGGCGCGCCTAAAGTATCGCTCGATCAAGTGCCCATCCTTCTAACAGAAGGTGCAATGATACTTCACCTTCTGAGAGGTAGAAGTAGCACAATGAGGCTTCGCCTTCTGAGAGGCCGAAGCAATAGGTGGAATCACCTTGCTGTCAGAAATCCCTTGGACAAAGCCCGCTGACTTGAATTGAACTTTCTCAGTTCTGAGCTCGACCTCGATCACACCTGCGGCTATGGGTCTGAGCACGGCAGGTGGATGCTTCCTCACATCCTCAAGAAAATCATATCTTAGACCTTGATTGAACTTGCAAATCTTAGACTGGTCTAGAATAAGATTCAGCTTCTTCTTGCCGCCTACACACCTCTCGAGAGGGTTCATAAGGTACTGATACTCCCGAAAGAGAGAGGTGCAAGAAGAGCAGGGAGAAGAAGAGACAGCAGAAGGTAAGGGAGCAGAAGAAGAACCAATAGCAGAAGAGTGAATGGCTTGTGCATGCACAGCCAACTCGAAAGGGACAGTCCTACTGCTAGCAATTTGGTTCTCATCGCTAAGTGTCTCTACCTTACCCTTGGGCTTCTCCCCCATCTCAGCAATCACATCACAATCAGTTGGTGGCTTCACTAGAAGGTCCTTAGTTAGCTTCACATATTTTTCATTCAAATCAACGAGTTTAAGTTTTAGTTTTTCACAACTAATGCATGGTGATCTAACAGGGTTCTTAGTCGCATATTGAGCCATCTTCTTGTTGTGGTCAATCATTTCTTGAAACTGTTTTGAGACAGATTCAAGTTCAGCAGTTAATTGGGGATAGTTTATACATGAAGCAATTGGCTCAAGCAAAGAAGCATGCAACTCAGCAATCTTATGATCTGCCCTTTTTAAGTTCAACTTCAAATTATTGCAATTTTCACAAGACTCGGGCAGATCAAGGAGCATGGTATAAAGACCTCTAAATGCATTGTCCTTATCCTCACATGAGGTGCAAGAAGTAGTCTCAACAACAGTGGATGAAAGAGTGCCAATCCTACTCATCTCTAGCTCAGCAAGCAGACTAACATTCTCCACCTTAACAATGTCAAGCTCAGAAGACAGACTATCATGAGAGGTCCTTAGTTTCTCCATGTCACCAAGCATGGCACAGCATGATGTATCACATTCGTCACGGGAGGGAGCAGATATAAGTGAAGTAAACTCCCGTGACAGTCTATCTACTTCCTTCTCCAACTCGCTACACCTAGCTCTAGATCTAGCATGAAACCCACCTAGCTTAAGAAAAGCATCATTAAGCTGGTCATAGGAAGGGTATACCTCGTCGGAGTCGGAGTAAAGCTCGTTGTCGCTTACTTCGCCCTCAAGGGCCATGAAGCACATGCCGGAGAAGTCGTCGCCGCCCTTGGGGTCTTGCTCGTCCGTCCCATCGTCGTCGCTCCACCCCTCCACCTCGCTGAGGTCGAGGTCGTTGAAGGCGGTGAGGACGCGGTGGAAGAGCTTCTTGGCTTTGCCAAGGTCGCGGAACTTCTTCTTGCCTTGGGCATGTGCTGGGGGCTTCTTGTTGCGGTTCTTGTCAATGTAGTCATTCTTGCTCACACCGCCGTAGTCACCCTTGTCCTTCCCCAGCTTGGGCAGCTCACTCGAATGTGGTTGGGGCCACCACACTCGAAGCAGATCACGGGTCCTCCTCTCTTTCTGTCCCTCCTTCTCTTGTAAGCATGGGAAAATTTTCTGACTAGGAGGGCTAACTAGTCATCTGCAAGCTGCTCTAACTGATCATCAATTACGTCACAGAGAGCAGCAAGAGAGAATCCACAAAGCGACTCGGAAGAAGATCCAGGAGCTGAAGTGGGATCGGTGACTAAGGCCATCGACTGCGCTTTCGACCTTCAAGAGTCAAGGTCGAAAGATCGGTGGTATCCTTGATGGTAGTCACCTTCATCTCCCAAACACGCAAGTCCAAAGCAGCGAGCATCTGATGAGCATTATCCGAGTCGGGGTATGTGAGACCGACCGCTCAGAGATTGCTCAAAATCTTGTGGAACCGCGCAAAGCACTCATCGAGGGACTCGCCAGCGAGCATTTCAAACTTGTTGTAATCTCGCTTGAACTGGTCCTGTCATACCGTCTTGATCTAGGTGGTGCCCTCATGGTATGCATCGAGGGTCACCCAGATGTCGAAGGCCGACGTCAGATGAGAGATGCGATTGAACTCGCTTCGGCTCAAACCCTGGATTATGATGTTCCTTGCCTTCGCATTCGCCTCAACATCAGCCATGTTTCCGGCATTGATGTTCTCATCGGCAGGAACAACATATCGTACCTTGACCTTACGCCAGATGGCGTAGCCCTGTGCCTGGATGTAGGTCTCCATCCAACTCTTCCAGAAGGGATAGTCGATCCCATCGAAGATCGGGGGCTTGGTCGAGTACTTGTCTGTTGCCATGGATCACAGACCGGTTAAGATCTATAGACGTGAGCTAACCGGCTCTGATACCAATTGTTGGATCAAAAACGGCAACAGAGGGGGGTGAATGGTGCTTTTTAAAATTCGCCCCAAAGAATTCTCACAAAAGGGACTAGAACAGTAAAAGAAATGAAAAAGAGCACAAACAGATTTAGACAAAGCAAGAAAGATTGAACTGCAGTTTAGGCAATTAATGCAGTTACCCGAGAGACATGGATGATATTTCTTGCTGGCAAAGAAAGAACCACTGAAAACTGAAAGCTAAAGAAGCGGTCACTAAGAGCTAGTTGATACTTGCTGAGGAGAAGATTTAGGCATTTCGGCAGCAATTACTTAGCAAAGAAAACTGAAAGCATGTGCTGCTAAAAGCCGAAAAGAAAAGAAGCCTTTACTAGCCAAACAAGACCACAACGTGCTGCTACAGAAACAAAAACAAAGAGGACAAGGCTAAACCGAAAAGCAAAAGCTGCAAAAGCACTTAGCCAAAACCATTGAAAATAAGTAGTTGCTACCTGACAATGAAACCAAACAAAGAAATGCTTACTGCCAGACTAACCGAATGGATCTCCAAGCAAAACAAAAATAGGACTGAAGAATCGGCTAAAATAATGAAATGGCAGCAGAGGGTAAACAAGCTTGGCCAAAAGAATCAAATACCAATTAAAAGCTACCTGACTTGACCGAATAGAGAGCAAGAAGAGCACACAACTAGAAACTAAGCTGCCCATTAATGATGATTAAATAAGAGGGTTTACAGCCATCTCTCTAAAATCTCTCTCATTTTATCTCTCCCTAAATCACTCTCATTTTTCATCCATGGAGAGAATCAAATAAAACCCTAACTCTTACACCCACTCTATATCACTACTCCACTAGAGAGCATCCTCTATTTATAGCCTCCACTAATGGGTTTACAATACACTTTACCCATTAGCTCTCAACAACTCATGGCACTTTATCCACAATCCACTTCCTTTAGTGCAGCTTTGCGTATTCACCAAAACGCCCCTCGCGCACCTTCCAGGAAGCTTCCTCATTCCTTACCCTCCAAGCCACGCAGCCACCTCGAGTCCTCGCCGTCTTCGGCACACCTCGACTATTCTGACCTCGGCACCGCCTGCACCTAGTCCGGTCATCCCGTGCCTCGCCACGACTCCACCTCGACGTCCTGCAGCCATCACAGACAAGAAATACATTACATAGCACCGCTCGAAACACATAATCCTCGTTAGCATCAACGAATCGAACTCAATCAAGAAATTGCACAAACGACCAATCGGGAAGAAGAAAATGCCTCAAGTCCGACTAACAAAACCCGATTGCGCCAAGTGCCAACTCAGCACGAACCTCACAAACCAAACTCAATCTTTCCAAAATACTCGTCAATTACTCATCACAAGCATGTGGTCACAACCACATGGTCTCTCAGGTAGAATGAAAACTCGTCAGGTGAATATAGCCCTGAATTTGGATTTGCCCTGGGTAGATGTAGCCCAATAAT
This sequence comes from Dendrocalamus latiflorus, assembly GCA_017311315.1. Lineage (NCBI taxonomy): Eukaryota > Viridiplantae > Streptophyta > Magnoliopsida > Poales > Poaceae > Dendrocalamus > Dendrocalamus latiflorus. The sequence goes on along the minus strand of CM029620.1, from coordinate 6,814,339 downwards.
TATAATGAGTGGGTATAGCTCAGATAACAAAAACTAGCATATGGTAGATAAAATCATGTAACAGGTGGATGGGACCTTCACTACTATTAATATTGCATACTTTTATTCTCTTTAATAAAACATAGTTTAATCAAAACACTATCATAGGGAATTTCCTACTTATTTTAGCTTTTAGTTAATGTTTTTTGCAAATAAAAAACCCGAGCCTACCTTTGTTGAACCTTGCATGTGTAATACTGCATTCTATGTGTTAACTCATGGAGCATTGTTATTTGTACTCACCCTCGCTTGCTAAAATACCTCAGGATCTGCAAATCAATGTCACTATGCATACTACAATGCCTCAGGAGATTAGGACCTTCTCAAGTAGTATAATTATTTCCTTAGTTAGGCCAACTTTGTTGATGATTGAGTGCACATCTGTTATCCAAATTCATAAAAGTAGTAAGGCATTCTTTTAACCCCAGTCAATCGCTTGCCTGTGGTAAGATGTACCCTTCCCTTTTGCTATTGCTTCCGCTTCCGCTTTTGTGATGTTATTCGGCCCGATCGGCCCCGTATGTAAACTTGGTTCGATGTGGTGTACAACTCTAATTTGTAATATTAATGAATGGTATGATTCACGTTATGTATGAAATGATTCAGTGATATATCTGTGAACACTATCTACTGATTCAGGAAATAGTGCAGTGGTTTCACAGAGAATTCTGGATTGGCTAAATCCGGGTCTAACAGACAGTGAATTATGTTTCGGAAAAAGTCCCCTTTTCAACCTTTAACCATAGCCCGAGTCTGAATTTCAACACACAACTCCAAATCCATCTAAAACACAAGTCTAAACTATCAAAATCGTATAAAACACAACCCTCAACCTATTATAGGGTGGTTTTGCCATGATGTGGCATTGACGTGGACCTAGTTTTGATGACGTGGTGTCCTAGTTAGCTGATAAATAAAAAAATATGGTGGAGTCCACCCGTCATAGTTGGCTACTGTTGGATCCAATAGATGCCATGTCAGGTCAAAAGCGTCCTGGAATGGGTCCAATGGTGCCCTATGCTTTTCACCCTGGGTGGACAGCACCTAGAAGATCAGTTTTTGAGAGGCTAACCCACTCTACAAAAAGTTGTTTGGGTGGTGGTACTGGTCGACCATCCAATGCCTCTGCAACGAAGAAGATTATGAAGCAAGAGTGGCGTGCTAAGTCGCCAAGCGCTGAAAATTCAGAACCCAACAAGCAAGAAAGCAGGACTGCCAGTGCTGCAGAAGTATCAACCAAAGATCTCGGTAAAAAGCCAATTGTCATTAATAATCCGGCTAAATCCAGTAGTACTATGGTGGCTGTCCAGCTAGGTTCAGCAGCTAATGATCATGAAGCCAGCAGCAGTAGCGCGAAGGGAAGAGACCCCAAGTATACCCGGCCGAGGTGGTGCCCTTCAGGCCTGACCAAAGCTCAGAAAAGAAGGTTGCAGCATATGCGAAATCAGCAGAAGATCGAAGACGCAGCAGAAGCACAGAGAGATGAATTTTTCAATAAAAGTCGGCCCATGAAGCATGTATGGAGGCCTAAACCAGTGGATGGGATTACAGATACTACTACCGCAACAGCACATACATCACCTAAAGAGCATGAGCAGGTATGTACATTGGGAGATGATGAGGAGATGTTAGATTTTGAGCCCACACCAGCTAGAGAAAGTATGGATATCAATATGGTTTACTATCTACCTGCTGAGTTTCGTGCTGCTGATGAAGAAGGGGAGATAGCCCAGCTGGACTTTGGTCCTAAAAATGCCATCTTTGAGAAGCCTAAAGACCCGGTGAAGCATTTGAAGCCGCTGTACATCAAGGGCCACATTAACGGGTCACCGATTGCTAGGATGCTTGTTGATGGTGGTGCTGTCGTCAACCTCATGCCGTATTCAGTCTTTAAAAAATTGGGGCTGCAAGATGATGATTTGAAGAAGATGAACATGGTGCTGAATGGTTTTTGAAGAGAAAGATAAGATACGGGTGGCAAAGGCATACAACAAGAAAGTCAAGTTGAAGAGCTTTCAAGTTGGTGATCTAGTGTGGAAAGTGATTTTACCAATTGGCTCGAAAGATAATAAGTTCGGGAAGTGGTCTCCAAGTTGGGAAGGTCCTTTAAAGATTGCAAGAGTGGTTCCCGGTAACTCATATTTGGTCGAATCATTGCAAGGTACGTTGCTGCCCCGTGCTCTCAATGGGAGATACTTGAAGAAGTTTCATCCAAGTGTGTGGCAGGAAGCTTGAACATGTATGGCCGATACTTGTTTATCGCCCTTAGACTTTATAACATGGCCGATAATAACTTATCGCCCTTAGACATATAAACATGGCCAATGGATGTGTTGACATTGGCCTTGTTGGTCGAGCAAGTAATCCTTATTTTTTGGCACACAAGTGTTGCCAAAAAACAGGGGGGCATATGTTGATAATCAAATTTGGCTTGGAACTACAATCATCGTAAAACCAAAAGCAGGTTAACAAGGGAAGGTTGTGCCTATATCATGGTCGTGAGTAGTTACGACCACGGCAAAGCAAGTTGCAAGCCAGCTAGACCGGTTACGACCACGTTGGCCGTAGTCGAAGGCAGTTATGACGACGTTGGCGGCCGTTACGACCACGGCAAAGCAAGTCGGAAGCCAGCTGGGCCGGTTACGACCACGTTGGCCGTAGTCGAAGGCAGTTACGACCACGTTGGCGGTCGTTACAACCACGGCAAAGCAAGTCGGGAGCCAGCTGGACCGGTTACGACCACGTTGGCCGTGGTCGAAGGCAGTCTACGACCACGTTGGAGGCTACGACCACGGTGGGATCTACGACCACGTTGAGGTATACGACCACGTTGGAGTTTTCAACCACGTTGGAAGCTACGACCACGGTGGAGTCTACGACTACGTTGGAGGCTACGACCACGGTGAGGTCTACGACCACGGTGGAATCTACGATTACGTTGAAGGCCACGATCACGTTGGAGTCTATGACCACGTAGAAGCTTACGACTGCATTGGAGGCTACGACGAACACGATTGGCCACGATCAGAAGCCTGGTTCACAGTCGACGACATCAAGGTTGATAGTCGGCAGTCGAACTTACGACCACGATGAGAAGTCGGTGGCTTACGATCACGTTATAACGAGAAGCGGTAACAACTCTAACCACATTGAAGGAAATGAACGTAATCAAAAGGGTGGTTCGACTACAGAAAATTGACGATCGCCAGCATCAATGCGTGCTCATTGAAGGTTTCGATCACGGTATTTTGAGCGGCTGAAGGAAAGACAGCGCAGCGATGCAATGGAGCGGTCGTAGACTGCTACAGTAAGTTTACGATCACGAAGGAAAATTGATTGGTAAAGCAATAGAAGGATCGGAACTGGTCGTAAGCATCCAGAACCGGTCATAGATAGTTCTAACCAGTCGTAAACGATTCTAACCAGTCGTAAACGACCCTGGGAAGTCGTAAGAGACACTGACCGGTTATCGTAAAGGGTTCAACCACGCAGAGAAGGCCACGGTCGCGGTGAAGGCGGTCGTAAGGAGCAGCAATCAAATCGAGAAGGCCAGCACGTGCCAAAGGCGATTCTGACCATGTTGAAGGAAGTGAGCATGGTAAAAGGGATGTTTTTGGAGTGGTCGTACGGCATCAAGAGCACTCGGGATCGGTCGTAGGCAGCGCCGGCCGGCCATAAACGATCTTGGGAAGTCATGACACGCGCAGGCAACAGTTTGGAAAGGATCAGGAAACAATCTTGAAGCGATCTCTGCCGCGCGGTAAAATTGCAACCGAATAAATTAAGATAAGTTTTATTCGGTCTGGACTCTGATTCGATTCAAATAATTGTTGTTTCCAAAAGAAGCTAGGACCAGCTTCCCCCTATATATATGTATGTAGGGTTTACGGCCGATTGACAACACACAATCGAAACTCATCTACTATATTATTTTGCAATCTATTATTTTCCTCTGCCCTATTTTGCTTCTTGTTCTTCGTCGTCGTTTACTCCCTTGCGATAACGAATCACAAGGTCCTAGGGGCGGTCAGGCCGACCTAGGACAGCCCATCGCCGCCGCTCGCCCTGACGGGGTCCCTCCCGGGCGCGTGGGGTGTCGGGTCTCAAGAGCTCTCGCCGGCGTGTCCTGCGTATCGCGCTCCCGGCAAGACTCCTCCGGCGACGTGTCCTGCGTATCGCGCTCGACGCCGGGGGCACACGGTGACGTGTTCGTGTGCAAACACACTTTTGGCGACTCCACTGGGGAAAGATCAAAAAAAATTAACGCCGCCAATCACCATGACTGGCAGCAGCAAAATCCCAATGCCCGGGGAGGTTAACACCGATAATGTCGTCAAGCCCGGCTACGATGAATTATCGGAAGAGCATCGCCAAGCTTTTGAGGCATACAAGGAAAAGCGCGAGGAGGAGGATTTACGAGCGTTCCTTGCAAAATTCAAGAAGGATCGTCAAGGCAACATAACCCCACTCGGCGACATCACGTTCCCTCCTCCGCATTACTCGGAAAAGGTGGAACCCCTTGTAAGTGCCGCATCAACCCTTTCATCTGTTGCTACCAATTCATCTAGTGTTACAATGGAGCAAGTTCAGCACATGCTTAATGAGAACACTAGAGAGATCTTTGATTATATGCATCAGATGGCAAACATTAAGAAAATAAATAGTGCGGCCATGGGTACAAGTCAGGTTGGCACTTTTTCTAGCGTAGAACTTTCTAAGCCGACAGCGCCTATTAATTCATCGGCAAGTAGTGGAGTACCAAGTATACAACCCCAATGTGGCATGCCGTTGAGTTTCTTTTCCGGACAGCAAACTAAACCTGAAGGTGAACTAATGGTAGCGCCCACATATCCTAATCATATCATGAGCCTACCACCTTTGGGAACATCAACATCAGGCGATATAAGTATGCCAAGGTCCTTGCCATATTCTGTTATACCGCCGATGCCGCCTCCACTGCCTACCATGGTGACCAACACCCCTATAGCTCCTTTGCAGTCACCCATCACAGCTTCGGCCAATATGGACGAAGCATTGGCAAAAATTAGAGATGATGTGCGCAAGATGTTTGTTGAGTCTTTCGGCATTGAGCCGAGAGTTAGAGCCCGCACTTATCAGAAACCATATCCATCTCATTTTGATACTATTGCTTATCCCCAAGGTTATAAGCTTCCTGAGTTTGTTAAATTTGATGGTGGGGACAGCAAAACTACATGGGAGCACGTTAGCCAATATCTCGCCCAGTTGGGAGCAGCGGGTAATATAGATGAACTTAAAGTTCGTTTGTTTTCTTTGTCTTTAACTGGCACGGCTTTTTCATGGTTTTCTGCTTTACCCCCTGGTTCTATCATTACATGGTCGCAGCTTGAGCAAAAATTTCATGATCATTTTTATAGCGGTGACGCTGAGTTTAAGTTATCACATCTTACATCGGTTAGGCAAAAAAATGATGAATCGGTTTCCGATTATGTCAAAAGGTTTAGAGATGTTAAAAACCGGTGCTATAGTCTTGTGATAAGTGAAAGGGACTTGGCTGATCTTGTGTTTAGCGGTTTGAGAACTCACATTAAAGAAAAGTTGGAAAGTTATGAGTTTTTAACCGTTAACCAAGTATTGCAGCGAGCTTTGGCTAAAGAAAGCCAAAGTAAAGATATCAAAGAAAACCATAAGACTAAAGCTGACCTTCCTCGCATGAACGTCGTTGATTATTCTTCCGATCAGGATGATGAAATTGATGTCTATGCTGCTGAATTTGTTTGGCCCTCAAAGGCCAAACCATATGCATGTAATGCTCTTAAGCCAATTCGCAAAAATCGTGAAGAGGAGATGAAGTTTACTTTTGATGTTACAAAATGTGATAGAATTTTTGATGCTTTGCTGAATGATAAGGTCATTAAAATTTCTCATACTTTACCGCCGTTTGAAGAGCTGAAGCGACGAGCTTTTTGCAAATATCATAATTCTTTTTCTCATGCCACTAATGATTGTAATGTTTTTCGGCGACAGATCCAATCGGCTATCAATGATGGACGATTGAGTTTTGCCGAAATGCAAGTGGACAAGTCTCCCTTCCCCATGAACACGATGGATATGGAGGGCAGGAAAGTGTTGCTTCGGCCTGAACATGCCAAATCAACAAAAGGAAAGCCAGGTGTTGTTATCGGTGAGCCTAGAGTGATACATGCCGATGACAAGGTCTCAGGAAGAGAGGTTGTACTGGAGAAGGCCCCAAATGGAAAGGAAACATTGAAGATCACTGTGAGCACTTCTGTACCTGGGGGGCAAGTGCAACATGAGGCTTGCAGTAAGTTTATCAAGCCCAAAAATCCAGAGGTTGGCAAGTGGAAGAAAAACAAAGCAAAAGTACAGCGGAAGCGCATCAAGCCAACATTCGATATGCTGCTGTCCAAATATGCTAACCAAGCGGCCACTTCTAGCTCTAATCGACCATCACAATTGAAGTGTCCAAGATCACCTCCGAGGCATCAAATACAACGTCAGTTTCGTCCGTATGAGCCATGGGCGCCTACGCAATGGATGACACCTTTTTCCTACACACCATACAATATGAATAGAGGGTGGGCGCAGCCTCCAATGGTGCCCTATGCTTTTCACCCTGGGTGGACAGCACCTAGAAGATCAGTTTTTGAGAGGCTAACCCACTCTACAAAAAGTTGTTTGGGTGGTGGTACTGGTCGACCATCCAATGCCTCTGCAACGAAGAAGATTATGAAGCAAGAGTGGCGTGCTAAGTCGCCAAGCGCTGAAAATTCAGAACCCAACAAGCAAGAAAGCAGGACTGCCAGTGCTGCAGAAGTATCAACCAAAGATCTCGGTAAAAAGCCAATTGTCATTAATAATCCGGCTAAATCCAGTAGTACTATGGTGGCTGTCCAGCTAGGTTCAGCAGCTAATGATCATGAAGCCAGCAGCAGTAGCGCGAAGGGAAGAGACCCCAAGTATACCCGGCCGAGGTGGTGCCCTTCAGGCCTGACCAAAGCTCAGAAAAGAAGGTTGCAGCATATGCGAAATCAGCAGAAGATCGAAGACGCAGCAGAAGCACAGAGAGATGAATTTTTCAATAAAAGTCGGCCCATGAAGCATGTATGGAGGCCTAAACCAGTGGATGGGATTACAGATACTACTACCGCAACAGCACATACATCACCTAAAGAGCATGAGCAGGTATGTACATTGGGAGATGATGAGGAGATGTTAGATTTTGAGCCCACACCAGCTAGAGAAAGTATGGATATCAATATGGTTTACTATCTACCTGCTGAGTTTCGTGCTGCTGATGAAGAAGGGGAGATAGCCCAGCTGGACTTTGGTCCTAAAAATGCCATCTTCGAGAAGCCTAAAGAGCCGGTGAAGCATTTGAAGCCGCTGTACATCAAGGGCCACATTAACGGGTCACCGATTGCTAGGATGCTTATTGATGGTGGTGCTGTCGTCAACCTCATGCCGTATTCAGTCTTTAAAAAATTGGGGCTGCAAGATGATGATTTGAAGAAGACGAACATGGTGCTGAATGGTTTTTGAAGAGAAAGATAAGATACGGGTGGCAAAGGCATACAACAAGAAAGTCAAGTTGAAGAGCTTTCAAGTTGGTGATCTAGTGTGGAAAGTGATTTTACCAATTGGCTCGAAAGATAATAAGTTCGGGAAGTGGTCTCCAAGTTGGGAAGGTCCTTTAAAGATTGCAAGAGTGGTTCCCGGTAACTCATATTTGGTCGAATCATTGCAAGGTACGTTGCTGCCCCGTGCTCTCAATGGGAGATACTTGAAGAAGTTTCATCCAAGTGTGTGGCAGGAAGCTTGAACATGTATGGCCGATACTTGTTTATCGCCCTTAGACTTTATAACATGGCCGATAATAACTTATCGCCCTTAGACATATAAACATGGCCAATGGATGTGTTGACATTGGCCTTGTTGGTCGAGCAAGTAATCCTTATTTTTTGGCACACAAGTGTTGCCAAAAAACAGGGGGGCATATGTTGATAATCAAATTTGGCTTGGAACTACAATCATCGTAAAACCAAAAGCAGGTTAACAAGGGAAGGTTGTGCCTATATCATGGTCGTGAGTAGTTACGACCACGGCAAAGCAAGTTGCAAGCCAGCTAGACCGGTTACGACCACGTTGGCCGTAGTCGAAGGCAGTTATGACCACGTTGGCGGCCGTTACGACCACGGCAAAGCAAGTCGGAAGCCAGCTGGGCCGGTTACGACCACGTTGGCCGTAGTCGAAGGCAGTTACGACCACGTTGGCGGTCGTTACAACCACGGCAAAGCAAGTCGGGAGCCAGCTGGACCGGTTACGACCACGTTGGCCGTGGTCGAAGGCAGTCTACGACCACGTTGGAGGCTACGACCACGGTGGGATCTACGACCACGTTGAGGTATACGACCACGTTGGAGTTTTCGACCACGTTGGAAGCTACGACCACGGTGGAGTCTACGACTACGTTGGAGGCTACGACCACGGTGAGGTCTACGACCACGGTGGAATCTACGATCACGTTGAAGGCCACGATCACGTTGGAGTCTATGACCACGTAGAAGCTTACGACTGCATTGGAGGCTACGACGAACACGATTGGCCACGATCAGAAGCCTGGTTCACAGTCGACGACATCAAGGTTGATAGTCGGCAGTCGAACTTACGACCACGATGAGAAGTCGGTGGCTTACGATCACGTTATAACGAGAAGCGGTAACAACTCTAACCACATTGAAGGAAATGAACGTAATCAAAAGGGTGGTTCGAGTACAGAAAATTGACGATCGCCAGCATCAATGCGTGCTCATTGAAGGTTTCGATCACGGTATTTTGAGCGGCTGAAGGAAAGACAGCGCAGCGATGCAATGGAGCGGTCGTAGACTGCTACAGTAAGTTTACGATCACGAAGGAAAATTGATTGGTAAAGCAATAGAAGGATCGGAACTGGTCGTAAGCATCCAGAACCGGTCATAGATAGTTCTAACCAGTCGTAAACGATTCTAACCAGTCGTAAACGACCCTGGGAAGTCGTAAGAGACACTGACCGGTTATCGTAAAGGGTTCAACCACGCAGAGAAGGCCACGGTCGCGGTGAAGGCGGTCGTAAGGAGCAGCAATCAAATCGAGAAGGCCAGCACGTGCCAAAGGCGATTCCGACCATGTTGAAGGAAGTGAGCATGGTAAAAGGGATGTTTTTGGAGTGGTCGTACGGCATCAAGAGCACTCGGGATCGGTCGTAGGCAGCGCCGGCCGGCCATAAACGATCTTGGGAAGTCATGACACGCGCGGGCAACAGTTTGGAAAGGATCAGGAAACAATCTTGAAGCGATCTCTGCCGCGCGGTAAAATTGCAACCGAATAAATTAAGATAAGTTTTATTCGGTCTGGACTCTGATTCGATTCAAATAATTGTTGTTTCCAAAAGAAGCTAGGACCAGCTTCCCCCTATATATATGTATGTAGGGTTTACGGCCGATTGACAACACACAATCGAAACTCATCTACTATATTATTTTGCAATCTATTATTTTCCTCTGCCCTATTTTGCTTCTTGTTCTTCGTCGTCGTTTACTCCCTTGCGATAACGAATCACAAGGTCCTAGGGGCGGTCAGGCCGACCTAGGACAGCCCATCGCCGCCGCTCGCCCTGACGGGGTCCCTCCCGAGCGTGTGGGGTGTCGGGTCTCAAGAGCTCTCGCCGGCGTGTCCTGCGTATCGCGCTCCCGGCAAGACTCCTCCGGCGACGTGTCCTGCGTATCGCGCTCGACCCCGGGGGCACATGGTGACGTGTTCGTGTGCGAACAGAATGCTGTGTTTTAGAAGATTTTGGGGTTGCATGTTTAAAAATAGACTTGGGTCATAGATAAGGTTGTAAAATGAACATTTTCGCTAAGTTTTAGTGAGAGTTTCAAAAAACATATTTTTTTTCATTATAGATTCTCATGATTGCGTGTAGTGAATATCTTGTTTGCAAAGAAAGTTTTGAGCTTACCTCCTTTGTGTTTTGTGAAAAACGAGAAAAAAACCCTTTTGGTAACAAATCATTACGTAAATTTGTTTTCTTTTTCCTAGTTCGTAACGTACAATTTTGGGTAGAAGTATAAACTGGCACATTGTAGGGATGGAAATGGAAAAAACATCATTACTATTATAAAAGAATGAATTGGTGGCCGTACGTTCATTCTCCTTCAACCATTCCATTTCTTAGACTTCTCATCACTCTTCACTTTCTAACCAATCAGAGCAACCCCTTCTATAGCATAATTTTCTATACATCCAATAAATTGCAACATGGTGGTCGTACGTTCGTTCTCCTCCAACCACTCTATTTCTTCAATTTCTTATCACTCTTCACTTTTTAACCAATCAGAGCAACCCCTTCTATAGCATAATTTTCTATATATCCAATAAATTTCGTTGTAATACACGGACACATAACTAGTAAATGGATGAAATGCAAATGTATTTGTGTGTCCATTTAAGCTAACATGCGTTGTAGGGGCTGGTGGCTTATACTTAGGTGAGGCACTCCTCAAACCGCCACCGTAGGCCATCGTGCATTGAGGATGCCCTTATACGCCCTCACCATTGTTGTCTTCGTTACATGTAAACTTGATAAAGTGAACTTTATGGTATGGATGGTCAATTTCCTACATGAAACTCTATTCATGTTCAACTTTGTGAAAAAGAGGATCTATTAGCTAGGCTGAGGATATGCGCAACTCAGTTTGTGATAATTTAGTTGATTTACTCACATTATCTTTGTCTATACTCATTTCTAAAAAATGGTGGTATATAATTACTTTGAATATAAGTTTTTGTAAGTAATTCAAAAAACAACCACTATTTAAAGCAACAAATATGGGTCATATTTGGAACTCAGGAACTCTACACGGATTTCAGAATTCATGTCAGATGCAGAGTGGACTGTACGCATTTCAAACCATCTGGTCACACAATCGACCGTTCAAATCAATCCACCATGTTCGAACTTTAGCATCCATTTGAGCACGTCGCCAAGTAAATTTTTGGAAATAAAGTCCCATTCGCACGGAAGAAACTGCCATGGGAAGGGCCTCACGTGAGGCCCATCCCCATCCGCCGCCCTCCCCCAGAGAAATGGGCTTCCATTCGCACGTGCTTCAACCCGGCAGGAAGACAACAGGGCTGAAATCATTAACAAGTAGCCACCACAGGCAGACAGTTCGCAGGTAACACAGAAAATGACATAAACACAGGCATAAAATCTTCTTCGCAGTAATGCATATCATAAACCTCATGCTCCACCACTCAACAGCGCCACACTGAGCACTGAAGGCCATTCAGCAATGAAAGCACGAGCTGCTGCAGTTCAGCGAATTCGCATGCAGACAGCAGCTCAGCGAATTCACATGCAGACTGCTATAATTCTAGCACTGAATCGTAGGGTGTAATGTGCAGCAGCGGCAGACTGATAAAAGAACAAGCCAAAACACGGAGTACCAATGCAGCACCAGTGTGAGTTTGTCAAACTCTATTCATCTCTTGAAAACACACTAATGTCTAAATGTATAAGTTCTTAAGATGTGCAATGTTGAAGGCCACCCAAACCTTTAGCTGCTATTACAATACCAACATCTTCACTGTATTAGGAACTGAAGGGTGGATAAGACTATACGTCCATCAACAATGGCTAGAGATATAATGGAGTGCAATAGTATGACTTCAGCTGACTTCCTCTCTTGTTGCTTTAGGGCTAACCCATGGCGTACTTCTGAGCCCAGCTCCTTGCAGTGGTCTCATACTTGGTTCGATCCGTCTTGTACATGTGGGCAATCTCTGGTACAAGTGGATCGTCTGGGTTTGGATCTGTCAACAGTGAACAGATTGATAGGAGTACCTGAAAACAACCAGAAAGACTCAAAATTAGCTAGGAAGGTGATAAGATTACCTTCTTGTGTACTGCAATGTACATGAGCATTACAAAACATTCTTATTCGGATATTCTGTGCTATGGCCACACTACTGATGAACCCAGTACTGGCGTGGAACTCATACAGGAAATAATGTCACTGTTAAAAAGGTAATAAAAAAGATGCACATTGTTGTCTTTAAATCCAAACTTAATACTATCCAGAAGTCTAGTAAGCATCTTCCATTGTTTCATTGTGGGTGAGATGCATGTTATTCTGTGTGTGGATGCTAGGCATGATATGACAATACGCCATAACTAGGCAGAAACAAGTAGACTTAGTGACTTTCGATTGTGTATTGTAAAAATCAGCAGTGGACCTTTTTGATGGAGAGAATTACATGAGATGATATGAACACCAATTGGCACACCTGAACCAAGATAAACCCCAAAGCTGAAATTGGTTCTGATGGTAACAGTTGGCATGATTTAAACATAACTGCAGACATATGGTCATCTGGATGCAGCTTTGGTTATAACAGATAATACATTCTGTACAATGTTCAAATAAGATGACAACAAAAGTGTTCGAATAAGTTCATTCGACACAGAACCATATATTGTACTGTCAGCTATTCCATCGATTATATTAGTTACTAGTCAAGCTATAGCTGCACTACAAATAACATTTAATTTGAGATAAGGTCCTGTAAGAGAATATAGGTGCATGGTCTCCGGAACAGGAAAAAACTGGCAGTGATCCAGCTGGTTAGGCAAATCCATAAAAAATTACAGAGGCGGAGTTTACCGAAACTATCTGAAATGCTATATTTAGTTATGTACTACCACACAAATAGATCCATGTGGAATACTTCAGAGTTGCAATCAAACTTTCCAACTGTGACCACTATTATATTCAGAAAAATCTAGATTGGCCGCATAGAAATATACCATAGATTCACCACCAAAGTACTTCAATAACTAATAATTTTACAAAATTTTGCTAACATGCTATGATAAATTTAATGGTCAAATTTCTATCTTGGAGAGGCAAGGTGCCTAAAATAATATATTTATGATGACAACAACAACAATAAAGCTTTTTACCCCAAACAATTTGGGGTAGACTAGGAATGAATCCTTCTCAAGATCAAAGAGATGAGAGTCTTGAAATAAAACCTACAATGCTAAAACCCTAAGCCGTACATCCTACTATCTGAGCCAAGAGTCTAAAACACTGCCTCTAACTTTCTTATGGTTCCGGTACGTGAATCGCTAACTTTCATACACTTCTATCCGAAGCTAATTCTTTATATACATTTCAATCCCCTAAGTCTCTTTTAACCGCTTCCTCTCACGTCAGTCTTGGTCGACCTCTGCCTCTTTTTACGTTTTCAGTACGCCTTAAAATTCCACTACGTACCGATGCCTCAAGAGACCTTTGTTGGAGATGTCCAAACCATCTCAAGTGATATTGGACAATGGAGTAAAATTATCAATAATACCATGTAGTTCCCATATTATTTCATCATAAATTATCAATAATGCCATGTAGTTCCCATATTATTTCATCATAGACACATTGTTTAGTGGTACTAGCTAAGAAAAATATAAGTAGCTCCCTTGAGCTTCAATGGAAATATGCTGGTTCTCTGTAGGCTCCAAATCAATTCAGGGTAAACCATACCTAACTTGAACAACTGAAAATCCATGATAAACTGGAACTAGTTTGGTAATACCCCTTCAGGAATCAGACTTGGACATTTGGAAATTTTTCGTGAACTAGATACCTTTGAAACATATTGCTACGTGTATATGTGTGTTATCAATTGGACAACATAATTGTGTGAATGTAAAGTTACGACAATCTTCGTTTGATTACTCATTATGAGTTTTACATGCTGAGAAGAGTAAGCAGAGGTCAATAACCTTAGAAATAGTTAAAGCTGGGCTCCATTGCTCCTTCAGGATATCAAGGCAAATGCTCCCGTTGCTATTAATATTTGGATGGAAAACCTTTGTCTTGAAAGCAACCTGCACAATTAGATATACTTTCAGGAATAAAAAAGCTAGAGGTATTCATTTCTATAAGAGGTTTTAATTAAAAATGTAACCTAGTACCCATCAATCAAAATGAAAAGATATCATATTATGCGATCAATCTTATCAAGTATCTACTTGATAAAGGAAATTCAGTTTCCATCCATAATTCCACATTATCAGAAGCCATAGAGTAGCAGCCAGATTACAAAGAGCCATTTATACTTGCTTACCAGCCTTTGGTCCAGAAACAGAAGAAACAAACTAACAAAGCCACCACAAATGTTATAGAATACAGAGCGGAACTCGATGGGGAGAACATCAAATCAACCTAATTGCATAGTGCAACATTCAGCTTGTGTTACCATCGTTGATTCTTCACTTATCTTTACATATCTTTCAATGTGACAACAAGTCAATCACTACCAGGAAATTTCAGTACAGAAGAGAAAATCAGACAAGAACAAAGAAAAAAGTGAGACATGAGTACATGACTCACATGGTATAAAACAATACCACAGCATGGATGTTCTCACTAATGTAGCAGAGTACTATTAATTTCTACTTATATGTTACACTAACTCATGTTCAGTTTGCAAGTTGTAACACTAGTGCTCCATGCAAAGCCAATCTATAATATCAGAAACATGAGATGATGAGAACCTTGCTCATAATGCAAACATTGTAACATCTACTTACAGTGTGGCTTCCTGAGGTTTGGTCTCATTGTTCACGGCCACTTTTCCTAATAGACTTCTATTTGAAATAGGTTTCGTATTTATAATGGGCCCAAACAAGCTGTAGTCATCATAGATCAAATTTACCCTACTTATTTTAGATAGTGGGGTTTGAACCTATATCTCTAGAAAGATGATGCTTGGTAGAAAACTCAATCTTAAAGAAGGCTACATGTCAAAGTTATGGCAAACTATGAAAATGTTCTGGCAGGCAAACAGATAACAAGGATGCACAACATGAGAACACATTTTACAGCACCTACCTTCAAATTCAATAACCCCGTGTTTGAGGAACGAGAACAATGAGAGAGAGAAAAAAAGATAAAAGAGGAAAGTAAGAAAGCTGAATTAATAGAAAGAGAGAAAACAGACTTGTAGCATGGCACTTGTAAATAACATGATGCATAGCATCATTTGTATCATGAATAAAATTTTTGTGCTTGTTCAAACTAATAATAACTTTGCTATACCTTAGGTGGCTTGAATGGATAATCCGGAGGAAAGTGGATGGAAACTAGAAAAACACCACCTGCATAGGGACTATCAGAAGGACCCATGATGGTTGCTTGCCAATGGAACATATCTTCTCCTACCGGTCCTGCCAAATGAAAAGATTACTGCATCCCAATTAAAAGGTGGTATAGATAATCACACAATAGATGCATGGTTAAGTGTGAAACTATCCTATATATTACCGTTGGATATTCGTTGGCAGAGCTATATTAGTTTTTACAGAACAGGGTAAGTTTGGGTTGTTGCTAAAATCAGTGCAACCAAGCCACTAAATGTGTAAGAGTGGGTCTTACGGACAAGTCATAAAGATATGGAAGTGAAAAATTTGTAGTCCTAATTTATGATAAAAATTGTAAAATTTTCCATGTGCTATTTACTTAACCGGAAAATAAAATGTCAAAATTGAGATCAATATACGATTAAATTCAATTATAGTAGTGCAGAATTTTCAGTTGTCCAAAGAAGAATAAAAATTTTGAGAAATTAACAAGAAAAGTATTGTCTTGGTCCCTAAACTTTTCGAACCATTTTGATCCCACAACCTTGCCCCCATGATATAAAATAAGTGATGTTAGAGAGGTGGTTTCAGGCCATATATGTCATTGACCGGAAGACTCACTAGATTTAATGACTTTTTATTGAAATAACCAAAATTAAACCAAAATAGCTCATTTGAAAAGTTCTGATTCTAAAATGGATTGGAGGATAAGAACAATACTTTTCCGAGTTTCTTCGAAAACATCTGATTTTTTTTAAAAAAAAAGGTTCCCCAAAGTAAACATGATGTAGATCTAGGAAGCATTTTTCTACACAAATCAAATCAAGACATCATTTTATTCGATCCATAGTAAGATAGTATTATGTTGTGGATATAAAACGTCCATTCAAGACACTGATTGTATAAAAAAAAAGTTTGGATGGGAGAATCTTACTCACCATTCAAGACACTGATTGTATAAAAAAAGTTTGGATGGGAGAATCTTACTCATAATTGAGCCCTACATGAATCTAATGAGGACTGGATATTCTAGGACTCAACCAAGCCCAACACAGCAAAGTAGCAAAGTATATGTATCACCCTAGATACATCCATTCCAACCCATTCTAATATTTAGGCTTTCATTCTCTCTTTGTCTAACAGGGTTAACCTAATTGGTATGAATGTTTCCCAAGGTTTGTAAGCAACTAGAGCCAACCATGTGAAACTCATCCCAGCACTACCAACCCAAATGTGGACCAAATTGGGCTAGGGTTATAGAATTTCTAAACCCAACTTGACGGCACTTTACTTAACTACACTGAATCAGGAGGCAATCTTTTATATATTATAAATTCGAGAAATAATAAATGTATAATGCATTCAAATCATCATTACTATTATGAAAGAATGAGTTGGTAGCCATACGCCCGTTATCCTCCAACCGCCTCATTCCTTTGACTTCTCACCACTCTCCACTTCCCAACATATCAGAGCAACCATTTTCCATAGCATGATCCTCTATACATCTAATAAATTCAATTACAACGCATGGGCACATAACTAATTTATTTATATGCATAACTCTACCACCAAAGCAGGATGCAAAACATCATAATGGTCATAGTATTATTAAATCAAAGGGTCTAGGTTGTGCAGTTGCAATATTCAATTTGAGAAAGTTATATGTTATATACTTTGAGCTTTGCAACATTGATATTGCCATGTGTAGCATGAAGGGTTCATGGTGCACAGCTATTATAAGGCTTTTATAGCTCCTCCAACCGTAAGTAGGCTAACATCAGCCACTCACATGGATGATGATTTTGACATAGTCAGGACTAAGGAGGTTTGTTAGGAATTGGGGTGGCCCTAAGAGCAAGTTTAATAGAAGAGGTGGCTGCCACCTTTAGGACTAGCCAAATAAGCAAAAAGAGTACAAGTGGCTCATGGTGGAGGTAGCTAATACAATAAGTTGAGTAGAGGTTACCTCTACTAAAGCACTCAAACATTTAATACTTGCATAAATATATCAGGGGTCACCTCTTGCATGAGGGGCAGCTTGCCTCTCTCTCCTCGTATGATGTGCTAGATGCCACCTCTTGCATGAGGGGCAGCTTGCCTCTCTCTCCTCTTTTCTCTCTCTTCCACTTAGGATTGTGTTGACGTGGATTTCGTTAGAGGCGACCTAGTCAGCATTATTGTACTTGCTCTAATACCCATACTAATCAAGGTTGTCACGGAGCTCCGGCAAGTCGCGACGAGACCGGAGCGCCTAGACGCCTAGTCGACTAGGCGCCCGCCATGGTGACAGTTAGACGATAGTAGTTAGACGATAATAATAAATATAAGTAATACCTTATATGACCGAAAAATAAATAATTATGTAACATAATAGCACAAATTATCTAAATAACTATGCAACAGAGCTCAGGAGGTCCAAATCAGAATAAATTTATTGAGGGAGGGGTTCAAACCAGAAGAAATCTATTGAGAGGGGTTTATTCGTAATTTTTGGGAACTCCAAGGGCTAAACGGTAAAAAGACCACAACAAATCCGGAATCCATTTAACCCTAGCCGCTACACCTCCACCACCGCCTCAGCTTCCCGCACCTCCGCCGCCGCCTCTGCTTCCCGCACCTCCGCCGCCGCCTCTGCTTCCCGCACCTCCGCCGCCGCCTCTGCTTCCCGCACCTCCGCCACCTCCTTTGCTTCCGCCGCCTCCTCTACTTCCCACACCTCCAGCGTCGACGGCGGCGAGGGCCGGGTCCTCCCCCTCCAACGCTGAACTCGCACAGCTCTCGCGTGCGAGAGGCCGGAGCCGCTGTTGGCATCGCTTGGCACCGTCGTGCGGGACCGCGAGACCGAGATCGAGGAGCTCTGCCGCGCGCACTTCCACGACTTCATCTGCGCCGTCGACGACCTCCGCTCCCTCATCGCCGGATGAAGCAACGGCAGTGCGAGAAGAGGCGACCGGCTCCAGATCTGAGCCGACGGCGGCCATATTTGCACAGGGAGCCACATGCGGCCGGAATCGGCCTGGGCGACGAGCCTTGGCATCCCCCTCCGGTCGCCTAGACGACTTGGCGTCGCCTAGTCGACGCCGTGACAACCCTAATACTAATGAGGATCTACAAACACGCTACACCAACTACTCTAAGTTGGTTAACCTTTCCTTCTTACTACTTGGCACTTTGCTTAGCTTTCGGACGACTGAGCCGCTCACGGTAAATCACAACTAACAAACACTAAGTACTAGAAGTACACGGCTTACCATGGGAAACCAACAATTACACAATAGGACAACACTTTATTTACTACTATAAACTTGGTACAACAAGACACACTATTCTTGGTGGCCACCTATGTCTACGTCTCTACTCATGCCACCTTACTCTTTTCAATGGCATGGTTGTCACCTTACTCTTTTCCATGGCATGGTGGCCTAATAGCTTATGGTAACTCACTCATGGCACATATGGCTAGAGGTTATCGGCACCCCCTATTTATAGTGTTGCATACCATTAGATGCATGACACTTGTCATCATCTCAACCATTCTTTTATAAAAATCTAGATTTTAGAATTCTCTTCCTAAATATCTAACTCATGTTTCTTACTTTGCCATAAGGATTTAGTCTAGGAACTTCCATGGCAAATATCTATGTATGTATGCAAGCTCCCAAATATTCTAGAATATTACAATACCACAAGTATGCATTTTAATTCTTAACATGGTTCAGTTATGTATAGTGTAAACTTTGCAATGCAATCTCCCAATTTGGTTGTGGTAGTGAGGTAATCACAGTGCCCCCTTGATACAAGTTCAGAAGATAAGTAATCTGCAACTAAACAAATTATCAATTCAAGAAGACAGCATCTATTGACCGTAGAATAAGGTGACAGGATCCTCAAAACCAATTTTCCCCTCCCTGTACACTCGGACAAATGCCCACATCTAGTCTCTCATATTATAAACTGCACACAGACACCACCGTCTGTCTAAATCATACACCCGACCCAACCGAAAGATCACCCAAGCAGCAGCAACGAGTCAAGCACTCTTAATCCCTTCTCATTCCAAGAAACGGAGGAGAAAGAGAAACCCTCACCTGCGCTGCAGGAGGTCGGGGGATCCTTCTGCAGGTCCTTGAGCTCCTTCAGGATCCGCTTCGACGCCATGGCCGCCGGGTCAAGAACTGCACACCTCCACCCACGGATTACCCCAACAAAACAAACAGCAACTCAAGAACCGATCAGATTTTTTTAAGAAAAAAAAAAGAAGAAGCAGCGGCAGCAGCAAGAACAACAAAATCGCAGTTGGTGATCAATCGATCACTATTGGCACCTGGACGAGTGGAGGAATCGGGCGGATAGATCGAACGAACTGCTACTGCTTGCGGTTGTGGAATTTTCTTGCCGGCGAAGGGGAGAGAGTACGATGTGGCTGCGGGGCTGGACGCGCGAGTGGGACTGGGTCCACTGGGAGAGAGGAAGGAGAAAGAAACCTAGGCAGGTGGGCCCATGCAACTGGAAGCGAAGCGACTGGTCTATATTATTTTCCAGCGGTGGGGGCCACGGCCGGGACGACCCCGGGAAAGACCAACTTGGGCCCAGCCGAGGGTGCCTCCAATGGCTCCAATCGCAACTACACATGGGCCCAACTCACACGTTGTAATGGGCCAAGGCCCGACCCTACCCTACCCTGCCCAAAATTCGAATACACTTTAACCCACTAGATTGTTTGAAATCTGCCCCAGTCCAGCCCACAAAGTCAAAAGAATGGGTTCTAGCCCATTTCAATGATAATATTCAAATATCTCTTGAGATACTTAAAAGGCGCGTGATAGAGTTACATAGGGTGATCCTTTCTACTGTTTGGTATTCCCTACTACTGTTAGATTTGTTGGAAAACTTAGGCCCAAGTCTACAAGCCCAGCTCATTGGTGGGCACCCTCCACTTAATTTATAAATAGGGGATCTCAATTGTTATTATGTGTACCTTGTGAAAAGAGAAATCAACAAAAAAAAGGAGCTTCCCTCTCATCTCTTGTGTTCAATCTATTGTTCTATTGCATTATTCTGTATTTATTTCACCTCTTTTGCATAGGAGGAATCGATCAGACTAGACTCACCAGCGACGGTTCCTCAATACGTTATCAACACGAAACGCTCCGTGGATTGAAAGGTAATCATCAAAGCATGACACTCATAGATTGAATTGTTGTCTAGATTGCTTTTTATCACATACAATTTTTGCATTATAGATTAATTTTGTTTTCACGGTGCAAATTCTCTCTAATCTCCACGAGCTGATTGGAGTCGCCGGCACAATGCCGATCGGATGATTGGAAAAAGAGGGATTGTTGATTGCATCGTGAAAAAGAAAAAAGCCTCTCATGGAGCAACCCTGCACAACGCTTCCCACACGAGGCCGTACCGCCAACACGTGATCACACCGCCATGCGTCACTGCCCGCATGCGCCGCCGTGCCTCACCACTTGCACGCGGCCAAATCGCCTCGTGACACCCGCATACGGCCGTGCAGCTGTTGACCCCTGTACAGGCTACCACCCGCTTAGAGTCATGCCACCGATTCGGACGTCGCTCGGCCAACGGTTGCACGTGCTCACACCGCCCACATGCAGTCTCACCGCCGGCCACTAGCACGTGGTCGTGCCGCCATCGCATGCCGCATGCATTGCATGCCAACGGCCCCACATGGCTGCATCGCGTCGAGCCGCATGTGAGCCAGAGCCCCGCATGGCCATGGCTAAGCTGTCGCCGACTGTACCAACGTTGTCCCCGCATAGGCGCATCGCCGCGCACTCCGGCCGCCACTCTCGAGCATCCGCACGTGCCTCGATCGTCGGTCCGAGTGCCCGCATGCACCCCAGCCGCTGTGCGCGCCTAAATGCGCTATCGTTGCTGCCTCGCATGGTGTGCGCCACTGCCGCTCGGCCATGCGACGCCGCCTCCTCGTCCCGTGTTGCTTGGACATGCGCCGCGCCTCTTGGCCCCACACTGCCGCACGAGATGCACCACCGCCACACGCATAAATAGGGGTAGGGAAAACCTACCCCTTTGCCCCTTTGAGCCGGCCTGTAGTGGGCCGAGTGGGCTAGCAGAAAGAAAAAAAGGGGGCGGGCAGGTGCCCAAAATTTACAAAAGGGTCCTTGGCAAAACGGGAAATTACGCGAAATTTTTCTCAGAATTGAAAATTTACGGATAAGCCCTTGGAAATTGCAAATTTCAATGGAAATTCATATTCCAGCATAAAAGTGCCTCAGAAATTCAAATTTTGGAATGTTTTTAACATTTGAAGCATGTTTAGCATTGCTGTTATTACTTTCTATATTTTCTATATATTATTTATTGTTTTGATTAATTGTAATTATTTAATTTGCCTTTAATCACAGAAATTAACAGTAAAATTATAGAAAATACATAGAAAATTCTTGAGCATTATGAGAACTTTTTGTACCATTGTCCAATTAATTTTATACATATTTATCTGTAGTAAATTTATATATTTCTTTTATGCATATGTAGATGATAAGCATCACGAACCGGGAGTTCGAGGAGCTAGCCCAGCATGGCCAAAACTATTTGACTTGGACTTCCGATGTCGAGATCATATTTGGAGCCAAGAAGCATTGCGTTGCTATCGGGATTGGTGCACCACAAGTATTCACGTTACCTAAAGACAGCGCTAGAGACAATATCTTCAACAGTATGTCATTCTTCTAACTATTTTATACTATTTTTACCGTAACTTCCTGTCTCACACCCTCTTATTATTTGCATTGGTTTACAGGCTCAATACGTCTCTTATATAAGAGATACCATATTATCTCTCTTCATCTCTTCTTTTCTCCATATAGAATTTTATTTATTTAATATAGTGAAGAAATAACTAAAATGATGTTATTGGAGAAGCTCTTATTGTAGACGTTTCTATGCAGCATCATTGTACTACACATGGCATGAAGCTGTGGCAAAACAATAAATGCCTTGGATTATCTTCCCATGGAAAATATGGAATGGCACATAGCCCCAAATTGATAAAACGGGCTTGATTAAGACTGATACGGACTCTGGCCCCGCTCATTAACTCCCCACAGTGACAGTAATACTGACAGGTATTTAGATAATTCGATGCCAGGCAAAAAAGAAAAAAAAAAAAGAAAAGCCTAATCCACCCCACTGTGCTTCGGAGAAGAAAAATGAAGGATGGGATGGTTTGTCTTCCATATTTCTTTCTTCCCACCCAAAAAAAATCTTCTACTTCGGACGATCCAGTAGCTCCCATGTTGTCTTCATCCATTTTACATCACGCTGTTGAAGAATATTTCCGGTGATCCACTGCATATTAAAGAGAACTACCGTAATTATTCTTCTATTAATCTCGTACAGACAAAATTATAACAAAAGCCAGCAGAGCCTAACTAATAAGAAGGCATAAATCGAAATCACTATATCAGATGAAAGCTATCAAGTGTTCTACCGTTATCTCTCCAATCGACATGGGAACTGGCAGCAACACAACGGCGGCGAAGGACAGCTATATGAGAAGACGTCCTCAGCTTCTGCTCCTAGTTTATGATTTTTAACTTCTTAATTTCATGTTTTTATTTTTTATTTTTTTCTCTTATTCTTTTGTATTATCTGTGATGATATAGATTTTTTATTTTTTAAATTTAATTATACAGAAAAAAACTAATAACAGCTACATTACATTTTCAACCGTTACAGTGCAAAAAAGCTAGAAGCCTAGACTTATAAGCCCTTTAGAGCATTGCCTAACACATGCTTACAAAGCCTATTTGGATACAAAGAATTTCTGGAGTTTTAAGGAAGCATACCATGGTTTTTAAAAATAGAAATACTATACAATGCTATAGGTTCTAATGACATATATCTAGCTATTTATCCGGCCATTGTCTAGTCAATTCCACATTCTCTCTCTCTCTCCTACGTCCGGTTGGGGAGGGCAGCCGACGGAGGCAGGTAGCCCTCCTTCACCTTCGGCACCGCCCCTCTACCTCCTCCTTCAACTCTAGCGTTGTCCTCTCCCTCCTGCTTCACCTCCGACTACAGATTTGTGATGACCCGAAAGTGCACAGGATTAGTGCAGTACTTTCTCTTAGAGTATTCCAAAGTTTAATATCGAACAAAAAGGACACATGGAATATTCTAATTATTGTCAAGCAACTAATTAATAAACTTTAATTAAATAACAACGAGGAGCAGTAATTATAATGGAGAATAATATTCAAAGGCTAATAATTAAAACTAAGATTAATGATAAGGCCATGGCTATGAGAAGGTTGTGCTAGGGATGAGAATTAGGGCATAGGGTATTATGTTCACCTGCAATATTAGATAGTCACAGGATGATAATGATGATCTAGATAATAAGAGTAATTGTAATAATATCAAGAGTTCATGTAGGTGACACACCATAAATACATCTCCCTCAAACAAACATCATATAGAAGAATCTATTGTCTCACTCACATGCGCATAGTGCACATCACGCTCACAAATTAAGAAAAATGAAAAAGTTCATATAACACCCCAAAATTTGCTCAAAAGTCTATCCAGTACCCTGAACTATGCAGCTGAACATTTGATCCCCGAACTTTGCAATGTAGTTCAAATAACACGCTGACCTAGTTTTCGGATGGTAGTATTGCCCATGTGACGCGATGAGTGAACGATTTTACCACATAGGATGATAGGTTTGTTAAGTTTAGATGAATGACAGGTAAGACCTATATGTCCTTCTCTCCCAAATCAAAACAGAGAGGGAGAGGGAACTACAGGGGATGGTGGCCATGGAAGCTCAGTCGGGAGCTTTGGTACGGGAGAAGCCCTTGTCCAGCATGTCATCCTACCTGGCAAAACTGCCCACTTATCGCACTATGAGGGCAATACCAACATGCGAAACGGGGTCAATGTGTTATTTGAAACAAAGGCCTGGTTTCATAGTTCAGGGTGTTGGACGAACTTTTAAACAAAGTTTAAAATGCTTTATGGACTTATTCCTAAGAAAAAATTGTGTTAACATGGCTTACCACCGGAAGAATGCCTTAAAGTTCATGGCTACAGTGAACCCCCCTCAAGTGACTTGTTATCGAAAGCTAATCTCTATCGCTTTTGTTGTCACTGACTCTGTCGGTCGATCTTTCGTGTACCACTTGTTGCTACCTTGTCTTGCGCTAACCTGTGGAACATCGGGGCCCTTCTTATCTTAGTATAAGGCAAGATAGACAAACACTAGAATGAAAAATAATACAAAAGCATGCATGAATGATAGATCATGTCCATAATCTTTAACACTACATGGCTATCTACAACCCCTAGCCCTTAGGAAACTACTCACGTCTCATCATGGTAACCAAGAACGTTAGATATTTAAGTCATCGCAATAAGCAGGTACTATTTTGTTCACTGAAGTTAATTTGTCACTATCCGCTTCAAAAAATTTCGATATGACAACTTGCTGCCTTAATTCAAGGGATAAATAAATTCGTGCATATCAAAAACAACCTGTCCTTGTCTATCTCTCTCTCCAAGAAATTGTTATATTATCTTCTACTTCTGATTTCTATTTCAAAAATCAGAAACTAATATGAATATCTAGTTTTTTTTAAAACGGCTTCTCTATTTCTGTTGCTTTCGTCTCACTTCGAGGATAAGACAGAGCTTATGGATATATCACACACCCTATTCCTCACGCTCTCGTCTCACGCACGTATCTCTTTATCACTTTTTCCATCGCTCGTCCTCTTATTCTAAAAGTCACTTCTTTCAACTATTATTATTTATTTTTATCTAAAAGCTATCAACTATAACAAAAAACTATTAATCGTAGCCAATATCTCTCCATTACTTTTTTCATCGCTCGTCCTCTTAGGGCCTGTTTGGAACAGAGGAATTTCACAGGAATTTTGCAGGAATTTTGCAGGAAACAGTTCAATTCCCGCAGGAATCAGGAAAAATTCCCGCATTCCAAACAGAGCCTAATATTTTAAAAGTCACTTCTTTCAATTATTACTATTTATTTTTATCTAAAAGCTATCAACTATAACAAAAAACTACCCATCATAGCCAATATCATCGTGACCCGACCATGCCATGTCACTGTACTTATCGGCTTTGGTAGTCATATCACATTCTCACTTATCGTCCCTAGCTATAAAACAACTTCAAAGACACCACAGAAAGCACAGACTCACAGAGAAACCACCCAACAACCTGCAAGAATTCTGTAGACATGGAGGCCAACCGCGGCATGGCGCCAGAGATAACCATCGACCCGGCGGCGAGAGGTGGCGCTGCACGCGACGCGAAGCAGCAGGCGAGCAAGGAGCCCATCACGCCCGGCACGCCGTCTCAGGGCACCGTGTGCTGCGGCGGCGGCGGCGGCAAAGGTTCGGGCTCCGAGGGCAGCGCGGCGCAGGCGCTGCCAGGGTGGAAGCTCGACTGCCTCTGCAGGGAGTCCGGCTTGCCGCCGGCGATGAAGGGGGAATTCCTCTGTTTCTGAGCATCATACGTGAATCGTTTCATGGATCGATCGATGCTGTATCTGTTGTTAGTAAACTTTTGAGTGTGTGTTTATGCATGCGTCAGATGCATCTCACAACTCGCTTGGTTTATTGCATGCTTTAGTTTGATGCTAGCATAACCGGTGTTCGTTTACTTTTCCTTGTATTATAGATTGTAAACATCATGTTAAACGCCTATGATCATTAGATCTTTATACTTTACTACCATACTTGCATGTGGCAGCATGCATGGTTTTCTGGTTTTCTGGATGACAAGGGTTGTCTCAGTTAAGTTTAAAGTTTCCTTAAAAAAGCTCAGTGTCTAGTTTACTAATGTATACATCAATCGAAGTATCAAGGAATTTATAGACATGAGAAAGAGGCTCCAAAGAGGTTTTCAGTTAAGTTCAATTACAGAGCTCCCTGTAAGGTGAGAGCAGGCAGTGCTGATAGTGTGGAAGCCAAAGTGCACGGAAAAATTAAAATTTTCCAATGTGTTTGATTTGTCGGAATCCAATTTTGACAATGTCACAAAAGATAAGCTTGTTCAAAGGAAATGGAAAGGCATGAGGAAATGTCGTTCCTGTGATAAGAGGCAATATATTGGCCATGTAAATTTTTAGAAGAACATGCCATCTCCATAGTCCCATTTTTGTTAAAATGAAACCAAGTCGCAACGTTTACGATTACTGTTCATGATCCGAGAAGAAACACCCGTGTCAACAAAAAACCGCGATACATGAATCAGGCGATATTGGCCGTATAATAAGTATGTAATTCCTTGCTGGTCTGTCAACTCAACACCCGAGGACAACTACAGTTTGCATATCTCAAACCAGGAGGAAACAGTTATATACAGAGGAGGGATGAATGATGCCTTTCAATTTTTTTCCCCAAATAGAATTCACTTATCCCTTTACTCTGATAGTTACAAAGCTATGCAGATTAGGATATAGAATTTACTTGACACACCAAGGAAAACAGAGCCGAGAACAGCCTGTTCAATATACTGTGTAATCAAGTTATGATTGCTGGTTGGAAAACACTGGACAACTGAACTGAACACAACCAATCAGTAGAGAAAACAATGTGGTCGAAAGCCTAACAACGTGGTCGAAATTTAGCTACCAGTCGAAAGTTTAACATGGTCGAAGCCATTG
Source organism: Dendrocalamus latiflorus (assembly GCA_017311315.1). Classification (NCBI taxonomy): domain Eukaryota; kingdom Viridiplantae; phylum Streptophyta; class Magnoliopsida; order Poales; family Poaceae; genus Dendrocalamus; species Dendrocalamus latiflorus. The sequence continues at coordinate 6,787,424 of CM029620.1, read as the reverse complement.
TGGTCAAAACTAACGTCATCGAAACCACAGTAGTCGTAACCAACGTGGTCGAAACCAACGTGGTCGAAATCAGCGTGGTCAAAACCAATATGGTCGTAACCAACGTGGTCAAAACCAACATGGTCGAAACCAGCATGGTCGTAACCAACGTGGTCACAACCAACGTAGTCGAAATTGATATTGTTGAAAGCCAACGTTGTCAAAAACTAACATGGTCGATGACCAGCGTAGTTTAGGACTAATGAGTGGTCCAAATCCAGCGTAGTCAACGACTGATGTGATCGTAAACTACGTGGTCGGAGATTAATTAATGGTCGACACCACCGTTGTTGATGACCAAAGTGTGATCAGACTCACGCAACTTTTGATTGAAAGATCCGAAAGCTGTGAAACCAGTGTACGCATGTTTCCTAATGTCTCAAGAAGCTATTCCATTTTTGGATCGAAAAATCCATGACAAATTTGAGACTTTTGCAAATTAAAACTGCGTACACCAACCGAGATTTAAAAACAAGAACGATGAGCAAATCTTTGCTCGTGAGAAGAGAATAGCGAAAATGGCTTTGAGCACAATCCCACATGTCACAGCAAGCAGGAACATCAAAGAAATCAAATCAAAACTCTTGGATCAAGAAAAGATTGAGAGAGAAAAGAACAAACTCAAAACAGAGCAGTCATATGGCTAGCATAGTCGAAGACCATTGAACGCTCGTAACCAAATGCGGCCATGAGCAACTCGAAAAGCAGTGAAGGTGCACGACTACACGATCTAAGACCATTGAGGAATAGAAAGCAGATGTGGTCGTAAATGACTATAAGTATCAGAGGAGGCGCACGACCACACGACTTAAGACCATTGAGCGATAGAGATCAGATGTGGTCATGAACAACTAAAAGTATCAGAGGAGGCGTATGACCACCTGATCTAAAATCCTCAATCTTTTGATTAAGAGATTAGATGGCTGTGAAAATTTGTATGCAAGTTACTTAAGGTCTCAGGAAGCTAAACAAACTTGGATTGAAAACTCCATGATTAAGATGAGACCTTTTTGTGATTTGAGTAAGTGCACATGAACTGTGTTCTAAAACCGAAGTCGTTGATTAGAACTGCTCGTGGGTCAAAGACAGCCAAGATGGCTTTGGTTATATTCGCACCTATCACATCGAGTCAGCATCAACGAGATCAACCGAAAAACCTCCAGATCAAGAAATTACATAATGGGACCAAAATCAAATAAACACATGATTTCTTGATAGACTTGCTATTGAAGTGCCTAACTGATTGGAGATCTATCTTAAGAGATATTCTCCATCTTGTCCAGGTCCTTGACATAGTGTCAGACCCAGATTTTACAATCCGGAATCTTCTGTGATTCCCGCACTATTCCCTGGATCAGTAGATAGTGCTCATAGATTACAGTTCTGAATATCATAGTACATATCATACGGAAGCATAAATATAATAGTAAACTTACTCATGGGCCGTTTAGGCCGAATTCATTAAATTGCAGCAGCGGAAGAACGAAGCACACAGATGGGACCTTCAGGACATGCCCACAGGCAGCCAACTGGAGGTTCGCGACCTAGTTCTTGACACCTTCATCTTCTTCGCCATCATGATCCAAAAGTATTGTTAAAGCGTAGTGATCTGATTCCTGCTTCTGAATTTGTCGCAAAAGCGAGTGTGAGCACAAACCACCGTGTTCGCGAGCCAATACACAAAATGCAAATAAATAGTATGCATGGCTTAACAAAGGAGAGGCTCGAGTTATTTTATTTGCCAAAAATCGCTTTTAGCAACTTTGTCATTATTTAATCATAGCGTTATTGTTACTGCCTATACTCCACCTAGCGACTTCCATAATCGACTTAATCCACCAAAATACACTTTCTTTATTGATTGCTGTCTAAGGGCCTGTTTGGGAGAGCTCCACGACTGAAAACGTGGATCTGGAGCAGCAACTCCACCATGGAGCAGCTCCACCGTGGATCTGGAATCCCACCATGGAGTGTTTGGCTTGTACAGCAGCTCCAGATCCACGAAATTGAGGTTTTGGTGGGAATGGCCACTTTTGGTGGGATGGGGTGTGTAACCAGTGGCATTGGTGGGTAATTACCACCCAACTCCACGGTGGAGCACCCCTTGAGGAGCTCCATGAAATCCATGGATCTGGCCCTTAGATCCAGAATTTGGTGGATCCAGATTTCGCGGAACTGGAGCGTTTGGGTAAAATTTCGTGGAGTGGAGCTGTTTTTCGTGGATCTGGAGCTGGTGGAGCTCTCCCAAACAGGCCCTAAGACTCCAAATAGCGAAAGACATCATTTAATCAGTCCACCGATCATGCTCTTTCCATATTGATTGCTATCTATGACTCTAAACAGTGATTATCATCAATTATGCAATCCACCAATCATACCTTCATTACTGCCTAAATCCCCACATAGCGAGTATCATAACTTATATAATCCACTGATCAATTACCGTCTATAACTCCAAACAGCTAGCGACATCATTTATCTAATATCATTTATTTAATCCACCAGTATGCTTTGCATTCTAAATTCTTAACAATCCTTTCGTTATTGATCCACAACCATAATTCTTCAATAATCAATCTTATTTTTCCATTATCTATCTCTAACTAATTCATGAGTATACATCCACCAAGTATATTATTGATTAGGTCTACGATTCACCAGTATTCATCCACCAGAAATATCATTGATCAAGTTTATACTCCAGGAATTATTATCATACTCCAAACTCCCAAGATCAATTCATCCATCCAGAACTCGTTCAGATCCTATTAATCCCAATATTGTCAACATCTCCCAAGAATTTATATCAAATATCAGTGTTGTAATCCAACCAATACCCTTGCACTTCCTAATACTCCAAAGATCATATAAATCATCTATCTAATCTAGATATCCATGTGGGCTCATTTTCCCAGAATCCACACTATCGTTTTCTTTTTATAATCGACATGAGTCCACCAATATATTTATGTTTTTACCACAAACTTTCATCTTCATTACTCCCGACTCTACTTATTTTCTCATATATTTTACTTTGCGAGAAGAGAAAACATTTTACTTTTACAATATGATACATAAAAATTTCCTGAGACCTAGCAGTTTTGAACAAAAACATAATGTTCAAGAAAATGCAATAATAATAGCGATCCAGATTCCATCCACCGTTACATGGCATCCGCACCATATAGCATCTTTCAGCGTTATAGCCGCTTAACTTACCACTGGGACGACACCCAGGACAATTCAAATCAGGGCTTTCCACTGCCCTCCACTTTTTCCATTACCACCCACAAAGTTTTTGAAATAGAACTATATCTAGTTAAATTCCCATGTCCTCCCTTGACCGTGGGCACGGCTATTCGAATAGTTTTGACTCTACAGAGTTTGTACACTTTCACCACAAGAGACAATCAACTCATTGCCCCACACGATTCCTTAGAAGTGTGGTTGAGTAGACCATCACAGTGACTTTTCAAAATATCTAATCCCTTCTCTCATCTCACCTTATGGGTAGCCGCCCACTTGCGGTGGGTCCCATCTATGCGCGGGATGTTTCCCACAGCCACTAACGCAGCTTGGGCTTCTACTTCCCGCAACGTTAGGACAGTTGGGAAACTTCACCCACCACTGGTGTCCCTTCAGGCCCCCTTGCCATAGCGTAGCCCCATCAATCCACTACCAGTGAGATGAGTCCGGGGATTTCGATAAATCTACTTAGCCAAGTTGTATTTTACAGACTTGTGGTTGTACTGTTTTACACAGGAGGTCATGACAAGATTCAGTCCTTAGTGGTATCTGGGCGGTTCTACCACAAACCACACTCTCGTGCACCCCTGCACCATACCCCCGAACCATCCGCCCAGATAAATAAGCAATTTGAGGTTTTTGGGATCATAAAATAACCATATCCAACATACACCAGTCATTACCACCATGACTGCCCAACCAATTTTTCTCAGGATTAAAAGTGATGCTTGGGCGCTCTCGCGCCCATGAGTATCTAAGCAAGACTAAGCATAGCATATAATTGCGGACTTATTTTCGAAAGGTTACTATCTTAATTTTTGCTAGGGCGACAAGGTTCATAAATTCAAATATTCCAAAGGAAGTGTAATATTATTCCAGGCAAACAATGGGCATATAACTAGAATATCGAATTTATCATGTATTTGCATATAAAATAACAGCATGCAATTTGATAATTTAAACCAAAGTAATTTGCAGAAAATGTAGCTTCAACATGATCAAAGTATTGACTCGCCTTGCGCGGTTTACCGCGGTCTTGAGTTCACACAATGCTTTCTCTTGAACTTCGGGTCCTTTCTTCTCTTCACTCTTAATCTTGCTTGATCCCTTGATGCTTCAGGACTCCAGTTTCTAACTACGCGCTAAACGACTGAATACAAGTAAAAGCAAATAACTCAAAGGATCCAAATAAATCCGAATAAACTCAATTTAGCTTTATTATAAGTTAATGGGTGATTCGGGTGATTTCAGGTAAGGTCGGCGGTAGGATACGATGACTCGATCTTTTAGGTAATAATTTCTTTTATTATTATTTTTTGTATTTATCATGGAAGTTCCATGAGTCGCGTTAGACTTATGAATCGGCGCACAAGTTCATCTTAGCATTATTTTGTTGAGTGCTATTGTTCAGGGCATTTTGGCTTACCGAGTTAATTTTAGAGTCTAGGTAGCATTTTATGGGGTGATATTTTATGTAGCCTCAGTTTTCATTAAGCCTATTTCAGTTGGAATTAGGATTCAGTTGTATGGGCCATATCTTGTTATTTCATGCTCATCATTATTATTTACTAAATCTAGTATTAAGATTTAATTAATGATACCATTCTTAGCTATTTGGGCAAAGCTTGTTACGTAGGGTTATATTTTTAATATTTGTTGCTTCGCAAAATCTACCTCTAAGATTTATTTAATGACAGCGTGTTAATTACTGGACATATATCTTAATTATATTTAAGGGTATCTTTACTAAATTTGGGTATTTAACCAAAGCCACATTTTCTTATTAATGTCCTTATTTGATAATTAGACCTCCATTAAATCTTTAATCTACATCAGTTGCTCATGCAGTAAATAACCAGATACTACATGCTACGCCCGCGCCTGCGACGCCATAGGCTCCGTCGATGGTGAGCGTCCAGACAGGGTCATCGTGCGTCTGGACGGGCTGGGCCGGCGGGGTCCATTCGGCGAGAAAATCCGCAAGGACTTGGGATTTGGTTGCCGTTCGTGAGGCATATGTCAAGGAGAAGGGGGCGAGCTCGGCAGCCCATTTGCCGATGCGCCCTGTGAACTCCTTGTTGTGTAACATCTCTGCCAGGGGGAATGAGGAAGGCACTGTGATCAGGTGGGCCAGAAAGTAATGCCGAAGTTTCCTGGAGGCCATGACCAGCGCGTAGGCGAGCTTCTCAAGCTCCGTGTATCTTGTCTTGGCGCCTTGAAGGGCTTCAGAGACAAAGTATACGGGCCGCTGCCTGGCACCTTCCTCTAAGACGAGGACGGCGCTGACCGCGGTAGCTGACGCGGCCAGATAGAGCAGGAGGGGAGCCTCTGGTGCTGGGGCGACCAGGGTGGGGAGGCTTGTCAGGTGCTCCTTGAGCTCGTTGAAGGTCTTCGCGCAATCGCCGTCCCAACGAAATCCGTCGCACCCGCGGAGTGTCTTGAAGAATGGCAGGCCCCGCTCCGCCGCCCTAGATAGGAAGCGGCTTAGTGCTGCCATGCGGCCCACCAGCCTCTGGACCTCCCTCGTTGTCTTGGGCGGCTCCATACCCAGGATGGCGTCTACTTTGTCGGGGTTCGCCTGGATTCCCTGTCCGGACACGAGGAAACCTAGGAGTTTGCCCGCCTGCACCCCGAAGACACATTTGTCGGGGTTGAGCTTGATGCCCGCCTTCTGGAGGTTGTCGAAGGTCTCCTGGAGGTCCCGGCCATGCAGAGCAAGCTGCCGGGTTTTGACCACCACGTCATCGACGTAAGCTTCGACGTTCCTCCCGAGCTGGGCGGCCAGGGCAATAGCGACGAGGCGGGTAAAGGTAGCGCCTGCGTTCTTCAAGCCAAAGGGCATCCTGACGAAGCAGAACGTCCCAAGTGGTGTGATGAAACTGGTCTTCTCCTCATCGTCTTCGGCCATGTATACCTGGTGGTAGCCGGAATAGGCGTCTAAGAAACTCATTAGTTCGCACCCAGCGGTGGCGTCGACCAGCTGATGGATGCGCGGCAAGGGGTAATTGTCCTTTGGGCACGCCTTGTTTAGCGCCGTGAAGTCAATGCACATACGCCAGGCCCCGCTGGCCTTTTTGACTAGTACCGGGTTAGCGAGCCACTCTGGATGGTGGACCTCGCGAATGACCCCGGCCCGAAGAAGCTTCGCCACCTCTGTTTTGGCCGCATGCTGCCGGTCCATCGACATACGCCGAAGCCTTTGCTTGACCGGCTTGGCGTCGGGGTGGACCGCCAAGCGATGCTCGATTACCGCTCGGTCTACGCCCTTGATGTCCTCCGGGGACCATGCGAAAATATCAACGTTATTCTGAAGCACTCGGAGCAGATCCCGTTCGACCCCCGGGGGGAGCCCCTCGCCGATGGACACAAACTGTCCCTCTGCCTGGAGCGGCACCTTCTTGACTCCGCCCTCGGGCCGAGGCTTGGGCGTCCACCCGGGGGCGGAGGGCCCCTCGCCGAGCGTGTCGGAGAGGGCATGCACCGGGCGATGCGGAACTCGGCTGCCGACCTCAGCACGTCTGGCCAGGTCCTGATCGCCGAAGACGGTGATAACACCCTCCGGGCCCGGGAGCTTCACACACAAAAACGCGTAGTGTGGGATCGCCTCGAAAGAGTTGATGGCGGGTCGCCCCAGTATGGCATTGTAGGGATGTGGGATATCCACGACGTCGAAGATGACATGCTCGGTCTGGATGTTACCCTTGTTGCCCTCCTGACGGAAAGTGACCGGAAGGGACACGTGCCCCAGGGCCTGCAGCGGTTGACCTACGAGGCCTTGAAGTGGAGCTCCTGGCTGCTGTAGCCGGCTGCGGGGGATCCCCATATGGTCGAGGGCCTCTGCGAACAGGATATTAGCGGAGCTTCCCCCGTCGACAAGGACGCGCCTGATGTCACAGCGTTCTATGAGGGCCTGGATGATTAGAGGGCCTTGGTGAGGGTACTCCACACTCCTAGCATCGTTCAAGTCGAAGGTGATGTTGCCGGGCGGCATCCACGATTGTGGCTGCTCCCCAGGGGCCCTTGAAGAGGAACCTCCGGTGATGATGCTGATGGTGCGATGCTGCACGCCCTCCGCTGCGGTGGCTCGTAGGGGGGTACCCCTTGGGTGCCCCACGTGGGCTCCGGCGAGGGGCCGAGAAGGCAGAGCCCGAGGCCCGGCCGTCACCCTTCGCAGCTCCATAACTGCGGTGCATGCCCTTGTGTAATGATCACCGTAGCCGTGCACCTCGCACCACTTGCCATAATGTAGGAGCTCTTGTTCTGCGTGGGGTTGGCCGCCGCAACCAAGTCCGCCTTCCGATCCCCGGTCTCCCCTCCATGAGGCGAGGTCGGGTCCTTGGCGGGCGCTCCCGGTGTCGAGGACATGATAGGCCGCCTGTGATCTGCGCTGGTGGCGCCGAGGTTTATGCCTGCCCCCGGAAGAGCCTTCCTGTACCCCGGTATCGCTGCCTCGGGGAGGGCCTCCTCGGGGCTCTCGGCTGCGGCCCTGCTTCGAGGAGGGACCACCCGCCCCCACCTCGCGCGGGGGGCGCTCCTCATGGGCGAGGTCGAGGGCGGTAATGCTGCGTCTTCGCGCATCCTCCTCCGCCCGCGCATACTCGTCCATTTTGTCGAAGAGCTTGGCGACTGTCTTGATTGGCCTCCGCGCGTGGTACTCGGCCATTGGGCCCGGACGAAGGCCCTGCATGGCTGCATTAACAATGGTGGTTTCATTAATGTCTTTTACTTGGCATCGAATCTTGGTGAAGCGCTTGAAGTAGTCCCGGAGCTTCTCCGAGGGCTTTTGCTTCACAGCGAAGAGCTGGTCCGCATCGACTCGCTCGACATAGTTTCCCTGGAAGTTGTTGTGAAGGCGGTCGCGGAGCTGCTCCCACGCGTAGATGAAGCCCGGCTCTATGGTAAAAAACTAAGAGAGCGCCACTCCTTGCAGCGCGACGGGGAGTCCCTTCGCCTTCGTGGTGTCGTCTCCGCCTGCGGCCTCGATCGCGGTTTCGTACACGCGCACGAACTCGCGGGGATCCGTGTCGCCTTTGTACGGGTCGACGACGTTAGGGAACTTGAAGTCTTCGGGCCACGCCGCCTGCTGCAGCCCCGCCGAAAGCGGGGACTCCGGATCTACGTGTCGCAGTGGCACGCGGCTAGACGTGGGGGCTTCGCGGCTGTCCGCCCTCTCCGGCGTGGGCTCGGGCGCGATTACTGGCGCGGCCTGCTGGCTCCGAGCCTCTTGTATATCTCGGACGGCTCCGCAAAGGTCCCCTAGTTCCCGCTGGAACGCGTTGAGGTGCTATCGGGGCCGCCGGAACACCCAGCGGACGGGTCGGTGCAGGGACCATCGCCTCACGATCTCCGGGTCCGCCGGATGCTTCGTTGCGGCTACCCCCGGCCGTCTGATCCGTGCTGCCGGCGAGGGTGGCGGGGGCTGTCGTTGCAGTGCCAGCGACGGGGTTGGATGTCGTTGTAGCGGCGCTGGCGGGGTCGGTCGGTGTAGCGCCAGCGACGAGGTTGGATGTTGTTGTAGCAGCGCTGGCGGGGTTGGTCGGTGTAGTGCCAGCGTCGACGCCCGCGACCGCTGCGCCTGCGCCGCCGCCAGCTCCTTCGGCGGCCGATGCCAACGCCCTGGTGTTCACGCGCCGCTCCGACCCAGCCGTCTTCTTTCCCTTCGCCGCCGCTGATGAAGCTTTTTTCGGTGCCATCCTTCTTCGGTCTTCAGGCTTGTCCCTGTCCTCCCCACGGACGGCGCCAACTGTTGTGGTTACTGACCAAACAGAGAGAGATGGTAGTGGAGAGGTGGGAGTGTTCTGCTTCACCCTCCCCCTCATCCTGATATATATATTCATATGGAGTACACTTTTACAATTATGCCCTTACATCCGTACATCCCCCTTAGGGGCATTTGAGTCATTACTCATGTTACTCTGGTTCTTATAACCTCCTAACAGGCCTGCTGGGCTTAGGTGGAGGCCACCCCTACAACAGGGTCTTTTCTTCTCTTCACTCTTAATCTTGCTTGATCCCTTGATGCTTCAGGACTCCAGTTTCTAACTACGCGCTAAACGACTGAATACAAGTAAAAGCAAATAACTCAAAGGATCCAAATAAATCCGAATAAACTCAATTTAGCTTTATTATAAGTTAATGGGTGATTCGGGTGATTTGAGGTAAGGTCAGCGGTAGGATACGATGACTCGATCTTTTAGGTAATAATTTCTTTTATTATTTTTTTTGTATTTATCAAGGAAGTTCCATGAGTCACGTTAGACCTATGAATCGGCGCACAAGTTCATCTTAGCATTATTTTGTTGAGTGCTATTGTTCAGGGCATTTTGGCTTACCGAGTTAATTTTAGAGTCTAGGTAGCATTTTATGGGGTGATATTTTATGTAGCCTCAGTTTTCATTAAGCCTATTTCAGTTCGAATTAGGATTCAGTTGTATGGGCCATATCTTGTTATTTCATGCTCATCATTATTATTTACTAAATCTAGTATTAAGATTTAATTAATGATACCATTCTTAGCTATTTGGGCAAAGCTTGTTACGTAGGGTTATATTTTTAATATTTGTTGCTTCGCAAAATCTACCTCTAAGATTTATTTAATGACAGCGTGTTAATTACTGGACATATATCTTAATTATATTTAAGGGTATCTTTACTAAATTTGGGTATTTAACCAAAGCCACATTTTCTTATTAATGTCCTTATTTGATAATTAGACCTCCATTAAATCTTTAATCTACATCAGTTGCTCATGCAGTAAATAACCAGATACTACATGCTAAATAACCTTACTTTACATCCTAAATAAATTTATTGTGTTCCCTAGATTATTCCCAAATTGTCCATAATTTTCACCGAAAATTCATATGAGCTCTAAAATTTCTGGTTTCAGTTCCATTGGATAGATCTTGAATTTAGATAAATTTAGAAATTTGTTTCACTTAATTTGGAGTTAAAATGAATAAGTTATGCCCATTTGAAAATCTCAGTTCTATGAAATTCCATAAAATGGAAAACTCTGACATATGGGCCCTACTGGAGTTTTTAATTCATTTTCTTTGTATTTTATTTCCTTGTGTACTGTGTCTCTGACATGTGGGGCCGGCTACTATTCTGTGGGGTCCGCATGCCAGTGTGCCGCTGTCTAGCGGGGCCCAATGGTCAGCGGGCCGCTCAGCCTGGCCCCCACTGACAGGTGGGGCCCACCTGTCAGGCAGATTAAAAGAAAAGTTCGACCTCGGCGCGCTGCGGAGCCGGAGGCTTGAACGCGCGCGGCCGGGGGAACCGGGGGGGATTAGAGTTAACGCTGCTAGCCAAGTCTCCTCTCAGGTGTTGCTTACCTGTAAGGGGCGATTTATTCTCTTAAGCCGGGGTGGCAGCGGGGCCGAACAGAGGAAGTCGAGGACGGCGGTGAAGTTGCGGTGCCGGCGGCGAGGGTTGGTCGTAGGAGTCCAGAGAAGTGGCAAAACGCGCTCCTGGAGTTACGGTGAAGTCGAAGGCGCAGTCGCCAGGGACCGAGAAGGTTCGGAGGCGGGTTGGCGTCGTGCGGCGGCGGCGGCTCGGGGAGGCTCTCGGTGACGGTGGTGTATGTGCGACGGGAAGCTCGGGCGAGGCCGGGAATAGCTTCGCGACGCTCCGGAGGTGGTGTGGGTGAGAGGAATCGGGTTTTGGTGGCTCGGATCGATGGGGAGCTCAGGCGGCCGGAGTTGGGAACGAAGGTGGCTCGCCGGCGATTGGGGGTGTTCGGGCTCAATATCCCGGGTCAAGAGGGAGTATGGGGTGTGGCGAAGTAGGAGGAGGGCCGCTCGGGCTTTATAGCTGGCCGCAAGGGGCTGGCAACGGGCGTGGCGGCCGTGCGGTCTTGTCGGGCGGCGATGGCAGGTGGCGGTGTCAGCGGGAATCCGGCTGGCGTGCGTGACTACACGGGCAGGCTTTTGCGCCGCGCACTTGAGGAGGCTCGCCAGGCAACGGGGCAGCAGTGAAGCTGGTGCATGCGTGCTACGGGGAGAAATGGCGCTGAGCAGGGCAGAGCACGCGCAGCGCTCGGGAGAGGAAGAAGAAAGAGGAGGGAAGAAGGAGGTGGCGCGGGGCGGGTCCAGCGGCAGAGAGAGGAGGCGCGGGGTGGAGACGGGGCCCGCATGGCAGAGGCGGAGCGAGGGAGCGGGGTGGGACGCCGCGCGCGCGGGGAGTGGCTGGGCCGGGGTGGTGGCCGGCCCGGCTCCTTTTATTTTTTTTCTTTTTCCCTTTTCTTTTGTTTTTGGCTTATGCAGTTGGGTATGTATTTGTGTGGGTATATATATATATATATATATATATATATACATACAGAATTCATGTTTTATTCACCAAATTTTCTTGTGTATATCCTTGCCATAATTCTGTAGGGATATTGATATGGATTATCCATATTTTATCGGTATTTCACTTATTTGCTTCTATTGTTGTTTGTTCCATTATTTCCAAAAATGAAATCTTATGCTTTAGATTCGGGCCTCCCCCTTTATTTTATGGATCATCTTTTCAGATTCGAATTTATAATCTTGAGTTTTCATTATTTGTACATTTCCTTTTAGGGCATCACTAGTATTGATTTCATTTTTCGAAACTTTCTTCAATTCCTGGAACCTTAACCAAAATTTAAGAAACACCATAAAAATCCAAACTCAAATAGAATATATTGCAAAAACAATTCAAAAGCTCCTCATTTTCAAATTTCAAATTTTCGGGATGTTACACATAGCAAGATCAAGAGAGGAGCAAAAGAGAGATCAACCCAACCGAAACAAGAACAACCTCTTAGAACAAGAAGGGACAGGACAGAACCAAAGAACAGAAGGAGAAAACAAAGGATGAACCGAATCAAAACCGAGCAAACTCAATCGGACAAAAGATATACAAAAGCTAGATCAAAGATTGATGTATTGCTCACTTAAGATGATTGGTTTTATAGCTACTCCAATCAGGAGGATAGAGCTCTAAAGCTAGAGCACACACACCCACTCTCTAACCTAACTCCCATGGGAGGGAGAAGGAGCTAGCCACCAAAAGGCATAGCTAACCTTCTCAACCCTAGCTCTTGCCTCTCCTCCCTTTTATAGACTCACAACCTAAACCCAAAACCTAATGAATCCCTCATTAGGCCGAACCGGGGATAACTCGTTAACCCCACATAACACCAGGTTTTACTCACACACACTTTTTCGGTATTGGCCAATTTTACTAAAATGCCCCTCTACCGCCTTCCATGAAGCTTCCCGTTTCCTTTGCCATGAAGCCTTGCCCATGCTTTGCCATCTTCCATGTGGCCCCAATGACTTGTTGTCAAGCCTCTCACACGTTCGGATCCCACCGTACCGTGCTCGCTTGCAAACAACTAAGTCACTTGGTGCACCACGTGCTTCTCCTCGTGCTTGACGACACTCGGCATCCTCAACCACACAGGACCTCGGCTCCTCCCTAAGCCTAGTCCCGGTCCACCTTGCCGTTGCTCGTCATATCCACCGCCGGTAGCTCCTGCTTCGGTTTCTTGTTGTCCCTGCTTGCAACCATCCCGCAAGTTTCGGTCATCTTCGGTGTCTCCATAACCATTTTGGACCTTAACACCACTCTGTGCCTAGTCCCGGTCCTTCTATGCCTCACCATGACCTAGCTCTAAAGTCCTGCAACCAACACCAACAAGCAAACCGTCACGTAGTATCGCATAATACACAAAGATCATCAATTTGCGCAATTTATCATACAATGCACAATGCAAAAAGTATGCATCCAAATTACTGATCATAATCCTAGAACCAAGCAATAAACCAATGTGCACACTAGCAAGAACATCCCGGTCAAATCCTGACCAAAACCCCAATAATTCCAAAGAACAACCTCAGACCACTGAGATAAACTAATCTGACCACTGGTTAGTCTGATACGACTTACGAGTACTCGAATGCTCAAGAAATGAGGCACTTGAAGCCCACGAGTTCCTACCAGAAGCCTACGACCACACAACATATCGCTATGACTATCGAACACACAGGCTATGACTATCACATAGATCGTTACGACTATCGATCACACAGGCAACGACTTACCACAATAGATCGCTACGACCGCTGCTCACAAAGGATCGCTATGGCTTACAACTACCGAACACCACAGCTTACGACTACCGATCACGACCAGGTAGTAAGCTACAACCATCGACCACCAGGCTACACCTATCAATCACACATAGTTTAGGTACTGAAGCTTTCGACCACCTCATGGTCGTTCTGCCGATCAGACCGTCCGACCACAAAGTCGTAAACAGTAAATACTCCAGTCAGACGAACACGTAAACCACAAAATCAATGGCCAGAAAGCGATCTTTTACAAAATCCTCAAAAAACCAAACTCAACCTCCACACACATTCTAATTGAAAAGTCAATTACTCATCACAATTATGAATTGATCTCCACATGGTCTCACAAGTAATGTTCTCTAAATCAAAACTTACTACTGTACACAAATACAGCGCTTACAATCAGGTACTGCTTACTGGTAAGTAGGTACACTACCGAACAAGAGGAGGGCAAATTTTGGAGGCATCGGGCTGGACCTGATCCATCACCCTTTTGCTAAATTTGCCAGCATAAGGTATAAAGACAGGTAGCATCTCATCCAAGTCCATCTCAACCAAAACGGCATGAGAGAGATCAAATATAGGGACGACGTCTCAAAGTATGTTGGTTTTGGAGTAGATGGGCAGCCAAGCGATCTGATGAGCTCTTCGATCGGCAAGACCTTGAACTTTTTTTTGGTGAATTTATGGCAACATTGTCCACCTTATGCTCATAGATCATCCCATTCTTATCCAGCTTATACTCTTGACGTGCCATCAAAGCTGCCATGACCATCCCATAGGACTCTAGGAATGCCGTGGACAATCCACCGGATCATAATTACATTCTCAACTGTCTGCCATATGCTAACAATGTCAATCCACAACGCCTTGAAAAAGATTTTGCCAATATGTGGCAAGGCATACCTGGCAAGGCATTGCGGCCCATTGAGCTGGCGGCTTTGGGCTTATGTGGCGCTGGTGTGGCTACTGCATGGGTGATACATCGGCTTGTGCACTCAGGTGGTGAGCCATGCTAGACAGATGACATGGACAGAGATCAACAGCCAAAGGCTCCGCAACAGTGACAATGAATGGCAAGTCGACGAGGCCGGGAAGTGCTTCATCGTGCCATGGCGATGCCATCCAATAGCTCAGATTGGTCAGAGGCAGTTGGCATGGTAGTTGGCAGTGACATCCACAACGGCACAAGCACGGGCGATGGCAATTCTGACGAGACAAACCAATGCGGGGCTAGCGTTGAGCGCAACGTGATCCTGGGATAGCGGCAATGCTTTTGAGTTTGGCACGGAACCTAGGGTCAACGGAAGACATCGACGACGAGGAGAAGGCGGTGGAGCATGGTGTCGCATGGCGAACGTGAGCTATGGCTGGTTCCGGGCCTCAACGAGATGGATTCGGGGTAGGGCAAAGCATGGAGAGGCTCACGCTGTGGTTTGAGAAGGCGGAACTCACCGGAGCTTGGTCGATTGCTGACCAGAGGTAGCAACTCGGCGATCCTACAGCCTGAGGTGCCTTTTTATAGTCGGATGAGGCGACGCAAAAGAGGAGTTCATGGCGGCTACGATGCGGGCTCGGAACAGACTCAGGGAATAGAGTCTATGGTGAGGACGAGTCAACTGACAATGGAGGTCCATTGTCAGCGTTGGTGCGGAGGGGGAAAACGCGGAGATGACATGTGGTGAGCGAGCGAAGGAGGATGGGCTGGTAGAGATGTGCGCGCGAAGTTGTTAGGCAGAGGCGGAGCGATGGGCCAAGCAGAGAATGCTGGGCCGAAAGAAATCGGTCTGAGAGAGAAAGAGGAATTTGGCCCAAAAAGGAAAATCTAAATTTTTATTTTTATTTTAAAAAATTTAAAAATGCACTAAAAACAAGGATATTACAAGTATTCCTTCCCGTCCCTGATTCTTCCTATCGATTTTTCCTTGGGCCTAGATGCCCTTCGGACCGTGGACGTATTATTATCTCCCATAATCTCTCCCATATTCCGTTCAATTCCGCTGCATTGGACCCAGAAGGTTGGGCAAATAGCTTCAGATTCTGGACGACCGCTTTCAAAGGCTGGTGCGATTGGTTTGTCCGCATAGCGTATGAAAAGAGCGGTTTGGGTTCAAGAGGGTGTAGCCGAAGGTCTGGAGCTCTCCCTCGTTTCTCCAGAAAGCCAGCGTCCCTGCTAGTAGCGGCCTGCCAGTTTTGGTCAAGCTCTCGGAATGCCTTGTCATTCCCAGCTGGTCCCACTCACCGTACTCTCCTGGACATCACTCAACTCTGCTGCTTGCGGCCTCACGGTCTAGTGCTATTGGCCTTTTAGAGCAACTCCATCCCACTAGTAGTGTGCCCGTGCTAACGCTACGAGAAAATACAAAACAAGATAAAATTTGTAAAAAATAAAACGAACAGTCAAATTCATTAAGATTCATGTCTCATATATTGTTTTATGTGCGGCTTTGAGGCAGCTTTACCTTTAATGAAACCTAAAGCCAAGAAGTTAGCGCGTAAGAACAGTTGAGCAATTCACCACAAAATGGCCTCAAATATCAATTCTAGGCAATGCTCACAGTGTACCAGTATATAAGCAAGTCAAATAAATGACAAAATAGTTTCCATACCTGCCACAAACAACAAAATAGTTCGATGTGAGTAAGATTTAATAGCAACAAATTGTTCATGAATTATACACCAAGCCAACTCACTGGCCCCATGAGCTTTACACAACAATAGCAAAGTCATATCGATAACAACCAATCAACCATGCAGGACATCCTCATGATATGACCTCATTGAAAAAAAAGAGCATCTCGAATACCAATTTGGTACACAAGAATCGAAAGATGATGTGTGTGATATACTGATATGTTCACTGACTTGTATGAAATTTCTGTCCTCAACTCAGGATAACGAACATGATTTTTAACTAAAAATCAGAAGTATGCATCAGTTGACATGCAGAAACACACTCTTTGCAATCTCATTACAAGTTGGTCAATAGTCTATGTAGCAATTGTGAAACAAGCTTGCAAAACTCAAACAACTTTAAGTGCTAAACAAGCATATGAATACCTTTAAAATAATAATTAAGAAGCCTAAAGTACTTCAAATTGGCATGTCAACTGAAACAACTTTTAACTTTGAAGAACCGCCATTAGGCACAAGAATATCGTACGGATATCCTATATCAGTATTATTTGTACAGATACACACATGAGGTCATTGAGACATAGAGAAGTTATTTGCCATGTTACTAAGTATTCAATCCAACTAAATTTGCATGATGGAGGGGAAAAAGGTTAAATAACAGCAATTTTACTATCCTCAGGAAACTCATAACAGAGTTCAGTGCAGGACTTCAAGTGCCAGCAGACGATTACCAAAAAACAAAAAGGATCTCAATGGCAAAGAAGATAAAACAAGATACGGTAAAGATACAAATTACGTTCTAGTTAATGGCATCATCAGCTATGAACCTACCGGAGGAACAGCACTGCATCCCCAGAAACAAGCTTCTTATTATTGACAAACGCACTCCATCCGGTGGTTAAAAGGTGCCTACATGGTTGGCCTGTAACAGTAGGAAGCAGACCTATTAGAAACTCAGGACCACAAATACCTCAGGGCTTCTTCAAATTCCAATGAACTTCGCATTTCCAAGCTTTGTCACAATGGTTGTAAAAGTATGCCATGTTCTGCATAAGTACTAAAGTTTTGTTGCTGTGCCATGTTTTGTTCTGCATTATTCCTAACTTTTTTGTGCGTTAAGATCAAACAGCACAAACTAAAATAACTTAAATAGCAAAAGAAATATTTCTAAGTGAAGACCCACCTGTTTGGCTTCCATTGAATCCATCTTCTCATCCTGCAGGTGCAAGAGGGGATTAATGTAAACAACTTGAAAACAACAATTATATTGAGTGACTGGTAAAGCAGAAATACACTTACCAGACCCCAGACCAATTGTTTGATGTTCTTAATTTCTGAACCAATATTCTCAAGCTTCAGTCGTGCATCAGTAACCTGAATAGAAAAGTAGATATTTGAAAACCATATGCAATAATGCTCTCCATGCACTTTGTTCTAAATGCTAATAGTTACTTCAGTATAATGTAATTAAGAAAGAATAGATTTGCCTCTTAACAGATTATATAGATAGCCACTCTTAACAGATTACATAGATAGCCAGTTATTGCACCTGTGTACGCTACTTCAGACTTTGAACCGTTGAATTCATATGCACTTTAAGACATGAAGGTATGCAGATTCCATCCACTGTGTCAAATGCCTTTTAGCAGCCTGCATAATCAAGAAAATGGTTTAACTAATTGAGAATCGCATATGTTGTATAACTATCAAAATATATCAACAATGACAAATCAAACCAGGAGGCACAAATACACAACCAACAATTTGCAAGAAAATTCCCCATACATCTTCTACTGTTTCAAACCAATATCAGTTTAATCATTGAGCAAAATTCAGATTGCTGGTGCAAACGGTTAACAAAATAGGATTGCAGCCCAGTCAGACAACTCCCTTTTATGTATCCAACAAACAGTTAAAGTAAGAGAAGTGGTTGCTGTCAACAACTTCCCTTTCTGTAGGCAACAAGACAAAAGTATCAAGGGTGACGTAATCAGGTACAGTCAAATAAGTCTATGCACAAGAATTTATTTTTGACGAAAATATTAGCATTCGTTTTTGAAGACAATATAAAGTATAAAACTCAATATCCTAGCATAGTAGTACCATATTAGAGGACATACTGGCAGTCACACAATACCTAGCTTAACTCAGCTCCGTATTCTCAAAAAGAATGGAAAAGACTTATGTTTTTGTGATGAAGAACTCGAAAATAAATTTCCATCACAAATACTTACGGCAAGAGAGCTCTGCACTTGCTCCAGATGTTTAGTCATACTTGAAACAGCATTTGCCATATTGCGCTTGGTGACATACATTAGGTCTGCGAAGGAGATGCCCTGGACAAAACCAACGGTTAAAAATGAATTGCTCTTTAAGAAAATTGCTGTACTTGCGAATGTTGGAGGACATAAGAATAGTTTCGAGAAGAGCAGGTGCAGCTTAAGGAACCATAGCTAAATTAGATTTGAGTTTATGACTAAAAGAAATTATTATAGTAGAAATAACAGGAAAAGCAGATAGATCCTACAATGTTGGCATTTAAACATATTGCGAGCATCACAGAATCATAAAAGCCATGATGGAAGGAAAACATACATTCCACCACATATAACCATAACCATAATCATAAAAGATTCATTTCAAATCAGTGTCAAATCAGTGTCACAAAGGCTTCTCAGTGTCAGTCAGGCCGGGCAGATCATTCTCACCCTTCTTGACAATCACCAAGTTGATAACAGATAGGTCTTGGCTGACAATGCAACCACGGACTGACTTCCTCCTGTGCTCACCATCAGACCTGCCATACCCACGGAAGCATGGTGTGCCTGCAGAATTAAAAAAATCAGGTAAAAGACTTGATCCAAGAGGGAAAAGAACTGTAGGTAATGAAGAGTATTGTTGAAATAAAATTTTACCCCTGTGGAGCAGAAGGCGGACACGCCCAGAAGTTAGCACTCCTTGCTTCATTGGGAAACCTTGCTTGTCACAACCCCCCATGATCTTGAAGACATAACCCTTGAATTCATGTAAAAGCCAAGAAATGTTACATATCATATCTTTGAACAAAAAATCAGTGTAAGGATTAAGTACCATAAAATTTGTTGTCAGTAGATTACCTCGCCCAGAGCATCGCCACTGACCTCCTGAGAGATCCTTTTGTCATAAAAGGCACGCCTGTAGTTCATAAAAAAGGCATTAGATATCCATATGAAAAAGCAGAACAGGTGCAGAAAAAGGGATTGCGTGAATTTCTAACAAGGTAGACAACAAAAGGCACCCACATTGTTTACAGATCATTAAACACCCAAATGCCTGCTACAATATTAATATTGGAAGTAAACTACATAACTTTTCCAAAAGAACAATTGTGGTCTAAAAAACAGTTGATTTCTGTCCTGGCAATCATCCACTGTCATATTTGTAGACAGCGGAAAGAATAAGTTTAAATAGTAATTTTAAGATCGCAAGGAACCAAATTTGCTTGTTTCATAGCTGATGATGCCATTAACAAAAAGGATCTCAATGGCAAAAAAGGATCTCAATGGCAAAGAAGGATCTCAATAACTACAGAGCGCCCAAGAAGGTAAAGAACAAATCTACAAGAGCGTGAGAGCGGATCGAACGATACCTCTCCTGGCCGGCGGTGTCCCAAATCTGGGCCTTGATGACCTTGCCGTCAGCCGTCGACCTGAAGGCTGCGGGTGGCGAACTCGACGCCGATGGTGGACTTGGACTCGAGGTTGAACTCGTTCTTGGTGAAGCGGGAGACATGCCGGAGTCGCCGATGAGCACCACCTTGAACAGGTAGTCGTATTCGTCCTCCGCCCTGTACCCGCCTCCTGCGGCCGCCATTTCCCCTCTCCGAGCAGCGAACCGTCACAGTGCGGTTGGGCCCCAGGGTATGCCGTGGCCCACCCGGCATACCCTGTGGGTCCGCCCCTGGCTGCGACGAGGGGCGGCGGCCGTGGGCGGCGGAGAGGAGGAGGCGGAGCAGGAGGCGAGGACCAGGCTCTCCATGCCGCGCCGCGCCAAACCCTAGCTCTGCCGTCCGTATGTGAGGCCTCTCTCACCCTCGCTCGTGCTAGGGTTTTTGGCTCACGTGTGTCGCCGTAGCGGCGAGGCCTCGGGCTTTTTACTCGGTGCAGTCGTGTGGTGGAGGAGGCGGCGGCGGCGCGGGGTGGGGGGAGGAGGAGGCGGCGGCGCGGGGTGGGGAAGAGGAGGAGGCGGCGGCGGCGGCGCGGGGTGGGGAGGAGGAGGCGGTGGCGGCGCGTGGTGGGGAGGAGGAGGAGGCGGCGGCGGAGCGGACGGGTGGGGGGAGGATGAGACGGCGGCGGAGCGGGGGAGGAGGAGCAAGGGCGGAGTGCAGCGGAGGAGTGGGAGGCGGCGGCGGAGCGGACGGGTGGGGGCAGGAGAAGACGGCGGCGGAGCAGGGGAGGAGGAGCAAGGGCGGAGTGCAGCGGAGGAGTGGGAGGTGGGAGGCGGCGGCGCGGTCTGGGGAAGAGGAGGAGGCGGGGTGAGCAGCGTTCGGGCGGAATTTTTGCAAGGTGGGGGGAGGCGATGGCGCAGGAGGAGGCGGGCGCGGGGTGCGTACCGGTTCAATGATGTGCATGATCCAAATGATTTTGGCCTTAGGATCTTCAATGAGTAAGAGAATAAAGTTTGAGGAGAAATCTAAGCCATTCATTTGTATGGAGTTGGATTACTTTGGTACACAAATCTGGGTGCACTTAGATTAGGCATGACTGTGGGGGTGGTTGAGGGGGTGGATTTAGTAAAGAAAATTTTGGTGTATTATAGAGTAGGGTAGATTAGTCATTTCTCCCTATCTATTTCCTAGGATGAAGAGGCTAGCTATTATTTTCAGCTCTCTATTTGAGTTAGCATTCCAATGGCCTAGCTATTTGAGAAGCGAGTGAGGAGGCGCTCGCCAAATCTAGCTAGCGGCCGGGAGAAAATAGCGACTCGATAAAAATGAAGAGGAGGATAAAGAACCGGTTGGAGTCCATTTCTTGAGTCATATTAGGTAAATATACAATGAAGAGCAGGATAAAGAACCGGTTGGAGTTGCTCTTAGCCAAGATTCTCAACTTCACGAAAAGTTGAAGGTTGGATAAGCTACGCGAGAATTTGGGTTCTTTTCGGACCTGGTTGTATTAGCTGAGGCTCATAGTTTTTTTATCTTAGTATAAATATTTACATAAATAAATTGAACATCGATAAACTGTTTTGAAAAAATTTCTGATAAAATATTTTAAAATAATGAAACAAAACTATAAATCAAAAGAAATGAGCAGACTACCGGAGTTAAAAACAAAAAAGTTCAGCAACTCCAAAAACGGGAAAATTGAATATATAGGACTAAGTTGAGAGTGCTTTGGTAAAATAGGACTAAGTTATTTGTCCTTGTAAATATAGGACTGAGTTGAGCTCCTTCTTGCAAATATAGGATTTTTTGCATTTTAATTTCATTTTCATTTTACAACCATTTTTCTCTACGCGAAATGACTCTTTTGCCCTTCCTCCCTCGCCTGGCCGCGCTGCCGCCGCTCCCTCGCCTGCCCCGCGCCGCGCCGCCGCTCCCTCGCCTGCCCCGCCCCGCGCCGCCACCGCCGCTCCCTCCCGTCGCGACCCTCGAGGAAGTCTGCGCCCACGGGGACCATAGGCGAGGGAGCGGCGGTGCGGCGCGGAGCAGGCGAGGGAGAGGCGGCGGCGGCGGCGCGGGGCGGGGCAGGCGAGGGAGCGGCGGCGCGGCGCGGCGAGGGAGCGGCGGCGCGGCCAGGCGAGGGAGCGGCAGCGGCGTGGCCAGGCGAGGGAAGAAGGGCAAAAGAGTCATTTCGCGTAGAGAAAAAGGGCTGGAAAATGAAAATGAAATTAAAATGGGAAAAATCCTATATTTGCAAGAAGGAGCTCAACTCAGTTCTATATTTACAAAGACAAATAACTTGATCCTATTTTATCAAAACACTCTCAACTTAGTCATATATATTCAATTTTCCCCTAAAAAACTACCTACAAACCGCACCGACTAAACAAGGCAATCCTATCCTACATTCCTACCCCACATCAGCGGCGGCAGACGACAGCCTCGCCTTGACCCCTCCTTGTCGCCTTCCTCCCCTCCTCTCTTAGTACCAAGCCACGCTGCTCGCATCGCACGCACTGGGCCTCGAGCTCGATCTTCCTAGCACCCCCATGGGCTCGAGCTCGAGGTGGTGGCCGTGGGGGTCGCCGTCCTCTCCTCGGCACCGCAATGGAGGGTTAGCGGGATGGGGATTGCGAGGGCCCGTGGTGGTGAAGGCCATCGGGTGGCTCCTCTTCGCCGGCGTCTCCTTCCGGGTGCTCTGCTCCTTGTCCTCCTCGTCGTCCCCGCCGCCGGAGATCAAGGAAGGTGCGGGATTTCTTTGCGATTTTAGGACTGACACGAAGTTCTAATTTTGGGTAGGATGGTTTGGGGCATTGGTAGGGTTTATCTTGTTGGGGCGTTTGGTGAGGGCGAAATTTGGCGCCTTGTGATATCGTTTGCTGTTCTTGGTGATTCTTGATGGGAATGGCGCCGTATTTTTCTTTTTCTTTTTTTGGGGGGGGGGGGGGGGGGGGGGTTGTCTAAATGTTGGAACTTGTGTGTTTTGGTTCCATGAATTAGGAATTTGCTATCTGTTGATCCTGCTGTGTGGTGGGAAGATTAAGAGAAGAAATTGGGTGCTTGCAAGGGATCAAGCGATTGAAGTCTGAATTTTTGTTATTCTTGATCTGATTTCCTGCAATGACGTGTAATTTCGTATGACAATTTAGGAGAGGTGAAAAGATTGGGGCATTTTTAGGTGGAGAAATTGGTGTTTGCCTTCTTTCTTGGAAGCGTTATTTCCGGCGGTTTTAGAGGGAAAGCCCGAAAGGAGGGAGCGTTCCGCTGAAATGAAATAAGAGCAGTTTGGAACATTTGATCTCATCTTGGTATAAAAAATTAGATCTTTTTTGGAAGTTGCTTCTGTGCTTTTCTGCATAATTTTTAAAGCATTATAAATGGTGCATAGGTATTACTTACCTCCTTATGATATTAGTGTTAGAGAGAGGAATAACAAGAGAAAGCACAAAACACTTCTCATTTTTTTATCCTCCATGTGTTGAAAGATTGTACCTTTGTTTATGAAGAAAACGAGTATTTAACAATAGTTCTTCTATCTCTTCAAGAACTGGGAATTATATTTGTTTTGCTTTTCCTAGGTATTTCCTAGTTTCAATCTTTGATACATGTGATTTGAGGTGCGCTTTTGCGTGGGATGCAGAAAAAGAAGAAAGCTGTGCGTTTTGATCTCATCAACCATTACTTTTTCGTGAGTAAATTTTTATGTAAAATATCAAGAATTTAAATATTTCCGTGTAATGTGGTCCATAAAATTTTGCTTGAGTTGAAAAAAGAGAATGTAGTGGAAGATGACACTTCGATTTATCTGCCATTTGTTCATGTTAGGTGAGTACTTTTAGTTTCTATCTTACTTAGATTCACATTATTTGCAATTTCGTTATGTTCTTCCATAGAATTCTGAAATCGCAAGCTTCTTTGACTTTAGGGTGAAATGCCTATTTTCTATTAGTATACTATGCAACGGAAATTCTCCACAGGTTCAAAGTCCTTGTTACATAATATTCACTTTGGAAAACAATTGGTAGTGTTTTACTGATGTATAGGAACTGTCCAGAGTCTGTTTTGGCATCTAGCCACAACGTGCCCGTATTCCACATGGGTGTGGTGATGTGTAAGCTCTTGGTTGCAGCAGGATTTGCTCAACCTGGCAAACTGGAGTAACGAAGCCAATATGCTACGCTGGTGGTTATGTCTGGAAGATGTTGTGCTGGAAGGCACAAGGAAGGGGCTGCGCTTGATGAAAATTATAGTGCTGTTTGCTGTGGCCGATATGGAAGGAAAGGAATGATGAACAAAGTTACACGTACATAGGGGGGGGGGGGGGGGGGTTGTCATCATTAAGAAGGAAACCGGTGCCAAGTAGGCGCTGCTATGTTCTGAGAGCTTGTTGAAGTAGTCACCGAGCAAAGTGATACTTTTTTCAAACCATTAACCTTTTAGCCAAGTAGCTATCATCTCATTCACTGTAGATACATCATGCATCCACATTGTACACTGCTTGCTGATTCTCTCTTTTGGTACTTGTGCCATAATTTTGGAACTCGTTCAATACAAGATTAGCAGCTCTCCTGCTACTCCTTAAAAGTTCTTTTTTTTTGTTTTCAAATGAAGTTTGTAAAAGATGTCTACGTTGGTGGTTACTGAAATGTTACTAAATAATGTTTCTGAACACTTTTGGTGGCATAATTATATTAAATGAACAATTGAGTTCAAATGCCAAACCGCTTAGACCTTCTCAAATGGCTAAGTTTGGAAAATTGGTCAATTTATATGTTTATCATTTGCTAAAACGTAATATCATGCTAGTATTGTGAGTCCTCAATGTCATAATATGTTCACTCAATAGGTTCCAAATCTACCGATGACCCAACTCGCGGAATTCCTGTGGAAATGGAAGATATTTCTGAAAAAGGTGCATTCGCATTTTCATTCCAACATACAAATAGATGATTTCTTGCGATGTAAGGAAATGTAGTTTTACTTTACAAGCATAACTGGGACACTAGCTAGGTAGAACATCCTGAATTTGTGAAAGAAACATGTCATCATTCTATCTGCTCAATGGTACCTTCAGTCTATTAATTAACACCAACTTTTTCCTTTTACAACCATGTTTGTATCATTGTATGTATGAATTGCCAACATTGTAGGCCATATGCTATTATTTTATCAATCAATTATTGCTTATCTACTGTGGTGCTTGAGTGCTTCACATACAAGAACATCTTGGGAGCAACCACAGGGTTTCTAAGTTTTGGAAACTTGAATGAAGGGAGAAACAACATAGCAAACTGAATTGCTTCTTTCTGTACTGTTCTTATTTCTAGCATCTGATGTGAGATACTACTTGTATAGGAAAATGCGACCTTTTTAATGGGGAATGGATAACAAATCCCTCTGGCCCAGCCTATACAAATGCAAGCTGTCGATTTATTGATGATCACCAGAACTGTATGATGAATGGTAGACCTGACATGGGATATCTTCGCTGGAGGTGGAAACCTTATGAGTGTGATCTGCCACCATTTGATGAAGTAAGGTTTCTAGGTGCTATGAGGAACAAAGCTTGGGGCCTAATTGGTGACTCCATTCTTCGTAATCAAGTTCAGTCATTGATTTGCCTTCTGTCTAAGGTAAATGTTACCACATTATATAATTCCTCTTTCTCATGCTCACGTTGAAGTGGTCTTCATGCTCACCTTGAAGCATCATTCTCCTCTCTTCTTTTTCCTAGTGTTTATGTTTGAATGTCTTGGAAAATAGCATAAAAAGGTCCTGGAAATGTTGTTTCGCCTCATTAAGAGATATACTTGAAGGACCATACAATGAATTATTATTATTTTATATAAATACACTCTGAAATATTACATATACACTGTTTGGTGTGTCAATTTCCAGATTACATTTTGCTTGATTTGTAACTTGTGTGCATCTATTTGAAAGTAAAGGCCTTATTACTGTGTTACAAGAATCTGTACCAAACTAACATGCAACATATTCGGTTAGTTTCTTCACCCCCTGGAAGAGTGGAAGTTCATGACTGTTTCAATCGAATAATGGGCTATAAGTGAACACACAAAAATTTGTTTTATTGGATTAGTAAGAGATGATAGATGCCATATAAGTTTCAAGGGCGTTGTGTGCATACTGTACATTTCTGTTGAGACATGCAAAGTTCTCTCTCTCCATGAACTTTGTGTGCACTTCTGTTCGTATGTTTCTTTCCCATGGTGCTAAATTTGGAAAATCTCTCTTGCTTGGATTCGCGCTACTCTTTTTCTTGCCCTAATGCACGTTTTGTTAGGTTAGAAGAAAATTTCGATGATTATTCTTGTTGTGAACCTTGGATCTCGACCTCAAGTTGTAGGGATGGATAGCTCGGTTAGTATCCGCCTCTTCCCAGCGAGAGCCTTCTTGCTCTGCCGTGGCTGATACTCGCCAGAGAGAATTAGGGTTTTGGGGGAAGAAGAGAATCTTTATTTCTTCGCTACCCTCCCGTCCAAACGCAGGAGGTATATTTATGAGTTACAATCTTTCTCTTCCCTAGACCGATTCCTAAACCAACTCATCTCTAAAGCAATATGTAAAGACTTTTCCAAAAGCGGTCCCGTAAGGGAACTGGACTCTAACCTGGAAGGAACTTCTAATCCTGATTGGATTTAGTTGCCCGCTTGCCTCTTCTGCTGTAATGCTTTCCCCAATAAGCATCCATAACATTTCCCCCCTCCTGAGGGAACAGCTCGTCCTCGAGCTGAAAATTTGGGTACTACCGTTTGAATTCTGCCAATGGAACCCAAGACGCGTCAGCTGCAGATTGGCCAACCCAGTGCACCAAAACCTCCCAGTTGTCTCTGTGAAGGCGAGAGCGAACAATCCGTTCTGGAGTGGGTAAGACTCGCCCATAAAGTAAATCTGGAAGAGCTGGTGGAGCGGCCGGAGGAGACCCACTGAATTTCTTTAGAAAAGCCACATGGAACACATTGTGAAGACGAGCGGATGGAGGAAGCTGGAGTTTGTAAGCCACTTGACCCACACGGCTAATGATCTGATAAGGCCCGTAGTATTTTGGGGAGAGCTTGGAGAATTTGGAGGTGATACCCACTGCCTGGCGATGATGCAGTTTGAGCAAAACCCATTGGCCAACGTCAAAGACGACTTCCCTGTGGTTTTTGTCGTAGAATTCCTTCATGCGCTGCTGTGCTTGTACTAAGCGATCTCTGATTTCCAGCAGAAAGTCATCCCTGGATCGTAACATGGCATCGACCGCTTGTATGTTAGTTGATCCTTCTTTGTAAGGAAGAAGAGTCGGAGGAGACTGCCCATAGACAACCTGAAACGGTGTGCAGCGTAAAGCAGAATGATAGGATGTATTATAACAGAATTCTGCCCACGGAAGCCATCGGACCCACTCTCGCGGGCGATCCCCACTGAGACAACGTAGATACATTTCAATGGTTCGATTGACCACCTCACTTTGGCCGTCAGCTTGCGGGTGAAAGGCAGATGTCATATCCAGGGAGACGCCGGCCAGCTGAAAGAGTTCTTTCCAAAAATTGCTAGTGAAGATGGTATCCCGGTCGCTGACAATGGATTCGGGAAACCCGTGAAGTCGCACAATGGCTTCAAAGAATGCATGAGCCACCGATTGAGCTGTATACGGATGTGCCAGCGGAACAAAATGCGCGTATTTGGAGAATCTGTCCACGACTGTCAATATGACTGATTTCCCATGAATGCGCAGAAATCCATCAATGAAATCCATAGAAATGTGAGGCCAAATTTGATGGGGAATCGGTAGAGGTTGCAAAAGTCCCGCGGGATGAAGATGATCCACCTTATGGCGTTGACAAGTAGCACAACATGTAACATGGTCGCGAACCAGCTGCTTGAGTTGGGGAATATAGAAATCCTTTCGGATGCGGTGCAAGGATTTTTGAATCCCCTCGTGACCGATGGCATGATAAGCTGATATGAGCTGCGGTACATAAGCTGAAGAAGGTGGGACAAAGATTCGGCCGTTGTATAGGAAGAAGCCATCAACAAATGACCACAGTGGAGGGAGTTCGTGAGCTGCTAATTGACTGTGTAACCGCTGAATTTCCGGCAGGGAATCGATTTCTTCCTTAAGCTGCGCGAGCAGTTGGAAGTCTGGCATTGATATGGCCGCTAGAGATATGTTTTCGTCTTGCCGCGACAAGGCATCAGCAACCGTATTTGTCTGCCCTGACTTGAATTCGATGTGGAAATCAAACCCAAAGAGTTTGCTGACCCAATGGTGTTGCGGAATAGTATTAAGGCGCTGATCTAACAGATATTTCAGGCTATAGTGATCCGTGCGGACAATGAATGACTTGCCCCAAAGATAATGGCGCCAATGACGAACCGCTTTGACCAGACCAATGAGTTCGCGCTCGTAAGCCGCTAACTTGGCGTGGTGGGGAGGAACTGCTCGGCTGAAAAAGGCGATCGGCTTCGAACCTTGATGAAGGACAGCGCCAATACCACTGCCAGATGCGTCACATTCGACGATGAAGGGGTGTGCGAAATCTGGAAGAGCCAGAAAAGATGGCGCGCAAAGAGCTTTTAGAGCTGTGAATGCTGCATCCGCCTCTCGTGACCAGCAGAACCCATCTTTGGCGAGCAGTTGAGTGAGGGGGGCAGTAATAGATCCAAAGTGGCGGATAAACTTATGGTAATAACCGGCGAGACCTAAAAATCCTCTTAATTGGCGCGGGTTTTTGGGAACTGGCCATTGTTGGATATCCTGTACCTTTGATTGGTCCATGGAAACGCCCTCAGTGGAGACAACATGCCCCAAGTACGAAACTGACTCTGTGCCGAAGGAACACTTGGAATGCTTAAGGAAGAATTGATGTTGCCGAAAAAGATCAAAGACTGTTCGAATGTGGCACAAGTGTTCGGACCATGATGGGCTGAATATTAGGATATCATCAAAGAAAACCAACACGAACTTGTGAAGATATGGCTGAAGAATTGCATTCATAATCGCCTGGAATGTCGCCGGAGCATTAGAAAGGCCAAAGGGTAAGACCAAATACTCAAAGTGGCCGTGGTGCGTTCGGAAGGCTGTCATATGGATGTCTTCTGGATGCATTCTTATCTGGTGATAACCGGACCTCAAATCCAGCTTTGTGAAATATTTGGCATGTTTCAATTCGTCTAATAGCTCATCCACCACCGGTATGGGAAACTTGTCTTTGATTGTTTGGGTGTTAAGCGCCCAATAGTCCACACAAAGACGCCAAGAATTATCCTTCTTTTTGACCAATATCACTGGCGAACTGAAAGGAGACGTGCTGTGTCGGATGATCCCTTGTGATAGCATTTTAGCACATTGTTTTTCAATTTCATCTTTGTGGTGATGGGGATAACGATACGGCCGGACCGCTACTGGTTGAGACCCCGGAGATAGATGAATGCGATGGTCGAAAAAACGTTGAGGAGGTAATCCAGAGGGGTGCTGAAAGATGTCCTGAAAGTCTGACAAGAGGGCAGGTAATAACTCCTTAGTCGGTTCATTGAGTGCAAACAAGCGGGAAGATGGTCGATGCGGTATACCCAGCAACTTGACTTGGTGTCTCTGATGCCAGAAGGACATTGATAGCTTGGAAAAGTCCCATAGAATTGGACCTAAGGTGCGAAGCCAATGAACTCCCAGAATTAAGTCGAACCCTTGAAGTGATAAGGCATAGCAATTGATGGAGAATTCTTCATGGTCAATGGTGAACGGCAAGGATGGACAAAAACCCGGGCAAGGTATCCTATCACCGTTGGCTACCGCCACAGTAATACCCGTGCGATCTTGCAAGGGAATAGCGGCTAGTTGAGCGGCCTCAATACTGATGAAGTTGTGAGTAGATCCCGAATCAACCAATGCGCAGAACTTGTGGTGATTAATGAGGACTGTTAATTGCATAGTATTCCCTGAAGAGATTCCAGTCAATGCGTGGAGAGAAATCTGAGGATTGGAATCCGCAATACAGTCCTCTGGAACATCATCTTCATCCAGTATCTCAATCCAATACAACCGCTTGCAACGATGACCTCACAATTAAAGCAAAGGCCTTTTTGTCAGCGATCAGCCATCTCCGCTGGCGTGAGACGCCGAAAAGCCCTCTGAGGTGGTACTTGTTGAAGTATAAGTGAATTGCCTATCTTTCCTCATCAGCTTAAGCTTTTGGGTGAATTGGTTGGTGCATGAAACTCAATATGGTATCAGAGTCAAGAGGTCTCAAGTTCAAGACCTGGTTGACGCAATTAAAAAAATTAATTACAGTCCACTTCTATTCCACGTATTAGGCCTAAGAGAGCCTACACGTGAGGGGGAGTGTTGAAGTATAAGTGAATTGCCTATCTTTCCTCATCAGCTTAAGCTTTTGGGTGAATTGGTTGGTGCATGAAACTCAATAGTACTGAAATCCCTGTTGGCGGCGCCGGAAGCAGAGGAACATCAGGCGGCTTGGACAGAAGCGGTGTCGTTCGCTGCGCTGGAGAAAACTTTGCGGCCGAAGGCAGGGAACTGGAATGCGGCTGACGACTAAGCAATCCAGAACTGTATAGTAGCTTGTAATGTCTCTCAGCTGCTTTGGCTAGACTTACTGCGGTATCCAAGGAAGATGGACTCTGCAATTCAACTTCGGACTCGATAAGTTCGCCCAACCCAGCCAAGAACAATCCAACTTCATGCTCTGGCGAAAGGTTGTCAGCGCGACAAAGCACCCTATAGAAGTTCTGTGCATACTCTTCAACTGACCCTGTCTGGCGCAGAAGAGCAAGTTCGGACACTGGGTTTGATCGAAAAGGAGGTCCAAACCGCAGGCGGCAAGAATTCTGGAATCGGGCCCAAGTGGGGATCCCTTCAGAGCGCTCCAATTTGTAGTACCACTGGGCTACGATACCCGTCATATGATATGTAGCCAACCAAACTTTCTCCTCCTCAAGAGTGCGATTACCACGAAAGAATTGCTCACAGCGAGCTAACCACTCCAATGGATCGGAATTGTCATCAAACAGAGGGAAATCAACCTTGTAAAACCGACCTGGAGTAGGAGCCACAGGAGGATCATCGGAAGGACGTCGTGCCTACGAATTTGCAGAATTGGAGACCTGAGTTGGTGAAGATACGCGCCCTTCTATAGCTAGGACAGCAGCCTCAAGGTTTGCATGAGCAGCAGTCTGTTCTTCCTGTCGCTTTAATATTGCGCCCAAGATCTCCTTCAATTCGCGTAACTCTGTGTTGATGGAGTCAGAAGCCATGGAATCTGATACCAAACTGTTGTGAACCTTGGATCTCGACCTCAAGTTGTAGGGATGGATAGCTCGGTTAGTATCCGCCTCTTCCCAGCGAGAGCCTTCTTGCTCTGCGGTGGCTGATACTCGCCAGAGAGAATTAGGGTTTTGGGGGAAGAAGAGAATCTTTATTTCTTCGCTACCCTCCCGTCCAAACGCAGGAGGTATATTTATGAGTTACAATCTTTCTCTTCCCTAGACCGATTCCTAAACCAACTCATCTCTAAAGCAATATGTAAAGACTTTTCCAAAAGCGGTCCCGTAAGGGAACTGGACTCTAACCTGGAAGGAACTTCTAATCCTGATTGGATTTAGTTGCCCGCTTGCCTCTTCTGCTGTAATGCTTTCCCCAATAAGCATCCATAACAATTCTGCTCTAATTATCTCTTGCAGAAATTTACTTACAGAATATGTTTTTTTTCCCTTTGGACCTTGCATTTGTAGTGCTATACTACCCTGATCATAAGCGCTTGCTGTTTATTTAGGCTGAAGAACCTGTTGAGGTCTACCACGACAAGGAATTCAAAAACAGGAGATGGCATTTCCAATCATACAACTTCACTGTGTCAATCCTGTGGACTCCCTTCCTCATTAAATCTGAGGTTTTTGAGAATGAGAATGGTGAGTCCACCTCTGAAATCCAGCTTCACCTTGATGTACTTGACCCAACATGGACAAGTCGGTATGAGAGCTTTGACTATGTTGTCATTGCTGGTGGACAATGGTTTCTTAAGACCGCAGTCTACTGGGAAAATGGTACGGTGATAGGCTGTCATCATTGTCAAGACAAGAACCTAACTGAACTTGGCTTTGAGCACCTGTATCGCAGGACTTTTCAAGAGGTTTTCAGATTCATCTTCTCGACAAACCACAAGCCAGTTGTTTTCTTCAGGACTTGGGCGCCTGATCACTTCGAGAATGGCGAATGGTTCAATGGGGGGACTTGTAGCAGGGTATTCCCTTACAAGAACGGAGAGTACAATGGAAGATACATGGAACATGTCATGAGGGGAATTGAGCTTGAAGAGTTCAACAGGGCCATAGCGGCAGTAAATGGTTCAGGGGAAGTGGGGAGACTGAAGCTCTTGGATACTTACAGCCTTTCGTCCATGAGACCGGACGGCCACGTTGGGCCTTACAGGATGTTCTATCCATTTGCAAAGAGCAACAAGGATGCCACATCAGTTCAGAATGATTGCCTGCATTGGTGCGTGCCAGGCCCCATTGATGCCTGGAACGATCTCATTATGAAGATGGTTCTGAATTGATGAAACCTCTAGATATATAGTATGGTATGCTCTTTACCAATATCGAATTGTAGGGTTGCAGGCGAAGTTGCCAATCTTGAGGGTGGGTTCCTGGCATCCTACCGGCGGTCTAAACCTGGTTTAGCAGAAAGTGGCAAAAAGAAAAAACCCAGTTTTTTTGCTTAATTGTAAAGATATGTGCATTTTGGTTTTGAGCTGGGAACTGGCCGGTTACCGCTGGATATTGACTGACCAGATGGAACGCCTGTTCGGTTGGTGAGAAGCCGCCCGGCTTCTCGCAGCCGCTACAGTACCTAACTTTTAAACGGAGTATTTTCTCAAGACGGGGTCTATAAGTTAAACGTAGTACACGTTAAATGCCCAACATCTGTACCAGTCAAAATCGCAAGTGAGTATCGATCTCTCCGTAATCTGTACTGTAAACAGCTAAAATTCAAAAATTTCAGTCAAAAGCCATAAGCCGCAGTCAAAAAAGAACAGGCTCGTATCCCTGGTTGGCTGCCCTCAGTCTTTATGTAAAAATGCATACCATGCATTTGGAGATAGTTGCTTAGTCCCATGTCTTAAATCTCTTGATGCAAACTGTGATCAGAACACCTGCCATTCTCTCAAGGAAAAAGTCCATCGAAGCCCTTTAACTCTTCACTTCCTCTCACAAATTAAAAATTCACAAATTAAAAATTCACAAATTTAATCGAACAGCTTGATTTACGTGTGCATGTGCAAGTATATAAAAATTCACAAAACCTCTGGTTTTATAGTTCAAGTTGCACAAAATCACATGGTTTTTGATATGTGATATATAACCTTAGGTATTATGGTATTACAGTTTCACAAAAACATCACTCCTAATAAATCTAATCTACTTTTACATCTAGGAGATTAGCATTTAATCGAACGACTTGCGCGATTGTATGTTTTAGAGTAATTAACCGGCCACGGACAACTTGCATTTAACATAGTCCCGATCGATTGATCATGGAATAGTTTGCGTATTCGGAAACTGCTGACGGGGCCGGCTCCCACCAGTCAGCCACCACAGCGTCGACTCAATCCTTTCGTGCAAGGAAAAACAATAAGTGATGAGCAATAAATTAAATGGATGTGTATAGGTATCACCCGGATGTTTTATTCCTAACAATCATCCAAATTTTGGACCATTGGATTAGAGATCCAACGGCCTCTTATTTTTGGAGGGGGGAGAATTCGTGATCGTTGGATCTCTAATCTAACGGTCACAAATCTGGATGATAGTTAGAAAGAAAACATCCGGATGATATTTATCAATACCCAAATTTAAATTGTTGCAAGCTATATGTATATGTGCATGGATGCGGGCCAATACTCAAGCCATCACAATACTACTACACAACAATGTCTTCCTGGAGTTCGACCCATTTGGAGTGCCGGAGTGGCATTAGCGCCCGAAGTGCCATTGCGGCTTTAGGACGATGTTGTGCGTATGGACGGATCGAGTACAACGAGCCAACTACGGCCGTAGGTTCTTCAAGTGTCCAGACCTGGATGACAACTTCATGGTTACGACGACAACTAAATCCTTTGTTTCTCGTTATCGTTTTTCAACTTGATCCATGACATCTACCACGCCACATATAGCCTTGCAAGTTCATCGAATGGGTGGATCGGGTGCTGCCGGCATGGCCACGGAACCGGCCAATGGAGGTGGAAAACAAAGGACAATACTTTGTCAAGATGACTCAGGCTCGCGAGGTGGAACGACAGATGCGGCTTGAGCAAGAGCTCCGCGTGAGGGTGGACTAAATCCGTCTGAAGGGCAAGGAGGATGAGCTGCAAAGGAGGCGGGAGCAGTTAAGTCTGCCTGAAGCAGTCATCAAGCGTTAGGAGGAAGAGCTTCAAGCTCGTGAGGCAGCTCTCAAGACCAAGAGTGACAGGAAGAAGGATGCAGCGGAGCCATCTTCATGGCGCGAGAAAAAGGGGAAACAACCACGCTACACCCAGTAGACAAAATGTAATAGACCCAGCAAGTTATATTCCCTAAGGCATGTACTAGTGGTGGAGTTCTGAACATTACAAGTACAGAGTTCCACACATGCCACATGCCACTGGTCACGGCGCCGAGCTCGGCGCAGTGGATCCTGGCGCCAAGCTCGGCGCCATGACCAGTGGCGCCGAGGTGCCTGCCATGTCACCGCCACGTCTGCCGCCACACATACGTGGCCCACGCAGCTCGGCGCCGTGACTTACGGCGCCGAGACGTGTTACGGCGCCGAGCCTAGGGTCCAAAAACGAAATTAAGACGTCCAGGGATCTAAATGTGAATATTTTTCAAAAAAAGAGCTAGGTTGCTCCATAGTCGGCCACTTGTTTGACACATCGGTAGACGCCGTCGCGAGACATGGGATGGGACCAAGAATCCCCGCCGCCGGCGAGCTCGCGGCCCCGAGTTGTGCTCCTGTGCAGCCCGCGTATGGGCCACCTCATCCCCTTCGCTGAGCTCGCGCGCCGCCGACCACGGCCTCGCCGCTACCCTTCTCTTCGCCGCTGCAACGTCTCCGCCGTCGGAGTAGTACCTCGCCATGGCCGCCGCCGTCCCCGTCGGGGTCGACCTCGTCGCGCTGCCCGTGCCACTGCCGGACGAGCTCCCGCCCTCTGCCCCCGTGCCCCAACGCGTCGTGCACGCCATCGTCTCCAGCGTACCGCGCGTCCGGGGCATTGCCCGGTCGCTGGCCGCGGCCGCGCCCCTCACCGCGCTCTTGGTGGACATGATGAGCGAGCCAGCGCGCAGCGTCGCCGAGGAGCTGGGCGTCCCGTGCTACATGTTCTTCACCTCGCCGTGGCTGCTGCTGTCCCTGTTTGTGCATCTCCCAGAGCTCGACGCGACGCTCACCGGGGAGCACCGTGATGCGACGGAGCCGATCCGCCTGCCCGGCTGCGTGCCGATCCACATGCACGATCTGCCAGGACCGATGCTCACCGACCGGAGCAGCGACACGTACACCAGGTTCCTGGCCGTGGCCAAGGGGGCCGCAAGGGTCAATGGGATTTTTGTGAACACTTTCCACGAGCTAGAGCCAGCGGTGGGAGCCGGTGCGGACGGTCTGAAGCTGCCGGTCGATGCCGTCGGGCCGTTGGTCTGGACCAGACCGGTCGGCGTGGACCGGGACCACCATTGCTTGAGCTGGTTGGACCGGCAGCCCCGTGGATCCGTGGTCTACGTGTCGTTCGGGAGCGGGGGGCACGCTTACGTGGCAGTAGACAGCTGAGCTGGCTCTTGGGCTGGAGCTTAGTCAGCATCGATTCATTTGGGCCATCAAGAGGCCGGATCAAGATACAAAGTACGGATCATTCTTTGGAACTCGGCATGGCAAAGACAGTGCACTGGATTTTTTGCTTGAGGGCTTCATCCTGAGAACTAGAGAGGTGGGGCTTGTGGTGCAGTCTTGGGCCCCACAGACAGCGATACTTGGCCACGCCTCTGTTGCGTGTTTTGTGACGCACTGCGGGTGGAACTCCGTGTTGGAGAGCATTCTTCACGGTGTGCCCATGGTTGCCTGGCCACTCTACGCAGAGCAGAAAATGAATGCCGCAATGGCGGAGGTTCAGGCAGGGGTGGCGGCTCGTGTTAAGGTCGGACCTGACGGGGTTGTCAGCAAGGAGGAGGTTGCGAGTGTGCTCAAGCGCGTGATGGAAGGGGAGCAAGGCAAAACGATGAAAAGGTTGGTTGGCGAACTCAAAGACAATGCATCACATGCTTTGAGCGTGGATTGTTGTTCAACTCGTGCGCTAGCACAAGTCACACATGTGTGGAAATCTCCTACAGGTGGAAAATGAACAAGAGTGGTGAAATCGCTTTGAGCTTTTGTTGTTTCTCTCCATTTTGCTTTGGGTCATCTGCCCTGTCAAATTCAAGTTAGTGCAGTGTAACACCCCGTGTTTCTAACCTTGCTGTAGTTGCTAACCTCATGATTTAAGCCTGGAATTAACCGCGTAACTAACAAAGACATCACAAGCCATTTCAATTATTAAAATGTACAATAATTCAATCGAAGCAAAAGATGATAAAGTAGAGAGAGATAATTTGCAACATACAACATAGTTTATTAATATTACATTTATTTACATACATACAATTAATACAGTAATTACAATTGCAATTGAGCTAATGCATACACAATTACAATTAACCAAGTATTTCGGAGTAACCGGGCAGTATGAATTGCCAGAAAAGCAAATAACAAGATACCGAAAAAGACTGAATAGAAGAAGTAATCGAAGGCAAGATTGTTGTCAGAACCCTCGTTATGTTATTGAAATGGGTGATTTGCTTATCGAGATATCAGACAGTCCAGGGCCACTTGGCACCTCTCGTGGCCATAGGGTTTTATTATCCAGCATCAGAAACAAATTTGAATCCATTCCAATTCCTTTTCATTGCCAGTCAACCCATACCAAAACCAACCACACTGTGGAGGTAAAAATCCCTAGCACAGTCTCAGCATAGAGGGAAAGGGATAATGCCAAAAGAGAGTGACCAGAGTCCGAGAGAGAATCCATTTTCACCCACAACTGCAACCAGCCATAACCAAGCCAAACCTCAGCCAGCAAGCCATATTCCACCAGATCCACTCCTCCCTTCCCCCAAATCCCAAGTCATTGCCGAGAATAAGAGCATGGAGTGAAGCTCAGCGACCAGGCCAGAGGAGAGCGGTGCTAGGAGGAGGAAGAGCCAGTGAGAGAGAAGAGCGTCAACCCTAGGAGGAGAAGGCGCCCAGAGGAGTAGGTGGCAACTAAGTCTATCATAAGCCCCCGAGAAGACCGAACCTTGGTTTTGTAATTATCACAGACGATTTTACAAGCGTGACTATCTATATTACTAGCGATGGCTAAAACCGTCTATGATACATAATTATCACAGACGATTCTTAACAAGAACCGTCTATAAATTATTACAAATGATTCGGATTAAAAACCATCTGTGATGTCTGCAATTATCACAGATGATTTTTAATAAGAGCCGTCTGTGATAATTCACAGATGGTTCTTAACAAGAATCATAGATGGTTCAAATTAAAAATCATCTGCGATGTTACAATTAAAAACCAGTTGAAAGTTCAAATCCTCTTACCTTTCTTGAGTTGTTGGATTTCCTAAAATACAAATTCGGTGTGACTGTTTTTCCAATTTTGCCGTGAAGAACTGTAACATCCTAAAAATTTAAATTTGAAAAATGTGAAGCTTTTGAATTATTTTTGCAATATATTCTATTTGAATTTGGAGTTTATGGTATTTTTCTAAAATTTGGTTAAGGTTCCAAAAATTTAAGAAGCTCAAGAAAGAAACAAACACTAGTGATGTCATAGGAGGAAATGTGCAAATAAACGGAGAAACCTGAAGATAAAGCATAAAATTTCATTATGGAAATAATGGCACAAATAACAATAGAAGCAAATAAATGATAATACAAACATATATGGATATACATATAAACATACCTACAAAAGTGTGCACATGCAAGGGTTAAATTCTGTAGAAAGGAAACATGAAAATTTTGTGAGCAAGCAAAAAGGAATAAAATATAAATGCTACATACACAAAAACACATAAATGAATGAATAAATAAAATAATAAAAAAATAAATGGAGAGATGGAGTCAGGCCGGACATCAGCCCGGCCCAACCCCACCAACCCCGCTCCTCTCCCATCTCGGCCGAAGCGGCCCAGCCGCCCCAGCGCACATCGCCACTGCCACGAGGGCCCCGCCTCGACCCGCGCCTCTCCTCTCTACCACTCACTGCCCATGGACCCGCCCTGCCTGCACTTCTCCTTCTCCTCTCCCCGCCTCGCCCGCATTTCTTCCTCCGTGCACCCGGGGCCCCCTCCTTCTCTCTGATTCAAAGACGCGCGACACAGTCCCGTGGCCAGCGTGCGCCAGTGGCATGGAGTAGTAGTCACGCCCCCGAATCCCGCTGCCTGCTTCCGTGCGCCAGCCAGGATTCCCACTGCCACTGCCGCCCCCGACGTGATCGCACGCCCCGCCCGTTGCCGGCCCCCCTTCCCGCTGCCTATAAAATAAATGCGGCCCTCCCTCCACTCCGCCACACTCCTCTCTACCTCCCACCGCTGCGGATTGCCACCAGTTACCCCGAGCTCGCCGCACGGCCCATCCTCCCCAATACCGGCCGCCACCGCCATCCTCACCGCCGCTGCCTCCTCGATCGATTTTGCCCCAATTCCTTGCGGCGAGAGTGACACCTCGAGGTCCCTAAGCCCCCACAACCGCCGGCCAAAGCTCCCCGCCACCCCACCTCGCCGGCGCCGAGCTTCTTTCCACGCCGCCGCCTCCGCACGTCGCCGGCCTAGCTCCGGCGTTCCTCGGTTCCCACCGACACCCCCAGCGGCTTTCACGCGACGCCAAAAACTCGTTTTGCCCACCGTCGGAACCTCCCCGACCCTCCCTCGCTGGCGGTGCCACCGGCCGTACCCGCAGTCCCGAGCTCCTCTGCTCCAGCGCCCGCGCCCTTGGCTTAACTATTTTCACTGCATTTATTAGTTAGGTAATACCCCCGAGTCCACTGGCTAGCAGCGTGCGCACTCAGTTAGCCGGCCCGGCTTCGATTCCTTCCGGCGCAATATTAGTTGTAGTTTTTTTAAACCTTTTTCCAGCACAACTAGTGGAAGAAAAAGGCAAATAAAAATCTGAAAAAAATTAATAAAAGATGCTAAAAATTTATTAGAATATAAATGAGATTGTTTAATATTTAAATTTGGATTAGTTATCACATATGAATAATTAATGTGGTTTGCACAAATGAATTAAAAGACTAATTATTAATTAGGGCATTAGTAAAAGATGGTTATGCTTAATGTCCAAAGGTTAATAAGGATCTCAACTAAAAATACCTTCAAGTTAAAGTTAAGAAAAATAAATTGGATGTTATATTAAAACTATAACAGCAAGACTTTAAAATAAAGATCACCCTTGCATGAAATTAAAATATATGCTTTAACATTTATCATGCAGCCATTAAACAAATCCCTGAGGCAGGTTTAACTAAATAGCAATATTAAAATATGGCCCTGTATGATAAACTTGGCCTAGGTAAATAAGTTTAAATTAAGAATAAAGGCTAAGCCTAATACTAACTAAAGTATAGATAAAATACCAATGGTACCACTAATTAAATCGTAACACTAAATTCAATAAATAATAATGTTGAGCATGGTATAACAAGCTAGGACCCATACAAATAGATCCTGATGCAAATTAAACTAAGCCTAGTAATAACTAAGGATACATGAAATATCATACCACAAAAGGTTATAAACACAAACTATAAGATTAACTCAGTAAGCTAAAGATTGTATACATCGTTTATATATCACCTATGCCCTGAATATTAAAAGCCCGACAACGTAATGCTCCGCTAATCTCGTACACCAGTTCCTAGGTCTAACCTGATTCATAGAACTTCCTTGATGAATACCAAATATAATAAAAGAAGCTAATAACAAAAGATCGAGTCATCGTATTCTACCCCCGACCTTGTCTCAAATCACCCAAATTACCCATTAACTCACAATAAAGCTAAATTGAGCTTATTTGGGTTTATCTGGACTTTTGAGTTATTTGCCTTTATTTGCATTCAGTCATTTAGCACGCAATTAGAAATTGGAGTCCTGAAGAATCAAGGGATCAAGCATGATGAAGCGCGAAGTGAAGGGAAGGACCAGAAGCTCAAGAGAAAGCATTGTGTGAGCTCAAGACCGCGGTAAACCGCGCAAGGCGAGTCAATACTTTGATCATGTTGAACCTACATATTCTGCAAATTATTTTGGTTTAAATTATCAAATTGCGTGATATTATTTTATATGCAAATACATGTTTAATTTAAGATTCTAGTTATATGCCCATCGTTTATCTTGAATAATAATACACCTCCTTTGGAATATTTGAATGTGTGAACCTTGTCGCCCTAGTAAATTTTAATAGTACCTTTCGAAAATAAGTCCGTAAATATACGTTTCGAAACTGGTTTGGGAAGTCATGGTGGTAATGACTGGTATATGTTGGTATGATTATTTTATGTTCCCAAAACCCTAACTTGCTTAAATATCTGGGCGGATGGTTCGAGGGTGTGTGTGTGGTGCAGTGGAAGCACAAAGTGGGTAGTGGTAGAACCGCCTAAATACCCCTAAGGACCGAATCTTGTCATGACCTCCTGTGTAAAACTGTGCATCCACAAGTCTGTAAAATACAACTTGGCTAAGTAAATTTATCGAAACTCCGGACTCATCTCACTGGTAGTGGAAGGAAGTGGATAGCAAGGGCAAGGGGAGGCCTAAAGGGACACCAAGTGGAGGGTGAAGTTTCCCAGCTGTACTAGCGTTGCGGGAAGTGGAGTCCGGCTGCGTTAGTGACTATGGGGAACATCCCGTGCATAGATAGGACTCACCACAAGTGGGAGCAGCCCATAAGGTGAGATGACAAAAGGGGCAAGATATTTTGAAAAGTCACTGTGATGGTCTACTCAACCACGTGGCTAAGGAATCATGTGGGGCAATGAGTGGATTGTCTCTTGTGGTGAAAGTGTACAAACTCTACAGAGTCAAAACTATTCGAATAGCCTTGCCCACGGTCAAGGGCGGACATGGGAATTTAATTAGATATAGTTCTATTTCAAAATGCTTTATGGATGGGATTGGAAAAGTGAAGGGCCGCAGAAAGCCTTGATTTGTGTTGTCCTGGGTGTCGTCCCAGTGGTAATGTAAGCGGTTATAACGCTGAAAAGTTAGCATATGTTGCGGATGCCATGTAACGGTGGATGGAATCTGGATCGATATTATTATTGCATTTTCTTACACATTATGTTTTTGTTCAAAACTGCTAAGTCTCAGGATATTTCTATGTATTATATTTTTAAATAATGATAATACCTCTCAAAAGATAAAATGTTAGAAAGAATAAATAGAGTCGTAAGAACAGAAGATGGCTGTTTGTGGTAAACGCATAAAGATGGTGGATTCATGTCAATCATAAAAGGGAAAACGATAGTGTGGACTCTGGGAGAAATAGATTGGTGGAGCTTAAATGAATATATAGGCTAGATAGATGATTTAAATGATTTTTGGAGAATTAGGGAGTGCAAAGGTAATTGCTGGATTACAACACTGATAACTAATATAAATTCTTGGAAGGTGTTGACAATAATGGGATTAATAGGATTGAATCAAATACTAGATGGGTGAATTGAATTTCTGGGAATATTGGAGGAATGATAACAATTATTGGGTTATAATCTTGATCAAAGACATTCTTGGTGGATGTATACTAGTGAGTCGTAGACTTGATCATTGATATTCTTGGTGGATGAATACTAGTGAATTAGTTAGAGACAGATAATGAAAAATAAGATTGATTATTGGAAGAGCAAATTATGGTTTTGATCAATAACAAAAGAATTGAATTGTTAGAAAGTCCTGGTAGAAATGATATCGGTGGATTTAAAAATAATTATGATGGATAATTGTTAGAGTCAGAAGTGAAGAGTTGATGAATAGCAACCACAAGATTGGATTGTTAGGAATTTAGAATACAAAATATATTGATGGATCTAAAATAAATGATGTCACTCGCTGTTTGGAGTCTAGACGGCAATCAATAAAGAAAGTGTATCTTCGGTGGATCAAGTCAATTATGGCAATTGCTGTGAGGAGTTTAGGCATCAATAAAAGCACCATGATTAAATAATAAAAGTAATGCTAAAAGCAATTTGTGGCAAATAAAATAACTCGAGCCTCTCCTTTGATAAGCCATGTATGCTATTTATTTGCATCCTGTGTATTGGCTCGTGGAGCATGGTGGTTTGTGCTCACACTCGCTTTCACAACAAATCTAGAATCAGAAATCAGATCACTACACTTCAGCAACACTATTGGTCATGGTGGCAAAGAAGATGAAGATGTCAAGGGCTAGGTCGCGAACCTCCAGTTGGCTACATGTGGGCATGTCCTGAAGGTCTCACTTGCGTGCTTCGTTCTTCCGCTGCTGCAACTTAATGATTTCGGCCTAATCGGCTCATGAGTAAGTCTACTATTATATTTACGCTTTCGCATGATATGTACTTT
Organism: Dendrocalamus latiflorus; assembly: GCA_017311315.1. NCBI lineage: Eukaryota > Viridiplantae > Streptophyta > Magnoliopsida > Poales > Poaceae > Dendrocalamus > Dendrocalamus latiflorus. The sequence goes on along the minus strand of CM029620.1, from coordinate 6,745,065 downwards.
GATATTCAGAACTGTAATCTGTGAGCACTATCTACTGATTCAGGGAATAGTGCGGTGGAATCACAGAGGAATCCGGATTGTAAAATCTGGGTCCTGACAAGAACTTTCCAAAAAGTGTCTACTTTCCTAAGAATTGAAAAGTATGTCAAATTTATGCCAAATCCAGTGAAATTTGGTGCAGTCCTTCTACAATAGCCACAAACTTTCACAGAAAAATTCAGCAAGTTTGGCCTACGAGATTTAAAGATATAGCAGTTTCAATTTAAACCCGAGACAAATTCGAGTCCGAATAGGATTCTGTTCCGAGAAGCATTTAGTAAAACGGGTATAACTTTTGGCATACGGTATCCATTTTCAATGTTATTATACTCATTGGAAAAGCTAACGATGAGTCTAATCCAAAATAATCAACCCGCTCGCATTAGTCTCCCTCTAAGACCCCCAAAATCGGCCATCTTTAGCCTCAAATTTGCGTAGTAAGTTTTCGATTTCTGTTTTTGCCAAAATTTTTGAACTTCCCTTCAGAATTTGAGGATTACCTCAACTACCTCAACTGTAAAGTTGTAGATCTTGTCAAAACCTTTCAAACGAGTATATATAAGCCATATAAAACTTTGCTATTTCATCTTTTGAGACTAGTTGGTTACATACAAACATGCATGCATGCATGCATGCATACATACATACATACATACATACATACATACATGCATACATACATACATACATGCATGCATGCATGCATGCATGCATGTATGTATCACAGACAATTTGTGGTTTTAACTGTCTATGATAATTATGTCCCTAACCATTGGGCCCGTCGATCCTCTCCAACCCAATCCCAGCCAATAGAAACACACCAACTGATAGGACTAGGGGTCCCGATCTTTCGATGAGAGTGGTAGATTCGATTGGGGAAGGAGGTGACGTTGACGACCCGACTACAACCATCCAAGGGCGTTGCGCCTTAGCGATCGATACACCAACTCCAGAGATTGTTTGTGACCTTGTCGGCGCACGATCAACCTAACCACGAGGGTTCTCGTTCCTGCAAGCAATCGAAGAACAAGCAAGAACAAGATGAACAGCAACTCAATTGCAAATAACGATGTAAGATTCAATCTGAAACAGGAAAACGGTGGGGTTCCGAAGACAAGTATTCGGGCGGTCTAGCCGACACGCGCGAGTACAAGGCAAAGCAGCAAAAGCTAACTTAGTCTAAACAAAACCCAAACCCTAGAAGAGGGTGCGGCTGCCTATTTAAGGGTCACGGAAGGTGGATGGTCGGCCAAAACACAAGGAAGCCGAATAGGACTCGAATTACAAGGCCCAAGGCCCACTTTGACTCGGACTGGAAAAGCGACGTGAATTGTTTTGCAGTTTCTGGTCGACTCGGATGGAGTTTGGAGGTGAGGCCGGATCCATCTGAAAGTAGACTTCAAGAGCTTTCCAACGAGTACTCACGGGCCCCGAGAAACCTTCTGGATCAAAAGTTATGGCCGTTTGAAGTAGGCGCTGTCAACAAGGCCGAATCCGAGTCAAACTCGTGAACAGGACTTGGTTTGCGCTTGACGGTTCCACTTCTATACTTGAGCTCATGTGGTTCTTCCCCATGGTTCCTAAGGACAATTAAATCATCACAGGAATTAAGTAGTATTCCATTCTTTGAAACATTTGTATGCAAACTTAGGAACGCATTCACCTGATGGTTAAGTTGACGTGCTCGCGCTCTAGTCATTGGTCCTTGTATCATAGTTTCAGTTTGATATGGAATCGGCATGGTTATATGCATGGAAAGGATGTCCTCATCATCCTCCCCTTCTTGCATTTGAGTCGTCCGCGACTCAAGCTCATCTTCTTCTCCCAAGTATGGCTTCAAATCTGCAATGTTAAAGGTGGGACTAACCCCAAAATCTGCAGGCAACTCAATTTTATATGCATTGTCATTAATCTTTTCCAACACTTTGAAAGGACCATCAGCTCTAGGCATCAACTTAGACCTCCTCAATTCAGGAAATCTTTCTTTTCTCAAATGCAACCAAACTAAATCACCCGGTTGAAAAGTTAAATGCCTCCTTCCTTTACTACCAGCAAGTTTATATTTAGCATTCATGCGTTCAATATTTTCTTTGGTTGTCTCATGCAATTTCAACATCAAGTCAGCACGCTGTTTAGCATCAAAATTTAACTTCTCCGAAGATGGAAGTGGTAGCAAATCAATAGGAGCACGAGGCACAAAGCCATAGACAATCTCAAAAGGGCACAACTTTGTAGTAGAATGCAGCGAACGATTATAAGCAAATTCAATATGAGGCAAGCATTCTTCCCACATTTTAATGTTCTTTTTCAAAACAGCCCTAAGCATGGTAGATAAAGTTCTATTCACAACTTCAGTTTGCCCATCAGTTTGGGGATGACACGTAGTCGAAAATAACAGCTTAGTCCCCAATTTAGCCCATAAAGTTTTCCAAAAATGGCTAAGGAATTTAGTGTAACGATCGGAAACTATTGTATTTGGCACACCATGCAAACGAACAACTTCACGAAAGAACAAATCAGCAATATTGGTAGCATCATCACTTTTATGACATGGTATGAAGTGTGCCATCTTAGAAAATCTATCCACAACAACAAATATGCTATCCCTCCCCTTCTTTGTCTTAGGCAGTCCTAAAACAAAGTCCATAGAAATATCTTTCCAAGGCACACTAGGAACAGGTAGAGGCATATACAAACCGTGAGGATTAAGTCGTGATTTAGCCTTTTGACACGTAGTGCAGCGAGCAACAAAACGTTCCACATCACGTCTCATCTTTGGCCAAAAGAAATGACTAGCAAGTATGTCTTCCGTCTTCTTCGCTCCAAAATGCCCCATCAGCCCACCTCCATGTGCTTCCTGTAACAACAACAAACGAACGGAGCTAGCTGGAATGCATAGTTTGTTAGCTCTAAACACAAATCCATCATTTAGAACAAATTTATTCCACGTTTTTCCCTCTTGGCAATTCAGCAACACGTCTTTAAAATCATCATCATGAACATAATGCTCCTTAATTGTTTCCAATCCAAAAATTTTGAAGTCAAGTTGTGAGAGCATGGTATATCTCCTAGACAATGCATCAGCAATAACATTCTCCTTTCCCTTTTTGTGTTTTATGACATAAGGAAAAGACTCTATGAATTCAACCCACTTTGCATGCCTACGGTTCAATTTTGCTTGACTTCTAATATGCTTTAATGACTCATGATCAGAATGAATGACAAATTCTTTGGGCCATAAATAATGTTGCCATGTCTCTAAAGTTCGAACTAGAGCATATAATTCCTTATCATAAGTAGAATAGTTCAAACTAGGCCCACTCAATTTTTCACTAAAGTATGCCACAGGTTTACCTTCTTGCAACAGCACACCACCCAATCCAATTCCACTAGCATCACATTCTAGCTCAAAAGTCTTACTAAAATCTGGAAGTTGGAGTAATGGTGCATGTGTTAACTTATCTTTCAATGTGTTAAAGGCGTCTTCCTGTGCATTCCCCCAAGTAAACGGCACCCCTTTTTAGTGAGCTCATTCAATGGTGCAGCGATGGTGCTGAAGTCCTTCACAAAACGACGATAGAATCCAGCAAGTCCTAGAAAACTTCGCACCTGCGTGACCGTTTTAGGAGTCGGCCAACTCTGTATTGCCTCAACCTTGGCTTGATCAACTTCTATGCCCTGTGGAGTAACAACATAGCCAAGAAAAGAGACTCGATCCGTGCAAAATGTGCACTTCTCAACGTTACCAAATAAACGTGCATTACGTAAATCATCAAAAACAGCACGTAAATGGCAAAGGTGTTCCTCTAGTGATCTGCTATATATCAATATATCATCAAAATAGACCACTACAAATTTACCAATGAAAGCACGCAAAACCTCGTTCATTAATCTCATGAATGTGCTAGGTGCATTAGTTAAACCAAATGGCATCACTAACCACTCATACAAACCGAACTTAGTTTTAAATGCTGTTTTCCATTCATCTCCCAATTTCATGCGAATTTGGTGGTACCCACTACGCAAATCAACTTTAGAGAAGACAATAGAGCCACTTAATTCATCAAGCATATCGTCTAACCTAGGAATAGGGTGACGATATCTAATGGTAATGTTATTGATCGCTCTACAGTCCACACACATACGCCATGATCCATCTTTCTTAGGCACTAAAATTACCGGAACAGCACAAGGGCTAAGAGACTCACGCACATAACCTTTATCAAGCAATTCTTGAACTTGACGCTGAATCTCCTTAGTTTCTTCCGGATTGGTCCTGTATGGCGCACGATTGGGCAAAGATGCCCCGGGAATCAAATCAATCTGGTGCTCAATCCCTCGCACTGGTGGTAGCCCTGGTGGCACGTCCTTTGGAAAGACATCCATGTACTCCTGCAAAAGATTAGTGACAGCAGGAGGCACAGAAGAAGGTACCTCCTCGAATGAAAATAAAGCTTGTTTGCAAAGTAAGGCATAGCAAATAGAAGTACTAGCATCCAGCTCATTCACATCAGACTTAGTAGCAAGAAAACATGCACCTTTCAATTTAATCTCATTTTTCATCTCATGAACAGATTTAGAGTTTTTCTTTTTATGTTGCTCAAGTTCACTTGCAACAATCTGATTTTCACTCCTATTATGCTCCTGAATTTTCTCTCTACTAGCTCTAGCAATCTCATCTTTGAAAATAGCTTCAGGAGACATAGGATGTAACACAATTTTCTTGTCATGATGCACAAAAGAATATTGGTTTGTCTTACCATGATGCAGTGAATCTTTATCATATTGCCACGGTCTACCTAACAGCATAGAGCATGCTTGCATAGGGACAACATCGCATTCTACAACATCGTGATAAGAACCAATAGCAAAATTTACTCTCACCATTCGTGTTACCTTCACCTTGCCGCTGTTATTGAACCATTGAATGTAGTAAGGGTGTGGGTGAGGTTTGGTGTTCAACGCAAGCTTCTCCACCATATCGGAGCTCACCAAGTTGTTGCAGCTCCCTCCATCAATTATCACTCGGCATGAACGTTCCTTCACGACGCACTTTGTTTGGAAAAGGATGTGCCGCTGATTTTGCTCCGCCCTCTCCATTTGTGCACTCAACACACGCTGCACAATGAGGCTCTCATAGCGCTCTGCATCTTCAGCACCAATGTGCTCTTCTTCTTGCTCCTTCCCACTACCTGCATGGTCAGCTGCAAGCATAGCATATGTATCCTCATCCAAATCACTAGCAGAAGAATACCCACCATCATCTCTCACAATCAGAACACGCTTGGTTGGGCACTCACTCCTCACATGGCCATACCCCTTGCATTGATGACATTGGATATCCCTCGTTCGTCCCGTAGATGCAACGGACGAAGAGCTCTTTGCATGTGCTTGGGCTGCCCCCTTTGTTGCTTCGGATGCCCGAGATGCCGAATTTGATGATGAAAACCGTGGCTTGCTGTTGGAGGAAGAAGGTGCAGGGGGTTGGCTTGATGGTGCGGCAGATGCACGTTGAGACCAAATATTTCCACGACCTGCAGAAACGTTAGTCCTAGTGCTCGCGCGCCGTCCCTGTACTTCTCTTTCAGCTTTACAAGCAAGATGAAATAAACGAGTGATAGAATTATATTCCTTGTAAGCTAAGATATCCTGAATTTCCCGATTCAAACCACCCATAAACCTAGCCATAGCGGCTTCCTCAGTTTCCTCTAAGTCACAACGCAGCATGCCTGTTTGCAATTCTTGAAAATATTCCTCTACGCTTTTACTACCTTGCCTCAATTGTTGCAACTTATGTAACAAATCACGTGCATAATATGAGGGAACAAATCTAGCTCGCATGATTCTTTTTAATGCATCCCAAGTTTGTGGTATGGTGAAAGGATTTTTCTTACAATATTCACTCCACCAAACAGACGCAAAATCAGTAAACTCACTAGTAGCAGCCCTAACCCTTTTGTTTTCAGGGAATGCATGACAAGCAAATTTCTGATCAACAGCCAATTCCCAAGTGATATAAGCATCAGGGTTATATTTTCCATCAAAAAGTGGCATAGTGAACTTAATCTTACCAAGCGATTCATCATTCTCACGTACCTCAGCCCGGCGTGGTTGACGTTGACGGTGAGCGTCCTCATCATCAATATCAGTGTCAGCCGCAGATTCGTCTCCACCATTTTCGTCCACCCTGCTGCCCAAGACACCAATGTTGGCACGAGTACGCTGAGTCGGTGCAGCGGGAGATGCACGGCCCCTCTCATCAAGACGTCTCAAAACCTCAGCAAGTGAGGTGTTGACGGTGCCAACGAAAGCCTCCAATGTTGCAAGCGTAGTGTTGGTGTCGATCTGCGCGGCCTCCAATTGGCCAAGGCGTTCGTTGGTGACCCGCACATCCTCATCAAGTCCTTCAGTGTGCAGCTTCATTTGGCGCTCAAAGTGTTGTATGATGCCCCTAGTCCGAGGGGAATGTTGCGCTGCCCGCAGGTCCTCCGGTTCCCCTGACATTGTTAGAAGAACACAAGAAACAAACCAAGAAGATAAAAATAATAAAACTGCAGGTTATGCCCTCACAACTACTGGGATGTGGTTAAATCAAGTCGCACACTCTCAACCTGTTCTGTCAAGCTCTTACAAGTTCTTACCACAGCGAGCAGGAGGTGATGGTAGCCGACAAGTCAAGACAATATCTCCTGGAAATTGGGTGTATCGCTGCCTTGGTCGCTAGTCCCTGTGAGGTGGTAGCCAAATCTGTGGAGCTATAGGTGGGCTGAGAGTGAACAAAGGATAACTAGAACCACATTAGTCAAAGCAAGTTGAATAATCGCTCAACGACGGCACCGTGCTGGTCCTAGGCTAGACCGTACTAGAGACGCGAGCCTAGAACACAAACGAAGACACACCGTGCAGAAAGAAACTAGATGGCGTTGAACACGGAGTTCTGGAGCTCGAAAAAGGGTGCCGTCTTCACAGGGGACCTTAGAATCACGTGCGGAAGGGCTCTGTCAATTTTGAGCGAATTCTGAGAAACTTGATTTTTCCTCGGTTTGCGGGCCGTTTAGAGGCCCTAAACGACGTTTTTTTGGGGTCGAAGCTGCCGCGTATGTGCCTGGTGGCTTACGCGGATCTGAAATCTCCAGTTTTTCCAGACTTCTTTTTTTTCACTCTATCTTCCGATTTCCTTTCCAACGGATCAAGAATCGCCTCAATCGGAGGTCGTATGCAAAAGTTAGCTGTTTCTCTCTTCTCTGTTTTTTTTCTCTCTCTCTTTTTATTTTTTTTATGCCGCGGCTCTTCTAGATGCGGCTGCCTGTTCCTTCTTGTTTTTTTTTGCTCTTTTTTTTTCACACACGATGCAGTTGAAATCCGAATTCGTGCCCTACTCCAAGACCAATTAGGGCAAAGCCTACGCAGCAACCGAGTCCTCCTCCTTTTCTACCCTCCTATGACAGTTCGGATCTAACTGCAACGGTGAGTCCAAAACGTAAACAGAACTCGAAACTCTAAAGGAACTAGACACTAAGACCAGCAAAGGACACGACGATGCAACCGAAGACTCAACGAACAAAGACTATGCAGCAATAGATAAAGGCACAAATTGTTTCGGATTTTGGGGAATAGATCTACTATTTTTTTTGGGTTTTCTGGACTGTAGGTAAAAAAAATTGCAAAGACTAGATAAGATCTCTCACCGATCAACCTTGAGCTCTGATACCAACTGATAGGACTAGGGGTCCCGATCTTTCGATGAGAGTGGTAGATTCGATTGGGGAAGGAGGTGACGTTGACGACCCGACTACAACCATCCAAGGACGTTGCGCCTTAGCGATCGATACACCAACTCCAGAGATTGTTCGTGACCTTGTCGGCGCACGATCAACCTAACCACGAGGGTTCTCGTTCCTGCAAGCAATCGAAGAACAAGCAAGAACAAGATGAACAGCAACTCAATTGCAAATAACGATGTAAGATTCAATCTGAAACAGGAAAACGGTGGGGTTCCGAAGACAAGTATTCGGGCGGTCTAGCCGACACGCGCGAGTACAAGGCAAAGCAGCAAAAGCTAACTTAGTCTAAACAAAACCCAAACCCTAGAAGAGGGTGCGGCTGCCTATTTAAGGGTCACGGAAGGTGGATGGTCGGCCAAAACACAAGGAAGCCGAATAGGACTCGAATTACAAGGCCCAAGGCCCACTTTGACTCGGACTGGAAAAGCGACGTGAATTGTTTTGCAGTTTCTGGTCGACTCGGATAGAGTTTGGAGGTGAGGCCGGATCCATCTGAAAGTAGACTTCAAGAGCTTTCCAACGAGTACTCACGGGCCCCGAGAAACCTTCTGGATCAAAAGTTATGGCCGTTTGAAGTAGGCGCTGTCAACAAGGCCGAATCCGAGTCAAACTCGTGAACAGGACTTGGTTTGCGCTTGACGGTTCCACTTCTATACTTGAGCTCATGTGGTTCTTCCCCATGGTTCCTAAGGACAATTAAATCATCACAGGAATTAAGTAGTTTCCATTCTTTGAAACATTTGTATGCAAACTTAGGAACGCATTCACCTGATGGTTAAGTTGACGTGCTCGCGCTCTAGTCATTGGTCCTTGTATCATAGTTTCAGTTTGATATGGAGTCGGCATGGTTATATGCATGGAAAGGATGTCCTCATCACCAACCCTCACCCCACGGACCGTAGTTCCACCTCTTCGTCCCCGTGCCTATTTCGCTAAAAATTTTCATAGTCCCACCTCTCCCTCCTCTATAAATACTCACCCAACCCAGCCTTGATGTGGCCAAGAGTGTGAATGCTACATTGACTTGTGCTTCATCTATGCAATCTGAAATTATAAGGCTTAGTAGTGCTGAATTGCGCAAGAAGAAAGAAGCAATCGGTTATGAGAGAGAGAAGAATATCCTAGTTCGTGCGGATGCTTATGTGATTTCTCCTTTGCGTAGTGCAAATAAGACAACATTGCATGGAATTAGAGGTGTGGATAGAGAAGAAAGAAAGTTAGTTTGGCTAAAGAGGAAGACACAAGATCAATCAAGTTCTCGTGATTGCAATTCTGTCCATAATGTTTATGAAGTTTTCAACTCCAATTCTGATATTTCTAATGCACAAAAAATATATATTTGGAAAGCTAATGAAGTCTACTTTCCAACAAATCAAACAACGCTTGATTTGGAGCTTCCTACACAAAGTTATGGTAGCTTCATTGGATGCTGCACGAGCTGTCTGGAGAGACATGCAAGACCTATCAAACATAAAGAGTCCGAGTGTTGCAATGCAAGTAAGGGTAAATCCGACCACACCATGGATTTCCAAAGGTTGAGAAGGATTACTTTGTAGGTTCCAAACGGATTTGGAAGCCCCTTGGACAAGAAAAGAAAACATATAAAGATTTGAATTCAGTTCGGATTCGGTTTGGGTCAGGCAGGAAGTTCAACACTAAAACGCCCATAACTTTCACAAACAGAGTCCGATTTGGGCGTTCTTAGACTCATTGGAAAGCTATTTTGAAGCCCCATACAATGAATATGGTGCTAGCCATGGAATATTCATGGTCACGTCACAAATTGAGAGAGAACCTGGAGGTAGTAGTTTAGATATTTCCTTTTTAGTTCGTATTGGTGTTTATTTTGGCCTTAGGCCAGGTTGTGTGTGAGTTTTAGTCAAGGTCGTGCATTGTGCACCAATATAAGGCCAGGGCCTTAGCCCCATTGTAACTGAGGCTATGAATTGGGAAACAGAAATCAGAAAATCACCATGGTTTGGTGGCCGTTGTTGGCATGTTCTGGAGATTTCCATCGAGAAATTGCTCTTGGTGTGTTGAATCCAATTGTGGTGTTGGATTCTACTTGTTGAAACTTCGGTTTCTCTATCCTTTGTTCACGTGCTGTAGTGTACGTGTGACAAGGCTTATCTTGGAGGTGTATGTTGTTCTTGGGTTTGCAAGAACCTTAGAACAAAGAGGACATCCAACAAGGCATATCATGAAAGATCAGGGCCAAAACAACGTGGTTCAGCTAGCTTGCTAGGTGGATCCGTATCAAGCCTCCTCGTCGTCCTCCTCCTCGACCCTTACCCCAATGGCCCGCATGAAGCAGACAACACGCAAGTCTACAAGAGGTAAGGTGCCACGGAAGCAACTAGCTACCAAGGCGGCGCTCAAGTCGGCACTAGCGATGGCAGGCATCAAGAACATCCAGCTCATGCGCTACATCAAGGGTGAGAGGGCCTAGGCATATAGGCCTCGTCGGTGCCGTCTGCTAGGATATCTGTTTTTCCATGTTCTTACCATGTTTAAGAGCTAGGTTCGTAGGATTAGGAGATGTATTCTTGCTATGTTCTTAATGTGTTAGCTAGATGGGTAACTTACTCATTATCTTGTGATGTTGTAATGATGAATTCTAATATCAATGGAAATAGAATGTGCTGCTCTATTTGTTGTTGTATTTGCTCATTTTCAAAGAGCATAGTTAATATTTCTTGAAGCTAGCTGAAACAAAGAAAAAATTTTAGATATAAAACGAACTATCATATACGGTTTTGTAGTATAAACCGTCTGTGAAGGACTATCATAGATGGCTCAAATCAAAAACTGTCTGCGATACTCACATATCACAAGCGGTTCTATCCAGCAACCGTCTATGATGGAAGAGTATCATAGATGGTTCTATATACCAATCGTCTGTGATCCTCACCCATCACAGACAATTGGTGGCTAGAACCGTCTGTGATGTACGAGCATTACCCCGGAATCAGGTTTTAGTGACACAGTGGCTAGTTCAATGGGTAAACCTCCCTCCAGAAAATGCATCTTGGGAAGTTGCAGATTTCATCAAAGGTATCTTTCCGGAATTCTACTCTAACACTATCAAATCTTGGTTCCCTGATCAAAAGACTTGAGGACAAGTGGTAATTTAAGGGGGAAGAATTGTCAGATCTGAAGAATCTGGCACTTGAATTGAAGGAGGGAGTTTTCAGATGAGGAGCGACTTTAAGTCACTAGTAGTGTGCCCGTGCTAACGCTACGATAAAATACAAAACAAGATAAAATTTATTGATCTGCCATATATAATATTTGATGACGACGAGTGTGTTGTAAAGGCCTTACGACCTCCCAGGACTTTTTTACGACCGGTTCCAATCAATTACGACTGGTTCCGACCACTTCTGTTGCCGCACGACCACTCAGGTAGCAGTTCGACCACTCATAGGCTGTCAATTGAGCAGGTATCAAAAAAGATGAACCTTGGGTACTACAACTATAAGTCTATAACATTTCCTAGCCACAATTAGCCAATCTGGTTCAAGTGTAGATTATTAGGATAATAATAAATCGATTCGTGTGGGCTAATTGAATTATACCTTATGACCCGTTCAACACGACCACTTTATTCGTCAGAGACACTGCCCTGGAGCTTATTCCAGGTCATCGTGCTAACCATCCACCAACAACAGGCAAATGACGTGCTTTCAGTGAAGAGAATCATAGTGGGGAATGACAGATGCAATGGAAGACTTTATACACAACTGAGAATTTATAGTCTAAACAGAACATGAACCGGGCATACAAGGCCACTCGCATCTACTCAGTTAGTAAGAGCACAACAATATGGTTAAAGGTTAAAGAAGCAAGCGATCCTTCACTCAAAACAACGTGACTGGTGCAATGGAGAGTACCGAGTAAAAACAAGTATAGTGGTTAGCACTTAGCAGCACAACAGAATGCCAGATGCAATAGGTCATGTATTTAGATACTGACAGTACAAAACGATGAGGCAATCAAGTATATATCAGGGAAGCATATCTCTGCTTAATAACAGAAAAATGATGGACAACAATGGATGCTGTATACAAGTAAGAATTTGTTCAAATGTTCATCAAGTACCGACATCATAGGAAGATGGATGGAACATTTACAGTATTTCCCTTAACTTACCAATCATTAGTATGATCAGATGGGTTCCTTTTAAGCCTTGTAACAGCATTATAGACTTCCTACATTCATCATCAAGAAGACAATTGATATCAGTCAACATAGTCCAGATTTTCATCCCTTCTCCAACCCTATTGGATTCCTGGTTCTTGTGCTGTTCAGCATCAAAATAAACTTAGTTAACAACTTAACATTCCATAACAGAAGCAAAATATATAAAAATACAAACTCTAAATATAATCTTTACAAGAACTTACTGGAAGAACGTTCAGTTCATCTTCCAATCTGATTGCCACATCACCAGCAGCAAAGTCAGCTGCTCTAGTATTAGCCAGTTTACCACCAAGTGAGTGAGTATGTCTCAAGGGAGAATTTGACAGGAGAGTCTGGAAGTGGAGCCTATCAACCACCCTCTTCTTTGTAATCACATTTTCAATTTGTGCACGATTTTCAGACCAACAACTGTGAGCGCAAGCCTCAACTTTTTCATGTTCCTAATTGGTATTCGTAATATTCAAATTGCTCCATATATTGTTCCTGCTTGTTCTCTAATTGCTCGTAGGAATTGAACCTCGTTTTCAGGTCAGTCGCGTTCTTTGCACGGTTGGTAATAACAAGGGTGTGATACAACTTATCCCATAATGAAAGATAACAACTGTAAGATATCATATTTGATAGATGAGACAAGCATATGGAAAAGTTTTAGACGATACTAATATCACAAATGGACATACAGATTCTGCACCTACAAAATACTCATCATGTTCTAAGAAGAATGAATACTCCCATATGTTGCCTGGAAGGACAAGAACTAACTCTGATATAGCAAATTCTGTATATTTCTCTAATTGTAGACACCCTTTCAATTTCTATGTAAAAAAGATGAATCGAACAAAACTTCGTACTCTACTACTCTTGCTTAATACTGTAATATTGCAATACAAAGTTACTTCCATCAGGGACCCCAAAAAAAAAAGGACCTAAACACCGGCGACGAAGTACTACATACATTGCAATGCTTCTAACAGAACTGTGAATAACCTAATCTCCACGACTCCACCCTTCAGACCATATCGAGATAAGCTACAATGGTACACCCATAGTCTGACCCAGCACAGACACAAAACAACAATCGAATTGAGACTGCCCTCTTCGTCCCGAAAAGAAAGGATTGCTCCACGGACTCTGACATAGGACTTGGGTAACTTTGCTCCGCTATTAATTGTTAGATGGTTGGGATAATAAAAGTAGGTAAGGTTCATATAGTGCTTTGACATGATTAAAATGAACTATACCTGACGTCCTGATCCCACCCTGATCAGATAATTCCTTTCAATCGCACCTAAAATCTCTATTTCTGCACACTTTGTAGTCCTGACACATCCTCTGTAGTGAAGCAGATCCAAACAAGGTCTGTATAGTTGAATTGGTCCAAAACCATACATCAAAGAAAAAAAAGGATGGCAGATCCCACTATTTCCTATGGCCTTTCATTCTAAGAGGCCGTAAAAAATGCTTACAGGTCATGAAGTTTCATAATGAAAATAAACCACTTGCATAAGTGAAAAAAGATTATTTTTCTTGTTTCAGCTATATATATGCAAATGTCTCCATAACACGAGGGGATTCTTGGTGTAAATATCAGACTATCGCAAAAGGAAGTGTTATCAACTAATACATACCAACAATTTAACAAAGCTAATTACATTTTTGAGATAAGAATATTGATCAGTGACTTGTTATTGTAAAGACTAATTACTGCCAAAAAAGCACTGGCATCAGAGAATAAGAGCAAAGGAGGCACCTGCAAAAAAATATCATCTCCCATTAATTGAACAAGTAACAGCAATGTAAACCACAGCTACCAGTAGTGACAAAAATCAAGCAAATCTATGAAAGCCTAATGTCAGTTGCGTTGAAAACACATGACAGAACAAGTACTTTATAACAGATGTCACGATCCCAATAGTCTGGCAGTCAACCTGAACTTATGTTAAGGCTGACCTTCCTAATGCTTAGTGTAGATACCCCCTGTTAATGCTCCTCAATTCAAAAAAACACGTCCAGCCAATTGAACATTTGAACAGCTGCTTTGGACAGTAACTATTTCAATACTTTAACTAATACTATTTGTCAAGGACCCCATCGAATTAAGCAAACCCCCTGTTCATATTATTAAATGTGTCATATTCTTAGACCTTGTTCGTATTGGTTTCTGCTTAGAAAAATAAAAAAAACAATATGAACACTCTGCTTCTCAAAGCGGCTTCTCCACTTTTCTCGCTACCGTCTCACTCCGGGGATAAAGTAGAGAATCGTGGGTGCATCATCCACCCTATCCTCTCACTTCCATCACACGCATGCATCTCTCCCTCACTTTTTGAGCAGCTGACCCTCTCTTTCTAAAAGTCACTTCTTTCAGCCACTATTATTTATTTTTAGCCAAAAGATATCAACAAAAACCAATACGAATGTCCCCTTAATGCTACACACAGCCCTGTTAAAATTGAACCAGGAGTGGTCTTCAGAAACAGATTAAGCCATTTAATTTCCTTTAATTTTCTTATCTAGATGAAGGATACCCATTTAATTTCCTTTAGTTTTCTTATCTAGATGAAGGATAAAACTACCACTTTCAATAACCAGGAAGAATTGCAGAAATTTCCCCATTCAACTTACCATTCTTATAGCAGGTTCCGTGGAACTATGAATCAAATATAGTTTGCTGTGATGATCTATTTCTAAAAGAATTGGGGTCAATTTGCACCAAGCTTCACTCTAGACACCTTATTGCCTAACGACAGATAACTTCCTTCACTACATCTTCTAGCATTACAATTACAAAAGAGAGATTTACAGATGTCAGAAGATCTATCAATCTTTTCAACTAACACAGCAAATTGTAAAGGTATCAATCAAATATGCCCGAATTGAATCAAAGAAATACTTGCGTGCTAGCATCACATGAATCAAAATCAAGACTTACCCCCAACAAGCAAATGCAGCCATTTGGGCCCCTTCACATGCTTCTGGACGAAAGGAAACCTGTTCCAAAACCACAAAATCAATTCCTCATTCAGGGCACCTGGGTAATAACGAAGTAATGGTAGAAAACCTAAAACCCCCAAAATCAAACACAAAGAACTCGGCGAGGTACCTGTATTGAACCCGTGCACCGCACTGAGCATCGTGCCGGCGCCCGAACCAGCCTACAGCAACAGAACAGACAGGAACAACCAAGATCACATACAAGTTAGAGACGAATTCCCGCAGTAGAATTCAGGGCTATATGGATCTTGGGCAGGCAGCCAAAAATTTAGCAGTAACCGAAAAAATCGCGTTACGACGACGGCGTCGGCGTGCAGTCTCCAGCCGGATCCGGGCGGGAGTCGGCCTGGCGACGGCAGTTGAGACGCCTGCGGTGCAGATGACGACTCGGCCTCTTTGCGGACGCTGGCGGCGCGCCTCCCTGGTCCGAGCAGTGACGGTGGAGTCGGCCGGATCCACGGGCGAGGAGGCTGGCCTGACGGAGGAGACGGCCGGATCAGGGGGCGGGCGGCGGTCGGCGCGACCGGAGAAGGCCCGGAGAAGGCCGGATCCGGGTGGTCCATCCAGATCCGATCTGGATGTAGTGAGTGCACGAGGAGGGCGCGCTGGGGTGGAGACGGGTATAGGAGGCGGCGGCGGCGCGGGGTGGGGGCAGGAGGAGGCGGCGGACTCGAGCGCGGGGTGGGAGGTGGGAGGCGGTGCGGGGTGGGAGGGAGGGGAGGAGGCGGCGGCGGCGGCGCGGGGTGGGGGGAGGAGGAGCGGCGGCGCGGGGTGGGGAAGGGGAGGAGGCGGCGCGGGGTGGGGAGGAGGAGGCGGCGGGGGCGCGGGGTGGGAAGGAGGCGGCGGCGGGCGGCGGAGAGGAGGAGGCGGGGAGAGGCGGAGTGGGGGGCGGGGGTGGGGGGCTCGGGATACTCACGAATGGCACGGGGGAGAACGGGGGAGAACGGGAGAGAAGTGGGGGAGGCGCGGGATTCGCGCGGGGGGCGGGGTGGGCAGCTTACCGTTTCGCGAGGCATGCATGATCCAAATAATATTGACCTTAGGATCTTCAATGAGTAAGAGAAAAAGGTTTAAGGAGAGATCAAGGCCATTCATTTGTATGAAGTTGGATTCCTTTGGTACACAAATCTGGGTGGACTTAGATTAGGCATGACTGTAGAGGTGGTTAAGGGGGGTGGATTTAGCAAAGATAATTTTGATGAATTATAGAGTAGGGTAGATCAGGGACGGCTTCGATGGAGATCAACGGTCCAATAGCTTTTTAGTAATTACTGTTAACGATTTAAGAGCACATTACCATAAACAGTTTTAGCATTTGTGTAATCAGTGTGTTTAGCTTGCAATCTTCCTATTACCCCTTAAGACTGGATTATGTAATCATATATAAACCCTGGAAGTAATGGAAAAGGGCATCTGCTATTGTGCCTAAAGCATTTAGTCCTAGTTGCTAGGGTTTTTCTCCTCTCTTGTGTTTCCTACTTTCCCCAAAATTCCGATCCAGATAACGGGATTTGACAATACTGACATAGCACGCTTGTAGACTAAAACAATCACATTCTAAGTTGTAACTTCTAAATAAAAAATTACTTACATTGCAGAATGGTACAGATATGTTCCGTACCAACGAGAAATACAAACTTTTACAATTGCCATTGCGCTACCGCAATGGTAAGGACTACAGCGACAAGAAATATATAGATACAACGAATTTTCACATAGAAACAGACGCTTCGTTCGGCATAACTTGCTCCGCTGTACTACCAGCTTCGTCGGTTGAAAGCAGGACCTGGACTACAGCTTCCATGGTGGGCCTTTTGCCCCTGTCTTCCTCCAAGCACGAAACAGCTAATTTCATCAACGTTCTTGCTTGCAAGTAGTTGAATTGGCCATCCATTCTGAAATCCACAAGCTCAGCTATCCATGACTGCTCCTCCCTGGTCAATTTATCAGCAAGCGTCCTAACAAGTTTCCTGGGATCCATATGCAACTCATCATCCACGCTTATAGCCATGTCTGAGACACGGGTTCCTGATACTAGCTCAAGAAGCACAACTCCATAGCTATAGACATCAACTTTTGCCGTGATTGACAGGCTAGAAACCCACTCCGGCGCAATGTAACCTACTGTTCCTCTTACTCGCGATACATTCTGATTGGACCCACCTCTTTTCAGCAACTTTGCCAATCCAAAGTCAATGATCTTCGGTTCTAAATTCTGGTCAAGCAGTATGTTCTCTGGCTTCACATCACAATGGATCACCCATTCCAAACACTCATGGTGGAGATAGGCCAAACCCTTCGCAACGCCGACAGCAACGTTAAACCTTTGCTTCCATTCCAGCAAAATGTTATTGAACAAGATTTTAGCTAGTGATCCATTCTCAATATACTCATACACCAACATCCTATGAGCGCCTTCTGAGCAAAAACCCCATATTCTTGCAAGATTCATATGATTGATTCTCCCAATGACACACAGCTCAGATTGAAACTCTTCTTTTCCCTGCCTTACATTTTCCAGCCTTTTCACAGCTATCGCTCGATCTTCATCCAAGATTCCCTTATAGACAACCCCTGAGCCTCCCCTTCCAAGCTCGTCTTTGAAATTTGCAGTCGCCTTTACCAGCTCTTCATAACTGTATCTTCGGAAATGACTAGATATCACTTTGTAGCCTTCCACAACTTGGGCTGGACTCAATTCCCTCCTCAAAACAAATAGCCATGCAGATGTGATAAAGAAAACTTCTATGACAAAAATTGCAACTACAAAACCATAGAGATAAAACCATTTCGATTCACCTGAACTAGTCTTATGCACATCTGGAAATAATTGTATGACTCTTGTGCTCATATCATCGCATTTAAGATGATTTGGAGTAGACTCGAGCACATTGGATTGTGGGATAGACATATTTGAAATGTCAACACTCACTGGGAGCTTGATATACATTGTGCGTGGATCGCGTCTCGGTGGGTAAGACCTTCCACTGAAAAGAAGAGATTTTGGGCAGCACAATCCAATCCCTTCGACATACAGAAAGCCTTTACAGGTGCAATCACTCATACAAATATCCCTACAAGCCTGAAAAGATACAGGGATAGGACGTTGCTGATCATTGCCCCAAAAATCCGTGTTTGGTAGTCGCAAAAACCTCACAGGTTGTGCAGCATCACACGTGATGTTTACAATTGCTCTACATCCTTGGCTCCAATTACCATGGTTGATCATTTCATAGCCAGGTGGGCACGAACATGTAGGCCTAGGCGAGTAGTGACAAATTCCATATGGCCCACATCAACCATGAATTTTGCATGGTTGAGGCATAGCATTCATTGAAACCGACCATGTCCCATCGGAGCTATTCAAGCTATAGATTCGGAGATTTCCGTCATGATCCAGAGTAAGCCTTCTCTTAATTCCTGGACCTGCATCAGAAGCCACAAGTGCTTGTTGATCGGCAAAGTCACTCGCAACAAATTTCCCAATGTCATCAAGGACACCTAACCTAGTATTGTTATAACGATTTCTGTTATTATCAAAAAATGGGGTATCTGGATCGGGCCAATATATATCAGAAACATCAGGGTCATCATATATAAGAGACAGTATCGACATATCACCGAAACGGAAGATGTAGTGACCAGGAACATGTAATTGGGTGGCAGAGACCAACTTCGTCGTAGCAGTGATGGGTTGAGTGGGTACCAGAGTGTCCGTCGGTGAATCAAAGCTCTGCCATACAATCACACCGCTTGCGTCCTTCATAACAAGATTCCCGGTATCTAAGAGCTGAGCATACCGGACGTTTGATAGGTCACCATCAGCACGCCACACCACCGTGCCATCGTAGTCCGTGAGAACCATGCTGCCATCCTTCTGCAATGTAAGCAGCGACCTCCTAGCATGCACAGGGTGGTCACGGTTCGCGCTCCACACGATGGTCTTCTCTGCTGAGTTGGAGTACCAAATGGAGAATGTGAAGGCATTGGCATAGATGTTGTAGAAGCCACAGGAGAAAGTGCCATCCGGCGATTGCAGAACGTTGCTCTTGTGCTCTTCGACGGATAGAGAGGATCTCAGCGGTAGGGTGCCACGAGATGTGGTGCTTGATAACAGAGCAAGCAAAGAGAGGAGGGAAAGAGTGCCATGAAGAGAGAAAGGTACCAAGTTCAGCAGATCCTATGTGCACACGAGTGCAACTTCTTTCTGGAGCTCTGCAGTTATTATGCATTTCTACTGCAGTGTGTGATCTTAATATTGTTCTAATATGAGCAGAGCCTACTAGATAATATGCACTCCTTGCTACTTCCTGGGATGGTAAAGAAGAAATCAGTAGTCCAAACGGACTACGAAGATAGCGACACATCTTGAACGAATTAATCTAAAGTACATGTGGACTAAAACTAGTACCGGGTGCTTTTCCTACTCCAAAGTCCAAACACGCCGAGTTGTGTGAATATTATTCAAGGCAACTGTTCATAGTCCAAACACGCCGAGTTGACGAGTGAGGATTATCATGGCAAACTGTTCATATTGATTGCGACTGATAGCTTTTAACAGAAAATAAATAGTAATAGCTAAAATAAATAGTTTTTAAGAGGAGATGAGTGACGAAAAAAGTGAGGAAGAGATGTATGAGTGAGGTGTGTGATACGTCCGTGACCCTTTGACTTGTCTCTGGTGCGAAACAGGAGCGAAAGGAATGGAGAAGTGTTAATATTTGTAATAATAAATAATTGACAATATTTCTTATTAATGTTATTTTTAGATCATGGGGTTAGATGCCAGGAGTGCACTCCTAGAGTACACTTTGTAGCCACACAAACATGATCTAAAAATAAAAAATAGATATTCAGGAGAAAAGGCGGCGGCGGTGGCGCATGGCATTTCATTGCTTGTTCCAAGGCATCGTGGCCTTCTTGATTTGCATGCGACACCAGCGCTCGTCTTGATTCACGGTTTTATCCATGCACGTCTTTTTCGTTGACCGCTGCACCTGCTCGAATAGAGAGCACCACGCGTGCGTTGGAATTTGCATGCAGGACACACATGATTTTGTTTTGTTTTGTTTTGTTTTTGGTGTGTGATGGATTGCACAATCAGGAGATTATAGATTTGAGAAAAAAGCTTTCACTGTAGATTACAATCATTTACCCCTTTAATTGCCATCATGATCCTACAAGTGGTATCAGAGCAGGTTGCAATGGCATCAGATCAAGATTGTTTTTCAAGTAAGCCATTATTTTTCGATGGATCAGATTATATCTATTGAAAAATACACATAGAGGTTTTTCTACAAACACAAAATAATACTATTTACCAAAAAGTCAAAAATCCACAGGAAGTATCTCCTGTTGTTACTACTAGAAATTCATTTGCAATTCAATTAGTACAAGATGTATATAAGATTTTGTTGTGATAATGAATAATTGACAATGTTATTATGGATATTATTTGAGACGTGTGGTGTGTGTAAACTTATGTCGGTCAAGTTGGATAGAACTTGTGCTGAAAAAAGATATTGTTTTGGTCTTTACATATGTAGGGTAACACAGAGCAAGGACTGGGAGATGGCTTGGTGTAAAATCATGGTCCAAAGGGTCAAGGATGCGGAAAGAGACGATGTGCTCAAGATGGGGCGTGTGGAGATCAAACATGGATGATGCGTATTGCAGCTATGGAGGTATGGTCTAGAGGCTGTGACATATAACAAAAATTGAAAAATCTGTGTTACGTAAGGGTTTCCGGTCTCTTATTTGTCGGAATTGGATAAGAACTCGTTTGGGCCCTAAACTATAAATAGAGATGGGGCTAGGGGCTAACCCCAAGGCTAAGAAATACAATTTTCAAGCTATAGAGTTTGAGAGGTGCTACGAGCGCACTTTATAGCCACAAACATGATGATCTAGAAATAAAATTAGGTCAAAAAAGGGCCAGCGTTGGCACATCCTCTTTGTGTCTTTGATCCGCTCAAGCCAACGTGCGAAGAAATATCCTCGGTCCAATAGGGTGACATAAGCTGTCTATAAGAGGTACCACATAAAAATTTTGTTGAAGTGGATGAAAGAAAAAGAGGAGAGAGAAGGAGGGCGACTATAATTCTATAGATAGTCGAAACGCAAGAAAATAATCTGCTATAGACAGTTTATATGCTATTGTATCAATATTATTTATATTTTAGAAACAATTTATTATAAAAATATCTTTAATATTATCTATAGATAATATAAAATAATACTATAAATAACAGCTTTCTTGACCGTTGTGCATACCTCAGCCGCACCGCGCATGGCGGAGTGAGTTTTTCTTTGGCCGCGTGAGTTTTACCTCGGTCGGCGTCAACAGCAGCCAGAGTTGAAAGGAGAGAGAGAAAACTTCAAACGGCTTCACGCGCGGCTGCTGCGATCGAAAGCAACATCCATGAGTCATCAGTGCACAGCACCATTGGAAGTTACGCATCCAATTTTAAGTATGTGCATTACCACATTACGGGTGCAAATAGAGCGGATAATTTCCGTCCATCCATCCGACCGACCAAAGGTATACGAAACGGATACGGAAGGGGTAGATAGATATCTGGCACTATTTGTATACGACTCCGACTCTGAGAAAAAAAATATGGAATAAGATACGGGATAAGTGATATCCGTCCGTATATATCCGTATATCAAATAATATGAGGAAGTCTGTTGTGACTTCGCGTAGGAACAAAATAACATATAGACAGATTGTCACATCTAAACAAGCGGGAGTACTGAGTGTTATTCCTTCAACATCTCAGTAATTAGTCTCTTCATGTTCGCTCTGATTGTACCATACTGTCCAATATCTTGTGTAAATAAGCGGATAATTTCTGTCCAACCGACCATTCGAAAGAGTACGGAGTAGATATGGAATAGAGAAATAGATATCCGATATTATCCGTATCCGACTCCGACTCCGAAGAAAAAATATGGAATATGATACAGGATAAGCAATATCCGTCCATATCCATTCCGATTACACCCCTAATTACCACAACTGTAGCTATAGTAATTTACTACAGTGTCAGACAAAAAAGAATATTTTTCTTTTGCTGTTTTTGTTTCCGTTCCTGGTTTTGCTGCGTATAAGGTTGGATAATCAGAAAATAGTAATTTTGAGAAAAAGATACCCATTGCAGATTGCAATCATTTGCTTCATGTAATTGCTATCAATGATCCTACATATTTCTACACCATTACCACCAGTACAATTTTAACAGATAAGGTGAGAAGTTTTAAGGTTGCCTTAAAAAATCACATCCGTTCATCTCTGATGTGAGATTACCAACTATGCATGGTGTAGAGAGGATTTGCGCTCCAAGCAATACTCTTTCCAGGAGAGCTTGAAACCCAAATGGAGATGAAGGAATTTGAGGAAATAAAATAAAAGCCCACAGGTTAATGCACCATCAGCGGAATCGTCCAAATCGAGAACGTCATACTCATCCTCCACCAACACAGAGGAACCTAGCAAAGAAAATCACGAAGTTTATCAAATGAAAGCAGTGAATCGAAGAGATGAGCAACAGATTGTTAGTATGGATAAAAGGGAATTCATAGCCAATGAGATGCTTGAGCTGATGAGTTTAATGATCAGAAAAAAAAGTATAGTATTTTTTCCTGACTTGACAAAGTCAAAGTATTACAGGCCTCAACTTGCAACAGCAATTTTTCTTTATGTATTTAGTACATTTAAAGATTTTTGGTCCAAAAGGAATTTTTTTTCTTCTAGTCAATGACACCACGGAACACAACCAAAGTAGTACATAAAATTCCACTTCATAGAATTGTCTCCCACTGAATGCAAGTCACCACCATGGTTATCATAGTGGACTTAGCGACTACAGCGTGTGAGAGGCGTTAGGACGCCATGGTGTTCACAAGGCGAGGTACAACGAACAAAAGGAATTCAAACAAAACATAGAAAAAGGGGATGACTTCTGCGTGCCTTCCTGATTGTGTCCATTTCATAGAGCAGAGCATGGTTGAACTGTCCATCACTTACACCATCTCTAAATAGAACAATAGCAATTCAAGAAGGCTTCCTCCACAAAAGAGTGATACGAAAGGAACATCGTAATTTGAAGCACATCATACCTGTAAAATATTATCATTTCAAGCTTACGGTTTTTCTTAATAAGGAATGCTATTAGACCATATAGATAGGTCGTGAACACAATGATGATAAATAATTGACTTTTAAGTTGCATTAAAATTTGCGTTTGTAAATGTTTCGGACGATGCTTAATTGCAAAACTGGAATTGCTGGAACATTCAGGTTAAGCGGTCTGATCGCCTTGTCTTGGGCGGTCTAGCCGGCAGTCGTCGACCATGGTCAGTAGTCGAAGGCGTTGACCACGGTTGGTTATCGGATGTTTCCACCTTGATCAGTAGTCGATAATCGTAAGCTACAGTGAAGCGGTCGTAAGTTATAGTGAACCGGTCGGTAGTACAATGAATCAGTCAAATGTCGTAGTTACAATAACCGGTCGGAAGTCATGAACTACAGTACCTGGTCTATGGTCGTAGCTACAATACTTGATTGGTGGTCGTAGCTACATTACTTGGTCGACAATCAGAGCTACAGTGCCTGGTCGATGGTCAGAGCTACAATAAATGGTCGATGGTCAGTAGTCGTAGGTTTCGAGTGCTACAATTCTTGTGACTTTCGAGTACCCTAAGTACTCGTAATCTTCGAGTACTCGTGTTAGGCCAGCGGTATGACCGGTATGTGCATGACGGTCAGGCCAGTCTTATTGAGTGGTCCAAGGTTGATTTTTGAAAATCGTGGAAATTAATGTCGTGGATGATTTGGTTCGTGTTTATAGATGGACAAGGGTGTGTTATGCATGTGTGGACTTATGTTGGTCAAGTTGGAGAGAACTTGTGCCGAGAAAACGTTCTTTGGTCTTTGCATGTGCAAGTTGGACATGGAGATGGTCATAATCGATGACAAAAAGGACTAGAACTAGGATAGGGAATTTTGAGGTTCACGTGGTTGATGATGTCACAAGGTGGTCGGGCTGACGCTAAAACACGTGGAGATCAAAGATGGATGATGCGTGATGAGTTGGAAGGTGCTATGAAAGGAATCCATAACTGGAAGGTTTAGATATATTGAAAACCCCATGTTTTAAAGGGTTTCAGATCCCTTGATTTTCAGAATCAGATAGGATTTCATGTTCGTGTTGATAAGGACACAGTTTGTGGCTCTAGCATTTAAAAGGAAGAAGAGGTTAAGGGTTAACTATGGACTTGGCGACGACTTTTGCATGGCTTAGGAGAGAAAGCTTTGAGATTTTTTGTGCTAGGGTTTGAGACATGTCGTGAGGGCACTTTGTAGCCACAAAACATGATTCAAAAATAAAAGATTAGATCTATTTTGGAAAAGTCAGTCGGCATCAGCGACGTGTTTTCTAGACGTCATTTTTGACATGTTCTCGTTACGAGCAGAGTAGTGCGTGGCAAGATAGCATTCCTCCGTCGACTTGATCACTTGCCAAGCCGTCCATTCAATCGCCGCCAACAACATCGGCAGGGAAAGCAGAGCAGAGCACATCAACTCGAAGGCGTTGAATTCTCAAAGGCACAGGCGATCGAGAGGTTTTAGTCCTGGTGTTGAAATTCAAGTACGTGCAAATTAGTCAAAGATCAAGCGAGCGGTCGAACGCTGAGCAGTCTAGTGTGGAGCGATCGAATCCATCACGAGCACTAAGAGATTCCAAGAAGCGGAGGTAATCATTCACCCCTCTAATTACGGTATTCGATCCTACAAATGCAAATATGTATGCAATCATCAACTCTCTGCAGAAAATGAGGAGCATTTTAGTTTCAAGCATATATGTTGTTATTGATTATCTGATGACAGGCCTCTATAGATTCTTGACTAACCTTGTTCAGAGTGGCAACATGAACAAGTTTCTCTGACGCTAATAGGGATCTAGCAACTATACGCATGGGTGACTAGCTACCATCAAGGGCAATTACTTCCTGATCAAGGGCAATTACTATACGCATGGGTTACTTGAGTACTCCCAAAGAAAAGGGCAATCCATAGAACTGAAAGGGCCAACAGATCTCCATGACAAGAAATAATAGCCCATTGTCTTCAGTAGATATTGGGCATCAAAAGTAAAATTGTTAGGAATTGGATCTCCATGGTGTTTTTCCTTTCTTTGTTATGTTTCGCACGTTCTTAACTCTATGATGGTATTGGCTCATTTCATGACACAAATGAATTAGACAAAAAAATAAGTTATGAGATACAACAGGGGAAAAATGGCACAAAAGTATATGAGATGCGAAAAGTGCAAAACTCGCCACCTTTTCTTGAAGTTACCAGATGACATCTTCCAATTTACGCCCAGAACATCATACATCAGCCCCAATATTCGAGTAACCTACAACTGATTTCATGAAAATAAAGACCAATAGTTTAATGGTGCACAGCAAATCAAAACAAGATGTGTAAATTGTGATTCCCAAGCAAGAACAAGCATAAAAAAGGCTTCAAGTATGACCTAACAAAAAAAATTCCGACCAACCACAATTTATCCCAGTTTCAACATAATACTAGAAAGATGATGAGAGATAATTAGCTATGTAATTAGTAATCACGACACATCAGAATGTCCCCTTAAATAGAACATGACTACAATTACCCACTTCAGCTGTACTCGCTATAGTTCGCAAAAAGTAAAATGATGCGGGGGTGTGTCTCGATCTTCACGACATAGGATTATGGATAACTAGCCTGTGCAACCTAGAAATCGATGTGGCCAACCACCGTCCCTATATAGCAACATGCAGCACTTAAATTACTCAACCACACGCTATGGTCTTCGTCTACTTACTATCGTAGAGTAGACATTGTTGTAGGGGTGACCCCCACCTAAGCCCAGCAGGCCTGTTAGGAGGTTATAAGAATCAGAGTAACATGTGTAATGACATAAGTGCCCCTAATGGGGATGTACGGATGTAAGGGCATAACTGTAAAAGCATACTCCATGTGAATATATATATCAGGATGAGGGGGAGGGTGAGGCAGAACACTCCCACCTCTCCACTACCATCTCTCTCTCTGTTTGGTCAGTAACCACAACAGTTGGCGCCGTCCGTGGGGAAGGACAAGGACAAGCCTGAAGACCGAAGAAGGATGGCACCGAAAAAAGCTTCATCATCGGCGGCGAAGGGAAAGAAGACGGCTGGGTCGGAGCGGCGCGTGAATACCAGGGCTTCGGCATCGGCCGCCGAAGGAGCTGGCGGCGGCGTAGGCGCAGTGGTCGCGGGCGTCGACGCTCGCGCTACAACGACCTACCCCGCCAGCGCCGCTACAACGACATCCAACCCGTCGCTGGCACTACAACGACCGACCCCGCCAGCGCCGCTACAACGACATCCAACCCCGTCGCTGGCACTGCAACGACAGCCCCCGCCACCCTCGCCGGCAGCGCGGATCAGACGGCCGGGGGTAGCCGCAACGAAGCATCCGGCGGATCCGGAGATCGTGAGGCGATGGTCCCTGCACCGACCCGTCCGCTGGGTGTTCCGGCGGCCCCGACAGCACCTGCGGTGGAAAGCGCCCTACTAGCAGCCCTCAACGCGTTCTAGCGGGAACTAGGGGACCTTCGCGGAGCCGTCCGAGATATACAAGAGGCTCGGAGCCAGCAGGCCGCGCCAGTAATCGCGCCCGAGCCCACGTCGGAAAGGGCAGACAGCCGCGAAGCCCCCACGTCTAGCCGCGTGCCGCCGCGACGCGTAGATCCGGAGTCCCCGCTTTCGGCGGGGCTGCAGCAGGCGGCGTGGTCCGAAGACTTCAAGTTCCCTAGCGTCATCGACCCGTACAAAGGCGACACGGATCCCCGCGAGTTCGTGCGCGCCTACGAAACCGCGATCGAGGCTGCGGGCGGAGACGACACCACGAAGGTGAAGGGACTCCCCCTCGCGCTGCAAGGAGTGGCGCTCTCTTGGTTTTTAACCATAGAGCCGGGCTCCATCTACGCGTGGGAGCAGCTCCGCGACCGCCTTCACAACAACTTCCAGGGAAACTATGTCGAGCGAGTCGACGCGGACCAACTATTTGCTGTGAAGCAAAAGCCCTCGGAGAAGCTCCGGGACTACTTCAAGCGCTTCGCCAAGATTCGATGCCAAGTGAAAGACGTTAATGAAACCACCGTCGTTAATGCAGCCATACAGGGCCTTCGTCCGGGCCCGATGGCCGAGTACAATGCGCGAAAGCCGATCAAGACGGTGGCGAAGCTCTTCGACAAAATGGAGGAGTACGCCAAGGCAGAAGAAGATGCTCGCCGAAGGCGAGGAGATGACTCCGACGCCAACCAGGTCGGTGGCTCGACAAAAACCGAAGATCCATCACAGGACGGCCCCTCGAGGGGCAAACGCAAGCCGGAGTCGTCTAAAGATGCGCCCGAACGCGGGGAAGCCCCGCACAAGGAGCCGTCCAATGGGCCTAAGTGCGGCCAGCAGAAGTCGCGCCGAGGCCAGTTCGTCCTCGACATCGAAGGCGCTTCCGAAGAAAGCGCTTTCGCTGGTCGTGGCGGTCGGGGGCGCCGAGGTCGAGGACGCGGCCGTGGCTGCGGCCGCGATGATAAAAGCCGTGGAGATTACGACGACCAGCACTAGGGACTGTGGTGCGAAGTCCACGGCCGAGGCACCCACGACACACGCTCGTGTGTCTCCATCGCGGCGCTCCGCCAAAGCGCCGCTAGGGACAAGAACCCGGAGACGCATCCGCCTGCGGTGGCCCACGTCTAGTTCTCGTACGAGGCCCCCACGCAGGTACAGGCGCAAGGGATGTAGCCTCAGGAAGGCCCCCCTACGGATCCAAGCTCACGTACAGCAGCCTCGGGAGGGCCTCCTGTCGCTGCAGGCCCCGGAGGCAACCCACCGCAGGGTCATTAACGTCATATCCGGAGGCTCTGCGTTGGAATTCGCCTCAGCACGGCAGCAGAAGGCCTATGCGCGAAGACTACATCACGTGGCGGCATACTCAGCGCAAGCAGCGCCGGACTGGGCGCAGCACGAAGTTATATTCACACCCGACGACGCCCAAGGCGTGGACTTCCCTCATCAGGACCCCCTGGTCATCCGGCTCACTATCGCGGGATGCGACGTGGGGCGTGCCTTGGTGGACGGCGGTAGCTCCGCGAATGTATTGTTTGCGGCAGCCTTCGACCAGATGGGGATCCCTCGAAGCCGCCTAGGGCCCTCGAGAATCCCACTGCAGGGCTTCGGGGGACAGCCTCTGCGGGCGCTGGGCCAAATAGGTCTTCAAGTCTTGTTCGGCCAAGATGACAATGTACGGGCCGAAGATGCCACCTTCGACGTGGTCGACCTTCCGTACCCCTACAATGCCATACTAGGGCGCCCAATCCTCAACTCCTTCGGCGCGGTACCACATCACGGCTATCTATGCATGAAGATCCTGGGTCCCCGGACCATCATCACCGTCCGAGGCGACCAGGATATGGCCCGGCGCATCAAGCCAGGTACCAGGTATCCGCGTCGCGAAGCCCAACGACGCTCTTAGAGCTGGCGTCACAGCGCGGGGGTCCGCGGGGCCGTTTAGAGGCGCCTTGGCGGGCCCTGCAGATGTCTAGCGACTAGAGGCTTCGGCCGCACCAAGGACAAACGGTTAGTATATCCGCCCCTTGTAATTGCTTACCCGCGCAAACGGGGATGTAATGAAGATCGCCGTTTGTCGCCAATCTTTCTTCATCACGCGCAAGTACGCGGCGGAGGCGCGCGCAGGCTTGGCCAGCGCGCGCGTTCCCGCAGTATAAACAAAGACGCACGTTCGCGTGTGCACTCGCCGTAGCCAAAGGTGACGGGCCTGAGTACAAACAAAGACGCACGTTCGCGTGTGCACTCGACGTAGCCAGGGGTACGGGACTGAGTATAAATCGAAGTCGCACGTCCGCGTGTGCACTCGCCGTAGCCAAGGGAGACGGGCCTGAGTATAAACAAAAGACGTGTGAGGGGACGCCCTCGCATGCACTCTACGGAGTATAAATAAGACGCGGATATTCTCCCTGTGCACTCTACGGAGTCTAAACAAGACGCGAACTCCGCGCATGCCAGGGACCTCGCCCTGTGCATACTCTGCGGAGTATAAATAGGACGTGGATGTTGACCCCACGCACTCTGCGGAGTATAAATAAAACTACGGAGGCTCCCCACGCGTTTCGCAACGCGGGCGGAGGACACGAATATTAATCGCAGCGGAGCGAGGCTCACCCTCGCGTACTGCGAGAGGTAAGCGCAGCGCGCATTGCCGAAGACACAGCACGCCAGAGGCTACCCCCGCCATAAGGAGCAAGAGGAACGAAACGTGCGCGCACTTCCACCCTCGCCCGTGCCAGTCTACGGACTATAAAAAGGCGAAGTGCCGAGGTCCGCCTCCGCACCCGCCAGTCTACGGACTATAAAAAGGCAAAGTGCCGAGGTCCGCCTCCGCACCCGCCAGTCTACGGACTATAAAAAGGCGAAGCGTCGAGGTCCGCCTCCGCACCCGCCAGTCTACGGACTATAAAAAGGCGAAGTGCCGAGGTCCGCCTCCGCACCCGCCAGTCTACGGACTATAAAAAGGCGAAGCGTCGAGGTCCACCTCCACACCCGCCAGTCTACGAACTACAAAAAGGCAAAATGCCGAGGTCCGCCTCTGCACACGCCAGTCTACGGACTATAAAAAGGCGAAGTGCCGAGGTCCGCCTCCGCACACGCCAGTCTACGGACTATAAAAAGGCGAAGTGCCGAGGTCCGCCTCCGCACACGCCAGTCTACGGACTATAAAAGGCGAAGCGTCGAGGTTCGCCTCCGCGCCCACCCGTCTACGGACTGTAAAAAGGTGAGGCGCCAAGGACTACCCCCGCAAGCGCCGTTCTAAGGAACCCTTGTGCAACTACTTCGCCAACGGTGCGCGTCGAGCGCGGAGATCCCGTCCCCGCGCAGCATGTGGCGTACCGGTGAACCCGAAGTGGCATCAACACACAGCGCGTATCCTAAAATGCCAGAAAATCTGCATACCGGAAAAATCACACAAGTACAAAGGTCCGGCAACATCCTTGCCGTTCTAAGCCGCTATCCCGCGGGCTCGTCCTTAACACGCGCTAAAGCTGGGGCCTCGCTCGAAGAAGGTCGGCCTGCCCAAAAGTTCAACGACTCCTCGGCCCTTTGCCAGAGTCGAAGGCGCCGCCGGGTCGCAAGGCCAGACGCGAGCAGTCGCCCCCAGCAAGGAAGCTGCCCGGGATGAAGGCAAGTAATCAGTTCGTGAAGCAAGCACACACTTTATTCATTCAATTAAGGGGCAGACGTTACAACGCACGCCCACACCTAGCCACGTTGGCGCCGCACCTGTGAGCCTTCGGCATCTCTGGAGGCCTCGGCGCCACCCTCGTCGCGCCGCGGGACTTCGTCTAGAAATTGGCCGAGGCTCCCCTCCCCATGAAGGGACTTCCGAAGCTCGACCTGCGTGGCGGCTATCCCGACGTAGTCCCAGATCCGCTCGTAGAAGAATTTGACGGGGTGGCGAGCGGCACGGATTTCACCGGACATCACTCCGGCCCCGCCGGGCATCTCCAGCTGAGGGTTCTCCAGCCCGGCGATGTGCGTGCAACCACGGTGCCGAAGGAGGGCGCACATGAGGCACGTAGCCACATAGGCACAGTGGTCGCCAAAGTTCGTCGCAGCCCCGCGCGCAACGTCGGCGGCATCATGGATCCAGCGAAGGGCCCGCAGCAACTCCTCCGGGCCGAAGGTGTGATCCGGCACCGCACCCACAAGTCTTTGGAGGTGGACTTCCAGCATTTGCAGGGCGTCCCACGCAATGACCGAAGCCTCGCCAAGCGCCTGGTTGTGCTCTGCTAGAGTCGAGGCAAGCTCACCCTTTTCCTTCTCCAGCAAGGCGACTTGCTGCAGAAGGCCGTCCCGCTCCGCCGCGAACTTTATCCGCACCGCCTCGGTGGCCGACTCCCGCGACGATGCGACAGCCCCCTCGGCGTGTGCCTTCGCCTCGGCGCACTCCGCCTCAAGCTGGCGGATTCGGGCATCCTGGGCGGACCGAACCCCAGCGGCCTTGTGCAATTGCTCCTCGGCGGCCTGCAGCCTATCTTCCAGCGCCCTTTGCGCATGAACATAAGCCGTCTGCAGGGCCTGCCCCAGCACCAGGTTCTGTAGGGCAAAAAGCGATTCAGCAAGCGCAGCATGGTCGGGTGTTATCATATAACTACGTACTTACCCACACCCCCGACACCTCGAAGCCGTCCCTCAGACGGTCCACCCCGTACGTGGGTAGCGCCTACTGCCTGACGCTGGCGGCCGCGTCATCCACAATGCCATGCCATGCCCTCAGCGTCTCCGGCGGGGGGACGAAGTCCGGCGGGCCGGAGCGCGGAACGCTCGTGCCAACAGTCCTCCGGGATAAGCGACGCTGCAGGCAAAAGTGCGTGTGAGCACACCACAAGGAGCAACAAAAACGTTCCAGGATAACCCATGCCAATTTACCCTCGGTGGCAGCCGGCGGAGTTTGGGAGCCTTCCCCCTAGTCCCAGGAACGGGAACAGTGGCGCAAGCCCCTTCCGGAGGTACGGTTCCGCAAGGAACAGAGGCTTCCGCGTTTACCGTCGCCGCAGACCGCTCCGGCAAGGTGGACGGTGTGGTCTGAGGCATAGGAGGAACACGCGCCGTAGGGACCTCGGCATGGGTGTCGGAGTCCCACAAACTCCCGACGCCCGTCACCACAGTGAACCCCCTCGACGTTTGGTGGAGCCACGGCCGCAGGCATGGCCGTTTGGCCGGAATGGGGGGCAGCGCCCCCGTCTCAGCAACCACTGGGGGAACAGGCCCCGCGGCTGCAACACCCGGGGGCAAAAGCCCCTCGGCGGCAACCTCTGTGGGCGACGGCTCAGCTCCGGCCGCCGCCATAGGCAGAAGCCCAGCCCCACACGCCCCCAAAGAGGAGGCCAGAGGCTGCGCCTCCGGCGTCGTGGCGACCACGACCGAAGATTGCCTCTCCGGCATCGCGGCGGCCACGACCGAAGATTGCCTCTCCGGCATCGCGGTGGCCATGGCCGAAGGCTGCGTCTCCGGCGTCGAGACGGTCGTCACCGAAGGTTGCGCCTCCGACGTCGTAGCCGCCACAACCGGGCACCCCACTTCAACACTGTCGGCCGGCTCGGGTCCCGTCTCGACGACCGTAAGGGGATGCGAGACTTCCTCCCTCTGGCGGGCTGTCATGAGCCCGTCATCTGGGACGCCCCCGGAGTACACTTCGCCCCCGTCGTTCCCAGCCTCCAAGCCTGAGTCGGCATATCTCGCCGAATCCGACTCCGCATCGGCTGCGCCGGGGGCAGCAGCAGGCGCGGCTGCGATGCCAAGAACGACGGACGCTCCGCCTCGGCCCCTTTTGCGAGACGACGCCTTCGTCTTCGCAGCACCGGCGTCTTGAGGTTGCGAAGACGGACAAGGGCGGTCCAGCACGGCAAGGACCAAGGCCTCGCACACACGATTTATCCGCCCCAGCCCCGCCGACGCAGTTGCGGACGAGCGCTGCTCGTGTTCCCTGCCGGTCTACAGCCCGAGGAACACGCGCACGAGTCGCTCTACGTCATCCAAGCTAATCTCTAAATTAAAACAGAAGAAAAGGGGGGTGAATACGTAACACGCTACGCGCGGACAAAAGGAGCGACGCGGTCGGCACTTACGAGGGTTGGGGGGCGCCGGCAGTACGCAGACCGACGGCTCAACGTTGTCGTCTCGACGACTCTCAACGGCAAGGCGCCAGCCGCTCGCAAGCGGCGCCACGCCGTACATCACGAACTCTTCGGCGAGGTCGCGCATATTGAAGCGGGCCGCTAAGCCCACGAGTCATCGGGCCAATTGCCTGTCTTCGTCGTCCAGTGTCCGGCCGGGCGAAGTCTTGAACGCGATCGGCCGCCCCGTACACTCGAGGCCGCTCCCGCTCTCTACATGGTGGTAGAACCACCGCTTCATCCACTGGGACTCCCACTTCCCGCGAGTCGAATTCGTGGGGAAAAGCTTGGTGCAGGACGGCCGGAGAAGGAAGCTAACACTGCCAAAGTTCGACAGTGTCCCGCCCTTCCGGTCTTTGGGCTGGCACCGTGCCTCGTGCAGATAGGCAAACAAACAAGAGCTGGGCCAGCACGCTCCCGAACGCAAAGCCCAACTGCGGCAAGCCGGGCCACGGCGTTTGGAGTCAGCTGCGCCAGTTCCAGCCCGAAGGTCCGTAGCACGTCGCCCACAATAGCCGCCGCTGGGATGCGGAGCCCTGCATCGAAGAAGGCGACGAAAACGATCGCCTCGGACGGCTCGGGGTGCGGCTCGGTCTCGTCGGGGGCGGGCAGTCGTACCGCCTGGCGATCGGAAAGCTTCCCCTCGCGCAGCAGTCGCTGGATGGCCTTCTCGGTCACAAGCGAAGGGCCCAACTCGCCGGAGAACGAGCCTTCCTTCTCCGTCGCCAGCCACCACTTGTCTGCCGCCGCCGGGTCGCGCTTGCTCAGCGAGTACTTCACCACCAGCGGCGACGGTCGCCGGCGAATGCCAGAGCCACCAACCGCCTGGCCGCTCTTACCACCGGAGGCCATCGCTTCCCACAAAGATATTGAAGCGGTGAAAATATCGCGAAAGTGTAGAGGGCGGAGCAGACAGGAAAGAGGGCGTAAAGGTGTGGGGATGCTGTTTAGGGGGGGGGGGCTATTTCAAGCCACCTCGCCCATGCCGCCGCTACCAAAGCGTCGCAACGATCCGCGTGCCGGATGCAACCGCAGCGGTGCGAAGGTCTGCCCCGCACGATTCCCCGTAACCAAAGACGAGGCGTCGTGGCGATACACGCCACACGCGACCGCAGAACCAAGGACCGTCAACGCAAGCGGTCACGATCACGCAATCCTTGACCCACCGCGGCGCTCCAGTTACAAACCGCCGCATGCCCTAACCACGTGAACGGACACGGCACGACGCAGCAACCCGCCTTTTGGCAGGCCAGGCGTCGGTACGGTCCCAGCCGCCATTAAAGGCGCTCTACCGAACCGAAAGGGACAAACTCCAATTCCGCCTCCGGCTCCAGCAAGCGCGAGTGTCTACCTCGAACCAGGCGCCAGCCTCCACTGCCACCCGTTCGAAGGGTAGGGAACGGAGCGCGCGCGCCTCGGCTTCGACTTAGGCGCCAGCCTCCGCTGCCACCTGTTCGAAGGGTAGGGAACGGAGCGCGCACGCCTCGGCTTCGAACTAGGCGCCAGCCTTCGCTGCCACCCGTTCGAAGGGCAGGGATCGGAGCGCGCGCGCCTCGGCTTCGAGCTAGGCGCCAGCCTCCGTTGCCACCCAGTCGAAGGGTAGGGGACGGAGCGCGCGCGCGTCTACTTCGAACCAGGCGCCAGCCTCCGCTGCCACCCGTTCGAAGGGTAGGGAACGGAGCGCGCGCGCCTCGGCTTCGAACTAGGCGCCAGCCTCCGCTGCCACCTGTTCGAAGGGCAGGGAACGGAGCGCGCGCGCCTCGGCTTCGAGCTAGGCGCCAGCCTCCGCTGCCACCCGGTCGAAGGGCAGGGAACGGAGCGCGCGCGCCTCGGCTTCGAGCTAGGCGCCAGCCTCCGCTGCCACCCGGTCGAAGGGCAGGGAACGGAGCGCGCGCGCCTCGGCTTCGAGCTAGGCGCCAGCCTCCGCTGCCACCCGTTCGAAGGGTAGGGGACGGAGCGCGCGCGCGTCTACTTCGAACCAGGCGCCAGCCTGCGCTGCCACCCGTTTGAAGGGTAGGGGACGGAGCGCGCGCGTCTACTTTGAGCTAGGCGCCAGCCTCCGCTGCCACGCGTTCGAAGGGTAGGGAACGGAGCGCGCGCGCCTCGGCCTCGAGCTAGGCGCCAGCCTCCGCTGCCACCCGGTCGAAGGGTAGGGAACGGAGCGCGCGCACCTCGGCTTCGACTTAGGCGCCAGCCTCCGCTGCCACCCGGTCGAAGGGTAGGGAACGGAGCGCGCACGCCTCGGCTTCGAGCTAGGCGCCAGCCTCCGCTGCCACCCGTTCGAAGGGTAGGGGACGGAGCGCGCACGCGTCGGCTTCGAACCAGGCGCCAGCCTCCGCTGCCACCCGTTCGAAGGGTAGGGAACGGAGCGCACGCCTCGGCTTCGACTTAGGCGCCAGCCTCCGCTGCTACCCGTTCGAAGGGTAGGGGACGGAGCGCGCGCGCGTCTACTTCAAACCAGGCGCCAGCCTCCGCTGCCACCCGTTCGAAGGGTAGGGGACGGAGCGCGCGCACGTCTACTTCAACTAGGCACCTTCCATCCCAGACCTCGGGCTCCCCAACCACAAGCTTGGAGAAATTCACAGGCCGCAGGGGACGGAGGGGGCCAAAGGACTCGGCGACATGGCTTCAGCCCTGTGAAGCCCTTCACCATGAGAGGCTCCTGTTGTAGGGGTGGCCCCCACCTAAGCTCAGTTATAAGAACCACAGTAACATGTGTAATGACATAAGTGCCCCTAATGGGGATGTACGGATGTAAGGGCATAACTGTAAAAGCATACTCCATGTGAATATATATATCAGGATGAGGGGGAGGGTGAGGCAGAATACTCCCACCTCTCCACTACCATCTCTCTCTCTGTTTGGTCAGTAACCACAACAGACATGTTTAAACAACACCTAAGAATCATAAGAACAATGGAGTGTAAACTCAGAAATAACATCTAATCCCAATTAATATTGGAAATAGCTCACATAAAAAGGAACAAGTGTTCTACTAATATGCTCAACCATGAACTTATGTGATAAATGGAGGGAAACACCCTCATATTTATAGCCTTCTAAAGTCAGGTTGCTACATTACTAAACAGTGTTCGCTATAGTAATTGTGACATATGCGATGACCTCTTCATGCTGATCTTCTATAGCTATATGATCTTTTGTGGCTATGTTAACTTATGCATTTATATCATATTCATGATGATCTTCTGTGGCTATATGATCTTCTGTAGCTTGCTTCCCATGTCTCCAATACTTCTTTTTCATCCATTACCTTTTCCTCGAATTTAAGGACACATAAAATGAAAGCATTAGTAGCGACTAATTCTCATAAAGATAAAAGTAGTTGCTAAGGAAAAGATTCACCTCTTGTCACATTTGTCTTGATCTAGCCCTTGTCATTGGTCCAATTGAAGCTTGTATAGTTAGTTCAACACTTGAAGTGGACGATGTAATATACTTGCTAATGTTGTCCTCGTCATAAAAATTCTTCATCAGAAGAGCTATTGCCTTCCCATAAATTAACAGATTTTTTTGTTTTCTCTCGCAGTGCAATACACGTGTCAAGAGTCACGCCACCAATAATAAAGAAAGTTCCCTTGGAAAACTTGAAACGAATTAGTGAAGAAACCCTACCTGACGGAGCTCTTTGGTGATGACTGGGAACTCGCCGATGATGTTGCGAATGATCTCCCGCGCCTCCTCCACCCTATCCGACTCCTCCAAGCCCGAGCCCAACGAGTCTCTGGAAACGCCGCCATGCCGTCCGTACTCCTCGTCCGGCCGCCGCCGCTAGTGGTCTTCACCGCGGGAACTATGTGACCGGCCACTACTCTTGTGGTGGCGGCGGCGGGATGAGGATGAGGACGACTTCTTACACTTCCTGCTGCGGCGGCTGCGACTTCGGGGCTCGAGGCTGCGGCAGTGGTGAAGGGAGTGGAGGAGGGAAGGACCGAGGGAAGCTCATTGGAGGGATCTTGGATGACGACGGTACCAGCAACCAACACCATTGAGTGGCGGCGCTGGCGGCTAGGGTTCCACTCGGGTCAACGAGTCGCCTCTCTTTTGTTCTCCCACTTGCTTCACTGCACAGTATGTGTCTCTCCAATCACTACTAGAAAACGGATCCTCCCTCACGGGCTTTAATTTTCCTAACGGGCCCGCATAGAACGTGAGGGATATCAATTTTTGTGACGGGCCCACATATGACTGTTGCAAAAATACATTTTCCTGTCGGGCTCCTTTAGCCGCCAAGGAAATACACAATTTTTGTGACGATATTACATGAACCATGAGGATAATTGGAACATAAGCCCGTGAGGCTTCTGATCCAGCCCACCCGCTAATTTTGTGCAGCACGCGGCTGGAAACCCTAAACCCAATTTTTCCCCAATTTTGGCAGCCGTCACGCGCCCCCATCCTCTCGCACGCCTCCTCCGCCCCAAACCCTCGCGCGCCCACCGCCTCCTCCCCATCCCCTCGGCTGCCTCCTCCGCCCCAGACCCTCGCGCGCCCGCCGCCTCGTCCCCATCCCCTCGGCCGCCTCCTCGCCCCAGACCCTTGCGCGCCCGCCGCCTCCTCCCCATCCCCTCGGCTGCCTCCTCCGCCCAAGACCCTCGCGCGCCCGCCGCCTCCTCCCCATCCCCTCGGCCGCCTCCTCTGCCCCAGACCCTCGCGCGCCCACCGCCTCCTCCCCATCCCCTCGCCCGCCTCCTTCGCCCCAGACCCTCGCGCGCCCGCTGCCTCCTCCCCATCCCCTCGCCCGCCTCCTTCGCCCCATCCCCTCGCCCACCTCCTCCGATCTACTGTTGGTGATATGCCCTAGAGGCAACATGGAGATGTTGAATATATCACATACTATGTTTATGATACATTGCTTTGTTCCTTGAAATAGACATTATCATTATTGATCAATGAGTATGTGACTTATTCATGAGACTCTTAATGCCAAAATGTTGCTATTTCTAAATGATCCCTGATCATATATCATATGAGGAACAAATATGATTCAAAGATCAGCATATGTATTGATTGATGATCATGTCTCATGGATCATGGTATGGAGATACCAAATCAATAATATGGACATGTGTTAGTGAACATATGTTGGATAGACCCGCCATGAGACACTGCAGAGATTCCATGTGTCATTAGTTGGTCTCAAGTAGTGTTTATGTAGAATCCTTAGACTTGAGATCACCATGGTTCCCAACATGCGTAGTAGCCTATTTTGGGACTACTAACCACTACTCCGTAACTGGGTAGTCATAAAAGTAGTCTTCGGGTTTGCTATGAAACATGTAGTGGGATGTGAATGATCAAGATAGAATTTGCCCCTCCTTACGGGAGAGATATCTCTGGGCCCCTCGATGTAATGGATTATGAAAGTGCATGGCCATGCCAATGTGATTGAGGAGTCAATCACAAGTTTATAATCCATCACGGAATCGAGAGAGTGATTGAGCTATTAAGAGGATGACACAGGTCTCGCCTTGAGCTTAATCTATATCGTGAGGCAAAGGGATTCGTACATGAGAACATTACAGGTTCAGCCGATATGATCTTTACGTATACTTTGGGGTTAATATGTCTTGCTAGAGGCCGCTATTAACAGGGTGACCGGAAAGGTGTTTCCGGGTCGCGACCAAGTATACGTGAACCTACAGGGTCGCACACTTAACGGGTTGGAACACTAATTCGAATGTGATTCGGATGTGGGCTCAATTCGGATAGAGATCCGGATAGACTCCTATTGGGCCTCGGTCCACGAGGCCCAAGTGAGGAGGTCTATATATTTGGAGGCGGGGGGCTGAGGGATGTACGCTTCTGTTCCTCCCGAGCAAAACCCTAGCCGCCACCTCCCGAGCCAAACCCTAGCCGCTCGCGAGTGCTGGTACACTCGCGATCGGCGTTCCAGCCCCGGACGTGTGGATACCAGTGGAGGCGCTGCTCGTTGCGGCGTTGATCGGCATCAACAAACTACAGATTGGATCTGCTCGTGGTGTGGTTGATCGCGTGGAGGAGACGATCTGTTCGGGACGATCGACTACTTCCACTACTACCTCGACGCGCGTGGTTGGATCGGCTTCTCCAACTCTTCTTCCGTTGCGCTGCGCGTCTAGTGGTAACGATCTATGATCCCTCCTTAGCATGATGTCCTGGTGTGCGCGGTAGAAATTTTTATTTTCTGCTATCGTAGCCTACGCGCGTTCCTTCATCTGCCCCATCCCCTAGCCCCGCCGCCCTAGGTCCGCCCCGACGCCCCGCCTCCCCAGGTCTGCCCCGATGGCCTAGCTCCGCCCCGACGCCCCAGCTCCGGCCCGCAGTCCTGCCTCCCGAGCTCCCACCCCCACGCCCCAGCTCCGGCCCGCCACCCCAAATCCGTCCTGCCCCCCGACGCCCCAGCTCCGGCTCGCCGTACATAAAACTCTGTTGTTGCAGGTACATGCATGTTTGTTACTTTTTAAAGTTGAATGAGGATTAGAAAAGCAATGAG
This sequence comes from Dendrocalamus latiflorus, assembly GCA_017311315.1. Lineage (NCBI taxonomy): Eukaryota > Viridiplantae > Streptophyta > Magnoliopsida > Poales > Poaceae > Dendrocalamus > Dendrocalamus latiflorus. Next base: position 6,705,763 of record CM029620.1, on the reverse strand, counting down.
TTGGAGCTGCACAAAATTACTTCTGTGATCTTGTTGCTTTGATTCCCCACTGTCTCATACAGTTCTTACCCTCTGAAGATTGAGATAGGTGCTGGCTGTAGCACATTCGACTAAGCTAGGTCTATCCAGCTAGGTCGATGATTAGTGATTAAGCTTTTACCTTTTAACAATTGGAAAACCATGTAACTAGCTACACATATCTCGATCTATCCGTTTAAAAAAATGTATATATCTCGGTCTACAATTTTCTTTACTGTGCAACATCTTATATGATGTATTCGTCATGTATGATTTGAAGAAACACGTGGACACCTATTTTGATGAAGCTTTAGAATCTTTGAAAGCTAGGACCTCTCTTCTCCCCAGGTCTGGCAACTCGGCTTCTTATGAGTGATGTCATGAATATGTGATAAGATAATGATAGAGAGAGAAAAAAGATGATGTCAATGTTTGTCAAAGGTCCGAATCCAGCAGTAAGAAAATACAACATCCAAATTGGGCATAGTTGGCGGTAAATCTTTTAAGAAAGAGAAAATTGCAAATACCCCGGCTATTCTATAATATAATTAGTAAGGAGTTGCTATGTGTGCTATCTCGCGATAAGATTTTAGCTAATTAATTTTCCTCAACTTCAATTCCTATGGCCACTTAATTAATTTGTAAGCTATGTCCAGAAAAGCAGATCAACGAGAGGGGCTATTGTGAGTAGTTTTTGATTTGGATTTTGCCTTTGATCTTCTCTCGCAGATGAGACGGCCAAGTGGGAGAAGATCACCTACGTTGGGATCGTGACGTGCATCCTCCTGGCAGCGTACACCCTCTCCAAGGGGCACCCACACCACAAGGAGCTGCCGGTGAGATCTCGTCCTTGGTATATTCATATACACATATCTGTCCATCGACCATTGATAATTGATACATTGAAACAATTGTATAGTGGCTGATATACAATTATATACAAATGCAACATACCTAGTTTTAATAAATATAATTTTATGCATGATATATTCATGTTATGCACATAGAACTATTTCATGGCAGACCATGAATGGATGTATAGTGGCTGGCAGCGTGGTAAAGCTCCCTCAAATGAATAGATTGAACAAACTACACAGTTCTTAGATCATGCATTCTCAAATCCTAGGATAGTTGAAGGTGACACCATTAAGTGTCCATGTGCAATGTGCAGGAAGTATTTTAGGCATAACAGACATATTGTAGAGTTGCACTTAAGTAAATATGGGTTTAGGTCAAACTATCAAACATGGACGACACATGATGAACATGACCCTTCAATAGATCACGAGGAAATCAATGAATGTAATCGGATGGACAATCTGTTGATTGACGTAGGCGGTGACCATCCACCGGGAATTGATGAGGAGCCAACGGCCTCTGCCCAGGCTTTCTATAGAATGGTCGCTAGCACTGACGAACTAGTCCATGAGAACACAACACACTCAAGTCTGTCTGCTGTCGCTCGTTTGCTAGCTATGAAGTCACAATACAATATGTCAATTGCACACTATGACAATGTATTACAAATAATTCATGAACTTTTGCCTCCAGAGTCTAAGTTGTCTGAGGACTTCTACCATTCAAAAATGTTGTTAGAGGGTCTCGGAATGCCATATGTGAAAATTGATGTGTGTTATAATAACTGCATGCTTTACTGGAAAGATAATGAGCATAAAGACAAGTGTGACTTATGTGATACCTCTCGCTACGAGGTAGGCCATAATAAAGTCCCACGTAAAGTATTATGGTACCTACCCATTATAGATAGACTACAAAGGTTGTATGCACACGAGGAGACAGCAAAGCTAATGCGGTCACATAGTCAGTCAATGTCTGGTAAGATGGTGCACCCATGTGATGGGGAAGCTTGGCAACAATTTGACAAGGACTTCCCAAACTTTGCAAGTGATCCTAGAAATGTACGCCTTGCTATAGCAACAGATGGTTTCACACCATTTAGTTTGGGTGCTCCTCCTTACTCATGTTGGCCAGTGTTTGTGGCTCCATTAAATATTTCACCGGGCATGCTCTTGAAGTCAGAGTACATATTCCTTGGCCTTGTTATCCCCGGCCCTGAACATCCTGGGAAAAAAATTAATATTCTAATGCAACCTTTAGTTGACGAACTTATCAAGTTGTGGGAGGGGGTACAAACATGGGATGCTTCACTTAAGCAAAACTTTACAATGCGTGGAGCATATCTATGGTCAGTTCATGATTTTCCTGCATATGGTATGTTTGCTGGTTGGAGCACACATGGTTCGTTTTCATGTCCAGAATGCTTGGGTGACAGTAAAGCATTTCAACTCCATAATGGTCGCAAGGCTTGCTGATTTGATTGTCATAGACGCTTCCTACCTAGAGACCATGAATTCAGAACCCAAGGTAATGCATTTCGAAAGAACACAGTAGTACTTGAGGAGGCACCAAGGCATTTAAGGGGAGAGGAAATCGAAGCCCAAATAGACAAGTTTGTTGGTGATACGAAAAACTTTGGTAAACTTCACCATTGGACCCACAAAAGCTGCTTTTGGCAACTTCCATACTTCAATAAATTAAAGCTACGGCACAACATTGATGTGATGTACAATGAGAAAAATGTAGCTGAAACTATATGGAACACATGCTTTGACATACCCGATAAGACCAAGGTAATGTGAAGGCCAGACAAGATTTAGCTAAGATTTGTCACCGTCCTTCACTGCACTTGGAGCTGAAGAACAATGGGAAATGGCACAAGCCTAGGGCACCTTTTTGCATCAATAATAATGACAAGACAACCATCCTTAAGTGGTTTCAAACATTGAAGTTTCCTGATGGATATGCATCCAATATTAGGCGAGGCGTTAACCTTCTACAAAGGAAGATATTTGGCCTCAAAAGTCATGACTTCCATATATTCATGGAACGTTTGCTACTAGTTGCATTCTGTGGCTTCCTTCCTGAAAATATATGGCTATGTTTGGCTGAGCTCAGTTTTTTCTATAGGAAGTTGTGTGCTAAAGAGATTAGCAAGGATGACATAACCTCACTAGAACAAAATGTTGCAGTGCTTCTATGCAAACTAGAGAAAATATTTCCTCCTGGGTTCTTTAATCCTATGCAACATCTAATCATACATCTTCCTTATGAGGCTCGACTAGGAGGCCCTGTCCTGGCCCGCTGGATGTACCAATATGAGAGGTAAAATAATTAATACCGCTATTTTATCTTTCTAGCCTAATGATATATGTAATTAATTGGTCTACTCCATGTAGGTACAAACAAAAAAATTAGGAAGAAAGTACAGAATAAGGCTCGAGTTGAGGGTTCTATCGTTGAGGTTTACCTAGTTGAGGAGGCTACAAATTTTCTATCATTATATTTTAACCCTAAAGTTCGGTCAATTAGAAACAAGATACCTCGGTACGATGATGGTGCCTCCACATTTCAAAGTTCATGTGACCTTGTCATATTTCAATACCCGAGTCGATGCATTAGCCCTCGTGGCTGTCGTGATCTCACAACAGAAGAGTACAAGGTTGCTTTCTTGTACATATTGAGAAATGTGCCAGAGATGGATGATTACTTCATGTATGTGCTGAAATTATGCAACCCAACTTACATTTCTTTAATTATATTTATGCAATTACAACTAACTCTTTTTATGTAGTAAATTTTGTAAAGAACATTGGAAGAGCAGAATGAAACGAACTGAAAAGCAACTTCGGGATTTAAGGTTAAATGGTTGAAAATCGAGCCGCCCTATGCATCCTGGGCCCAATTTTTTTGATTGGTTTAAAACTCAAGTAATTATCGTCAACACTTCAACTTATAACACTTGAGAAACATCTTTGTAGCCATCTAAAATCACCTAAAGCTAATATAATTAATTGTCTATTTGTAGTGCATGAAGTTATCTACCATTCCTAATACCTTACGGCATATGTCTTATGGTTTTCGCACAAGAGTTGCCACTTATGGATGCTATGATGTGAATGGATACAGATTTCGCTCATCAAAGTATGAGAGCGGGAAATCTGGACTGACTACAACTAACAGTGGCGTTTGTGTGTCTAGTGTTGACGAGAACAACAATGTGTTGGAGTATTATGGTGTCATTGAAGACATTAGAAAAATTACTTGGGAAGGCAGCATGCATCTTGAGCTGGTTTTATTTGATTGCCATTGGTTTGATCCAACACCAAATGGAGTTAGGCGAACTGAAAATTTGGGCTTGATAGAGGTCAATCACACATCTAGGCTTTCAAATTTTGATCCATTTGTCATGGCAAGTCAAGTTACACAAGTCTATTACCTGCCATACCCGTGTAAGACTAGACCGGATATATTGGAATGGTGGGTTGCATATCATGTAGCCCCACATGGATATATTGCTCCAAATAGTACGGAAGGTGGTTTCAACCCTTCTGAAGGACCAATAGAACAAATGGAGTTCTATCAGGAGGATGGTTTGCAAGGCACCTTTGTCATCGACTTAGGGAATGACTTTGAAATTACACTTCCATTGATCTCAGATGAAATAACAAATCCAAAAGATTTGGAATTTTTGCAACACCAGAATGTTGATCCTCAAAAAGAAATTGTTGAAGATGAATATGAATATGATGAGGATGAAGATGAGGAGCTCCAACCTCCAACTTATGATCCAAATGATTTCTAAATTTCCTGTTGTTGTGCTTGAATTGTTTCTTGTAAAATACCTTGTGTAGTTTGTACATGTTTGTTTGATGTTTGGAGCTGGACTATTGGAACTACCAATTAACTTGTTCTCTGTTTCATGATATCTTTTTGTTTTGATTTTCCATGTGGGTAACAGGTGGTCATTTGATTGCATTTTATTTCATGCTTTTATATGTAAATATTGATAAATTGGCACTAACTTCATATTTTAACAATGCAGGATATGAATCATATTCGTCCCATTCGACGTGGAGGTCGCCAACCTGGAGGTTGTACCTCGGAAAGGACAAGTGGTGTTGGCAGTAATTGCAGTGGCAATGGCTCCCAAAGGAGCAATGAAGTTGCTCAACAAAGGGGGAGGAAGAAGAAGTGACGGACCAAATTACATATGCCGTCGCATGCCGGCAAGATTGCCCTAATACCTCAGGGTGACAAGTGAGTACAAACTGCATTATAGGAACTTGAGGTCATACATACGAATTATAGGAACTGCATTATAAATCTTCAATTATTATTAACATATATATGACTACAGTGCCAACTGACCTTGCCGTGGTTAATTCCTATGTAGGCAATTCAAGTATACCAATTACCAGCCCAAGAAAGACTACACATATCAAGCACAAATTATCAAACATGAGTACCCAGGTGTTGTGGATGACAAGGATGAGCATGGTACTATCTTCAATACCCATCCTGCATTGACATGGGATGATTATTATGTCAATGAAGACGATGAGGGAATAACCGCTGCAGATCGAGTAAAGCGAGAGTTTTGGGTAACTAATATTTACTTGTTAGTTCATATACATAAATACTTTAGTCGACTACTATCTAGTAACTACCCTTGTTCTCTATGTAGCATTTGTTCGAAGTAAGCACAAACGACAAGGAAGAAGTAGATCTTGTGTTCGAAAATTATGCTGCGGACCGTGTGAAGCATATGATGTATCAAGCTCATGTTGATGCAGTCAAGGAGTACTACAGAAAACAAGGAGAGGATATTGACGACACGTTGGCACGTCCAAGGGAACTCCAGTATGAGCAATACTTGGATGGTAAGATTTGGTGGTGCAATGACATAGTATAGCCACATCTTTGTCGTCATTGGTGCACCGAGCAATTCAAGACTAAACGAAAGAGAGGCCAGGAAGCACGGTTGAAATCTGACGATGTTGCTCAAAATCGAGGAGGTTCGCGACCATACGTGGAGACCCAACAATACCTGGTATGAATCAAGCTCTTCAGACCATGACAATTAACAAAACATGTCGCATTACAACTTATAACACTATTCAAGGCTATAACCTGGAGTTTCACCATGTTGTAGGAACACAAATATGGACCAGAGAAGGCTACTTGGCTAAACACATATGCTGTAATGAAATCAGGCATGAAGAATGTGGATAGTAGTGGTAGTAGTTGTCCAATCAGCAACCAGAAAGCACAGAAATACATTGTAAGTGCTCCCTTGTTTGTATTCTTACAAGTGATCTTAGCTTTCAGGAAAGATGCTTAAATATTGCTTTTGTTCTAGGATGATTACTCTGCTGCTGCTATGGCTCAACACGAAGATGATTGGGAGCAGCGACCACTCGATGGAAGCATATTGTACAACATCAATGGTGGCATGCCCCATGGCCGTGTACCAATAGGGAATGGTGCTATCAAGAAGGATGCTGTTCTAGTAGCTGCCAAATCAAGAAACATCAGGCCATCCAATTCCATCTCTTATCGAAATGTGATTCGACATAATCAAGAACTACTCCAGACATAAGAAGTTCACCGCCAGATGATCTTGGTAATAATGTTCATTCACACACATTTGACATTCTATTTTCTATACATGATGGCCCACTATTATTGTCCACATTTATTTCAGATCATCACACATCTATTGTTCATTTGTCTTTTCTGAAAGTATTACTACTCCATGCATGCAGATGTAGTGATGGTTTGAGCTCAGGGTACACTTTATCTCTTTAACAGTAGAAAAACCCATGTACTGTCATAGAGTTACACTTGTAGAAGAAACCCATCTAACTCAAAAGGTAATTCGTACATTTCATCATTGATTTATGCTGACAGGCATACCATTCTACATCATATATGAGAGAGAATTTCATGTACACAATAAGTTAGAAGCATGGTGTATATATACCTTGGCAATGCAGGTATTCGAGTGCAATGACCACTTCAGCAGCGTAGAACCTGGGCCAATCATGAAATAGTATTATATAATGCCTTTTGTCTTCTCCTACAACAACTAGACTGAACAAAACCCAAAAAGATTGAAGTAAACAAGTCTGTGACTGTGATCAATTGAGCACATCAGTGGCCCATGTTGTGTTCCTTCAACCAAAACCATGCATATCATCCCACCAGATCTAAGCAAAAAGAAACAGTTTGAATGATGACCTGACTGCATCTTCCTGTAGAACCTTCAGAGGTTGCCTATCTAGGAGCAGAAAGAGCTCCCCACCAGGGCAGTAGTTAGTAATGAGACATATGTGTTTTTGTCTGCAACATTTGAGGAAAAAACAAAAGGTCAACTCTCACCCCAAAAATGGAAGGTGATGGTGTCACAAATTTGAAAATAACCCCCCTTAAAAAAATTCAAAACGTGATGTAGAAAGCGTATCAAATTGCAACTAAGGGCTGCTTTGGGAGGTTTTAAACAAAGTTTAAAAGTGGCTTAAGCTTAAGAACTTGATGTTACTGGAGTATGTCATCAGATAAGCTTAACTTTAAAAAGTTAAAACTCAACTTATTGATTTAGGGGCTTATGTAGAGCCTCAAACCCTTGAAAACATCAGCCCATTGAGTGCATATGAATGAGGATAGCATTATCTCTATATAATCTGCTACCATATATTGATATAACAAACCTGAAACGATGCGTACAATGTGGAAGGAATGGGTGGTCCAACATATCAAGGATTTGCCGTTCAGCAGTAGCTCTATGGACCTAGAAGCATTAGGATGTCATCAGAGACAGAAAGCAACAGCCATAGGTACAAGATAACATTTCCCTGTGTTGGTGAAAGTTATTATCGTTTCAAAAGGTGAGACAAGGATCAAACCTTATTGCGGTTAAGCATGATGTTTTTATCCATAGCTTTCATGGCAAAGTATTCACCTGTATTTAGCATCTCCACCAAGTGCACACTACAGTTCGGAGTATGGTAATTTAACTTGTTGTAGTTATGTTTTTACTAGAATGTTCCTTATGTGTTATGTCTTCCTTCAAGGGTGCAATCCACTGCTGGAAGCATATTTTTACCACTCGATGGAAGCAATCTGCTGCTGCTGCAGACTGCTTTCCAAATGGGCATTTCTATCTGCTTTTCATGGGAATGTGTGGGCTTTTGTGTGCATAGTGAAAGCTATGCGTATGGACACAATAGAGCTTTTCTATACGTTTGTTGTGTTGTATATTCTGCATGCCTTCTATGCATTTAGAAATAAAATTCTCATTGCCATGTTAGTACAGGTTGTGCATGACTTTGCTTGCATTGCATGGTTAGTACAGATTATATAGTTCAACTTCAAATGGTACTTTCTAACTGTAGATGCTTTTTGAGAAGATGGGTGAACAACCACCACCAGAGATGCTAGACCATGGAACACCTACACAAGCACAGGTAATATCGTTTAATACCTACAATTATTGTCTTGTGTATAAAAAAAATTCCCTACGAACTATTATTTTGCCTTGTTCTAGAGTTCAACTTCAAGTGGTACTTTCCACCATCACCTTTGTCATACGAAGGACCATTTGTACTATACAAATAATCATTTTTGGTGTGTCAGATTGTCAACAAGCAGTACATCAGTGAGCGAGTGGACTCATGTTAAATGTTCTAAACATGGGCATAACCTGAATCACATTTACTTATAGTTGATGGTAAGGTGGCAAATTGTAACATCCTGATTTTCAGAGTCTTTTGAAGCCTTTGAAATAAAATTCACCATTTGAATTTTTCTGGAATTAATTAAAGCTTAAATGAATTTTTTATGAATTAAAAGGGTTTAATATGATTAAGTTAAACATTAACATCTACCAAAAATATTTTATTTGAGTTCCCTGAGTCTCAAGGGCTTTTCTGGAATTTTCTGGGATTTTTCTGGAGTTATTTGCTATTTTCTAGAGCTCAAAAGTATTTATTTGAATTTTCTGGAAAAAGAAAAAGAAAAACCCAAAAGCCAGGTGGGCCGAAACCCACCCAGCTGGCCCAACCCGCCTCGGCTCCGCCAGCCCAGCCAGCGCGCCCGCGCCCGCCTTGACCCGCGCGATGGTCGCCGCGTGGCCGTCATCCGCGCTTGTGCCGCGCCCGCGCCCCGCATCCCGGCCATCCGTCGCCCTGGGCCACCGACAGGTGGGACCCACCTGTCGGAACCGTCTCCGACCCGGACTCTCCGTCCTCGTCTCCGATCGGGACACCGCTGCCGCCTTCCGTTTTTCCTCCGCCGTCTCCGAGCCGAACTCCTCGGCGTGCGTGCATAAAAGCCGCCGCAACCCCTCGGCTTCCCTCGTCCCGAGCTGCCGCCGCTCATCGCCGGAGCCGCCCGTGCGTCACCGTCGCCCGTGCGCCACCGGTCGCTTGCCGTTCGCCGCTCGTCGCCGGAGCTCGTCGCCGAGAGAGCTCGCCGTTCGACGCCGCCAGTGAGTCCCGCCGCCACCTCGGTCGCCGCCGGCCAGACCCCGCCGCCGTCCCAGACCTCGCCGGCCAGCCGCCGCCGCTACCCGCCCGCGCCCCGCCGCCCGCACCTCGGCCGCGCCCCGCGTCCCCTCGGTCCCCGCGCCGCCACGTCAGCCCTGACATCACCAGGCCGCGCCCCTTCGCCTTCCCGTGCGCCCGGACCACCGTGGGCCGTGTCTCTGCCCGGTGGGGCCCGCCCGTCAGACGAGCCCCGTAGTCCCGTGCGCCCTGTGCCACGTCAGCCAGAGCCGCTTGCGCAAGCAGCCGCCGCCCCGCACTGTTTCGTGCACTGGGTTCACCGTGGACCCAGCTTTCTGTGCGCCCGGTCCACAGCACAGTGCAATTTCCTATTTTTCCCCGATTTTCTTTAGATCCAATTTTCCAAGAGCCCGTTCTCCCTCGTCCTATCTCCGATTGACCCGATTCTTTTTCCTAAATTCATCTAAAATTGAGCTCTACCTTTTGGTTCAGGTTTGAAAGTTTTTGGAGTTCATTTGAATTTTATTTGATTTTATTTTGTCTTTTCGATGCGCTTTCTCTCTCGTTAGATCACGTGTTCGAGGGAGCGGAAGTTGGATTCGAAGATCAAGAGTCCTCAGCTGAGCAAGGCCAAGGCAAGTCGTGTCCTTTGATCATGTTGAACCCAGTTTTCAAATCTATTATGTATTATGTTGCTTTAAATTATCATGCATTGCTACTTTATTATAAAACCCTTGTATTGGTAGTTATCGTCCCAATTGGTTATTTCCCTCCTTGATATTTTGGAATACCTTGATGCCATTGTCACCTTAGGTTGGGAATTTAATTAGTGATGCTATGTTATTTGTCACATTGGGTTGGTACGATTAGAATACTTAGCCTTGCTTATTTTGCGAAAGGGTTCATCATCACATGTGATTAATTAATCTTGACTTAATGAGATATTGAATCGTGGTGGTAACCACATTGATAAAATGTGTGTGCCATGACATTGGGGTGTCATTGGTGTTGGTTATACAAATTGGATTTCACTTGGGCGATTGATCGTGCAGTAAAGGGGGTGCGAGAGGCACATGGGATGTGGATGTTTCGCCTGAGTAAATTTAAGGACTTAACTTTGTGCGCCATTGATCTGAGCCTTACCGTACTACCACATGTCCAGTATGGGATGGACCTGGCTAATTAATTTGGGATGTTTCAATTTCGGTTCCGTCATTGTGATGAGTGTGGTTTGGCGTGGCCATGAACCCACATCGGCGCAAGAGGGGGTGAGAGGCGAAACCTTAGCGAGACGGAACTGGGTTGAGATTGAACATTGTAAAGGCCTTGTTGTGATCTTCTTGGTCGGCATGCCAAAGGAAGCATGTTATACCGGTGACATTACAAGATGATCATATCGTGTGGGTAAAGTTGTACAACCTCTGCAGAGTGTAAAACTATTCGAATAGCCGCGTCCTCGGTCATGGACAATGCTCGGTGATTTCACACGAGGGGTAGAGTTTTCATAAAAACCTGGTTGGGTTAAGTTGGGAAGTGAATGGTTAGTTCACAGGTGTTCATTTCATGGATCTTGGTTCATGGTGGATTCCTTGGGTGAATGGTCAGTTCACTTGTGGTTGGTCTCAATTCCTTTGGTTACTTATTTATTATCATTTATAAAGCTTGCTTTTCAATCTACTTATTGTATTTACTTTAAATGGTCACGTTCTGCAAAATTAACCTTTCAGCCATCCATTGGTAAGCCTTGCATACTATATTGCATCTTTGTTACAAACGACTTGCTGAGTACCAATGTACTCACGGCTTTATGCCCCTGTTGCTCAGTTGAGGAGGAGGAGAATCACCAGCAGGAGGTTCCAGAAGGAGAGTACTTCGACGTCTTTGCGGATTAGGCTTCGTTCTCCACTCGATAGCCTGTGGGCGTGTCGATTGGCTGCTGCGCTTTCTTTTGGATTTCCGCTGCTAGTTTTTGTTAAGCCCTTCCGGCTGATAATTGTAAGCTTGGCCATAAGGTCGCACTCTGATAATTATTAATAATATTTGAGTCTTTTCTTAGTGAATCGTGATATGTTCGATATTTCATCTTTGGTTTATACTGTGTGCACTAGCGTGATCCTGGACTAGTGCAGAATACACAGGAGAGTCCGGATTTGTATATTCGGGTCTCTACACAAATGTCTTCTCTACTAGTTAGTACACCCATACTTGTGAGTTGTTTACGAGGCTAAACTAATCTTGAGTATATGCCAACCTGCAGCTAGCAAAAGCAGTAGCATATATATAGCTACCTTCTTTGCACAATTTTATGTTGAATTAACAAGAATACTTAGATCTTCACATGCATTTCTGGGATGATTACGTATAGTCATGTGGATTTCTCTATCCAACTCTCCTTTTTTTTTTGTTGCTATGGTCTTTTATGTAGTTATGAAAACTAGCTACCGTGCATGTTGTACAAGACATGATATTGTGGGATGTGTATTTAATATAGGACTGTGATAATTCAAACAACATTACAAGCCATTACAACTTCTTCAACTTAAGTTGACATAATGTTTTCACCTTGCAGCAAGGGACTGGGACTGGGCTTGGGACTGGATCCTCTCATGTGGGCTCACAACCGGATGACGGTGCTGTCAATGGTAACGTTGATGTAAACGACAGGGACAACTGCAGTGGCGACATTGATGGCGACAACAACCATGCTGCCATGTGATTTTCAGTGATTTCTTATAGTTCTTTTGACTAGCTGAACTTGAATGTAATGGAAATAGAGACTTTTGTATGTGGTACTTGATTTTAGATGTCTTTTGGATGGATGAACCAATCTGGAGGTGAAGTTTATGAATTGGTATGCTTGTGTGAACATGAATCAATCTATGGATTGTTTATGAAAATTGAACTTTTTATATGTTTGTTCAATTATATGTTTCTTGATTGATGCAAAGATGGTGTTTTGATTAATTTGATTATATGATGCACGGATGTGCAAGATTTAGATATCAATGCTTATCTTCTAAGTTATTTGCTAATTCATTGTGGCTGAAAAAATCTGTTATAACTAGAATGCAAAATTTTCTGCCATAGGAAATCAATTTTGCTCACAGTTCAAACCGTCAGCCTATATTTTCTTGACGGTAACATAAACAGTCAATGAAATCAATTTTGCTGACGGTTTGACCCTCAGGAAAATTTATTTTTTTTGGTGGGACTGATTGATTTTCCTGACAGCGTGGCCCCTCTAAAAAATACATTTTTCTTGCGGGTCAAGCTATTTTATTAACGGTGACTGCACCGTCACTAAAATATATTTTGCTGACAGTTTGGCCCGTGAGGAAAATTCATTTTTCCCTCACGGGTAGTACCATCAAGTTAAATGATTTGCCTGACGGTTTCGCCCATCAGGAAAATTCATTTTTCCCTCACGGGTAAAACCGTCAGGTTAAATTTCCCTGACGGGCATCCGTCAGCCAAATTTAATTTTCCTTTCCAGCCAGCCCTGAGGGGTTTTGCCTGATGGGAACCCGTCAGGAAAATTTAACCTAACGGTTTTTCGTATTTTCCTGACGGTTTTGAACCGTGAGGGATGATCCGTTTCCTAGTAGTGAATGACACAAGCTCACTTAATATCGCTTTCTCTTCTCACTCACTTGGCGAGGTGCTCGCCCAGGTATTTGTTGGAGAATAAGCCAGACTTGGTCTGTGTTGTAGGGGTGGCCCCCACCTAAGCCCAGCAGGCCTGTTAGGAGGTTGTAAGGCCTGAAATGGGACATGTATAATGACGAAAGTGCCCATGAGGGGGATGTTCAGATGTAAGGGTATCACAGTAAAAACACTCCCCATGAGGATATATATATACACGATACAGGCCACGGGAAAAACCCTAAGCCATTGCTCACCTAACTCTCCACTACCATACTTTCTCTGTTTGGTCTGTAGCCACAACGGTTGGCGCCGTCCGTGGGGAGGGACGGAGAGCAAGCCTCAAGATCCGAAGAAGGATGCCACCGAAGAAAGCTCCAGCGTCGGTGGTGAAGAAGAAGAAGGTGGGAGTGACGGGGTCTCGCATCAACACCAGGGCTTCGGCGTCGGTAGCTGTGGAAGTGGACGGCGGTGCGGGCGCATCGGCAGTGAACGCCGGCGAGCACGCCATGACAACCGACCCACCACCGCCGCCATGACAGTTGGCACCGCACCGCGTATGGTGGGAGGTCCCACCGCGGGCACGGCGACAACCGTCGACAGCGCCGACCGAGTGGCCGGGAGCGGCAGCGCTGGCGCCCACATTGGCGAGCCGTCGTCCCCTCGCCGGTGCGGAGGCGACGAGCGGTCCCGGTGGCAACATGGGTCTCGCCGTTGACTCCGACGTCCACCACGCAGGTAATCCAGGAGTGCAGACCGTGATCCCCGCTGTTTCGACCATGCAGCCAGGTACATCGGGCGCTCCGGCTATGACTACGGTGGAGAACGCCCAGCTGGCGGCCCTCAGCACGTTCCAGCGGGAGTTAGCGGATTTCCGCGGGGCCGTACGGGATATGCAAGAGGCTCGGAGCCAGCAGGCTCCGCCAACGGTCGCGCCGGAGCCCACGCCGGAGCGGGCGGACAGCCGAGATGCTCCCACGTCTAGTCGCATCCTGCTGCGGTGCATCGACCCAGAATCCCCACTCTCCGCAGGCTTGCAGCAGGTGGTGTGGCCAGAGGACTTCAAATTCTTGAGCGCCATCGAGTTGTACAAGGGTGACACGGACCCACGGGAGTTCGTGCGTGTCTACGAGACTGCCATCAAAGCCGCTGGCTAGGACGGCACCACGAAGGCGAAGGGGCTCCCCCTCGCACTGCAGGGGGTGGCGCTCTCTTGGTTCTTCACCATCGATCCAAATTCCATCTATGCATGGGAGCAGATTCGCGACCGGCTCTGCTACAACTTCCAAGGGAATTACGTCGAGCGCGTTGATGCGGATCAGCTCTTCGCAGTCAAGCAAAAACCCTCGGAGAAACTCCGGGATTACTTCAAGCGCTTCGCAAAGGTACGCTGTCAGGTCAAGGATGTCAATGAAACGACCATCATCAATGCAGCAGTACAGGGTCTTCGCCCGGGGCCGTTGGCCAAATAGAATGCGCGGAAGCCAATCAAGACGGTGGCGAAGCTCTTCGACAAGATGGAGGAGTACGCCAGAGCGGAAGAGGACGCACGACGGCGGCAGGGTGACGACTCCGATACCAATCAGGCGGAGGACTCGGTGAAGAACGAAGGCTCGCCGAAGGAGGGATCCTCGAAAGGCAAGCGCAAGCAGGAGCCGTCGAAGGATGCCTCCGGACGAAAGGATGCCCAGCACAAGGAGTCATCGGGCAACAAACCCAAATGTAGTCAGCAGAAGTCTCGGAAGGCCCGTTATGTCTTTGACATCGAGGGCGGCTCTGAAGATAGCACCCCTACTGGCCGTGGCGGCAGAAGTCATCGGGGCAGTTCCACATCACGACTTCTTGTGCATGAAGCTCCTTGAACCCCTGCTAGCCCGTCGACGTGTTGATAGCCCCAGAGCTGTAGAAGTGCGCACATTAGGCACGACGTCACATAAGAGCAATGGTCGTCGAACGACGTCGCAGCGTTACGTGCAAGGTTGGCTGCATCCCCGATCCACCGAAGCGTCCGCGATAGCTCTTCTGGCTCGAAGGTGCGGGGCGGCACCTCAGCGATGAGGCCTTCAAGGGTGCCTTCCAAGGCCAGCATGGCATCCCACGCAACCACTGAGGCATCGCCCAGAGCCTGGTCCCGCTCTGCAAGAGACACGACAAGTTGGCCCTTATCCTTCTCCAGGGCAGCAATCTGCTGGAGCAGGCCATTCCGCTCCTTCGTAGCTTCTTGTCGCACCGCTTCTGTGGCTGACAGCCGCGCTGCGGCCACGTGTGCTTTAGTGCACGACTTCGCCTCCGCACACTCTGCTTCCAAGCGGCGGATGCGATTGTCCTTGGCGGAGTGCGTCCCCTCGGCTGCGTGCAAAGCCTCTTCGGCGGCCCGCAACCATCCCTCTAGCGCTCCCTGCTCGCGGGCATGAGCCGCCTGCAACGCCTGAGCCAGGACGAGGATCTGTGCGATGAAGTGGTCAGCAAACCCCTAAAAGCCACATATAGTCACAAGGCCAGATACTCACCCTCACTCCCGACACCTCCAGTGCATCCCCAAGGCGCCCCGCCTCGTAGGTTAGCAGCTCCTACTGATCAATACTTGCAGCCGTGTCGCTCGCGACCCCGCGCCATGCTTCCAGCACCTCCGGTTGAGGGGTGAAGTCCGCTAAGTTCGAGCGCGTGGCGTCCGTGGTGGCAGTTCCGGGAGCGCTGGATGCCCCCCTGAAAGGAACGTCCCCGCGTCCCGGGGATCACCTGTCCTCCGGGATGAATGCTGCTGAAAGATGGCGTGCCGATTACAGTCCTACGAGAGCAATGCAAAGCTATGCTAAGCTACGCTAAGACAGTTGTCGGGACCCCGGATTTCCGAACCCGGACCCTCTGTGTAATACCGCACTAGTCCCAGATCAAAGTTAGTGCACACAGTTAAACAGAATGGATAGACATCACCAACAGCGATTTATTACAATAATTGGGAGTACCGACCGAAAGGTCTCATTATTACAATAGAGGCTTAAGACCTCGCACACAAGGATTAAAGCGGAAGCAATTGATAAACTCGATGAAGACCCATCAATACGCCACAGGCAATTGACTGGGGAAGCGCGACCTAGTCCTCCGGGAAGAATTCGTCACAGCCACAAGCGAAGCAGTAGTCGTAGTCACCTTCTTGAGCTTCAACTTCCTCTGAGATTTGTTTTTGAGTGTAGCATGAGAGTACATAAAGTACTCCGCAAGTCTTGGGAAAAATGCATAGATGCAAGGCTTGACAAAGGAAGGCTATATGGTTCTTTTGCACACAGCAATATTTTAAATTCAATTACTACTAATTATTTTCGAAGGCATCAATTTAATAAGGTAAATGTTTTAACGGAAACTATCATTAATTCTCTAGTGAAGGTTCCATCCACCAACACTAGTTTAATCAATCCTAACTGATCAAGTTTAAAACTGCGGGTTCCATCCACCCTCTCTGGCTCCATCTGCCGGGATACCCTTCCGAGAGTTCCCTCCACTCTCGGAATACAAAACTTTTGATTTTTAAAACCAAATCCTGAAATCTACCATGTGAATGCATTCCTTGCCTGCCCTTGACTGTGGGCACGGCTATTCGAATAGTTTGACACTCTGCAGAGGTTGTACAACTTTACCCACAAGAGATAAATTACCCTAAAAGTCAACACGCTTCCTTTGGCATGAGACCCAGATAAAATATCACAAAACCTTTACCTTACTCTAATCTAGCTAGATACCACCCACTGAGGTTTCACCGCAGGTAGGCTAACTGCCCGAACCGAAGCCCCCTCTTGCGCCATATGAGTACAGTAAATCCCTGTCCCTCACTGTGGATAACCAGTCCATCCCTGGCACCCACTTTCCACTGGTGGCACCTAAACTAGACTATCATAAGTTAATCAGCTAGGTCGTACCCATATAGACTTGTGGTTGTACGGTTAATGCTCAGTCTGGACAAACACAAGCGTCGGTCCTTATTTGACTAGGGTGGAACATACACTTAACAAGTTCTCGTGCTAACTGCACCAAGCCAAACCAACCATCCACCCTAATCTAAACTAACTTTCACATTTTATTTTATTTTAAAAGAACAGTGGCAACTCCAATTACCACTAATTTTCATAAACACAGGGGTTCTATAAATCATAAATTCCCATTTTCAAGATTTCTAAAGTATTGAATAGCAGGGCTAAGCATTATACTACCATACTAACATCAATAAGTAATTAAATACTCTCATTAATGAGACAAAGGGAGTTCTATGGTGACAAGAGTACATGGCATTCAATTTCAAAGGAGGGCATAGCAAGTTGGAATAACTAGTTCCTAAAGTTTTGAACTAATACTTTATGTAAATAGCAATGCACATAATTTAAAATAATTTGAAAACATTTCAAATCATGGGTTCAAGATGATCAAAGGAGACTTGCCTTCTTGCAGATTCTCTGGGTCTTCTTGCTGTTGGGTGGAGTGATCGTTGACAACGTTGGAATCTACGCGATAAAAGGCGAAGCAAACAAAGCAAATAAATACAAACAAAATTCAAATAAACTCAAAAATTCAAATGGATGCCATGGTTGGATAGATCATGATTTTAGATGAATTTAGAAATTTGAATGGCTGAATTTGGAGTTAAAATGAGAAAGTTATGCTTGTTTGAAGTTTTCAGTTTGAATATATCCAGAAATTAAGAAATTTCTGACAGGTGGGGCCCACTGGAATATTTAAATTTTCAATCTTTATTTTTAATTCCGAGAGCCTGACAGGTGGGACCCACTGACAGTAAACCCTCTGGTGGTCGCTGACATGTGGGACCCCTCTGACAGTGACCACATCTGCTTTGGGTCACTGACAGGTGGGACCCACTGGGATCTAGACCCACTTGTCAGAGGCTGACGCAGACAGATGGGACCCAGGCGGCAGTGGCCCGCACAGACGGCTGCCGCTGACGGGTGGGACCCACTTATCAGCGCGAGAAATAAACGAAAAACTCAACCCAGCGCGCGGAGCCGAAGGCTCGAACGCGCACCGGGGAGTTTAGGGAGCGCGCTGCTAACTAGATGGGCGGGGGAGGCTTTGCCTACCCATATAGGGCAGCAAATCCTTTTGAGGGGTACCTTCGGGAGGTCCGAGCAGAGGTGGTCGGAGGCGACGGCGCCGGCGGCGAGGGAGGGCCGGAGAGGTTCAGGCGATGCGTAGATTGTAATCCTGGTGCGGAGGGGGTCTGGTTTGAGGGGTCGGCGAGGCTCGAGGGCAAACGGTGGTGGCCGGCGGTGAGGAAGGGGCGGAGCTGCCTCGGGTGCTCCGGTGCGACGGCGTTCCGGCGACGGGGTGAGGTGGCCGGGGTGTCGGAGAGGATCGCACGGACGCGGGGATGCTCGGAGTGGCGACGGTGGACTCTGGGGTTCACCGAGGCGGCGGTGATTGCTCGCCGGAGCTCTTACCTGGCGCGCACGGGGAAACTCGCAATGCGGCGCTTGGGCTCGGGAAAGCGAGAGGGGAAGAGCGGAGGAGGTGGTGCGGTGAGAGGGGAGACCGACGGGGCTATTTATAGAGCTCGGGGAGGGATGAGGCGGCGGAAATTCCTCGCCGAAGTCGCGGCCGGGGTTCGGTTTGAATTGGGGATAAGCCGACGGAGGCGACGCGGAGTTCGGGCTTTTAGGGGATAAGGAGCGTATCTCCCCGGGAATTCAAATCCCCGAACGAATCGAAGATTGAGGCAGAGTTCGGGTAGGATTCGGTCGCCGATTCCTTCGGAAGAGAGAGAAAGAGGAGGGAGGGGCCGGCGTCCGCGCGGGAACGAAGAACCTGACAGGCGGGACCGGGCGTCAGCGAGAGCAGGGCGCGTGTGGCTGACGGGCGGGGTCCGCGGGCAGAGAGAGAGAAGGCAGCGGGGTGCGGATGGCGGCCACATAGCCCGAAGGGGAATCGGGCGGTGGGAGCGCTTAAGTGGGTGGGGACGACCAGGATGAGCTGCGGGGCGGCGTGGCACACATCGGGCCGGACACGCGTCGAGCAAGGAGGTGAGGAAGGCGGGGCCGCCGGCTGACTGGCCGGGCCCCCGAAGCAGCGAGGGAGAGGGGAGGTGCGGCCAGGATGGGCCGGGCGGCGACGTGGGCGGATCTGGGCCATCCACGCGTCAGCCGGAGGGGCAGGGAAGAATTTTTATTTTCCAAATTCGATTTAGATTTTCAGAAAAGGCTAGAAAATTATTTAGACCTCAGAAAAATATGAAAATACCTCCAAAAATTCCAGAAAAATTCACAAAAGCTTCTGGACATATTTTGGACTAAACAAAATTATTTCCATCTACTGTTGGTATTTTATTTTCATACTTTAAATTACCTTTTAAATTTTAAAAATAGGTTTTAAACTCCAGAAAATTCAGAAAAGCCAAATAAAATCCAATTAGCTTAAAATAATTAATTTGAATTTAAATTTTTCAAAAAGCCAAATTTTGGGATGTTACAACAGTTTACCTTCGGTGGCAGCCGGTGGACTTCTCCGGGGCGTCCTCTCAGCCTCGCGCGGAGCAACCAGGGTGCCAGCGCCCTCGGATGACGTCGGCCCTAGAGGCTGGGGAGCCTCCGTATCGGAGCCCAGCACTAGCCGGTCCCGAGCTTCTGCTGCCACGGCCTGGGCAGGAGCCAGGGGGACGTCAGGCCGGGGGGCTTCGGCGTCAGAGTCGGAGTCCCACAAGCTTCCGATGCGGCCCGCCGCGGCGAACCCCCTGGGCGTTCGGTAAGGAGGCGATCGAAGGCGTCGCCTCTTCTCCTTGGGGGAACAAGGCGGGGACCTCGCTCCAATAACCGCCACAGAGTAGGGCTCCACCGCAGCAACGCTTGCGGGCGGAAGCTCCACTCTAACAACCTCCGTAGGGGGCAGCCCCGCCTCGGTAGTCATCGGGGGCGGGGGCTCCGTTCCACCAACCACTTTGGAGGCCAGCTCCGGCACAGTCACCATCGCAGGCGAGGGCTCCGCCCCAATGTCGCCAGTGAACGTTGGCCCCACCTCAGCGGCCACAGCGGGCGACGAAGCTTCCCCCTCCCGATCGTCCGTGGCGCGCTCTCAGTCCCCGACACCTCCTAGAGACTCCTCGCCTTCATCCCTCGTGCTCGTCTCCAGGTTCGAATCGGCGTCAGCGGGAGGGACGACAGAAGTTCGAGTCCTATGGGACGGCGCCTTTTTTTCCCTTTGCCACCGTTGTCCTGATGGCGAGGTTGGCTCGGATCCGGGGGGCGCGCTCTGGCTCACGAAGACCTAGGGCCTCGCACACGCGGTTTATCCACCCCAGCTCCGCCTCCGAGGTTGCAGCTGTGCACAAGCCGTGCTCTCTGGCCGTATACGGCCCAAGGAACACACTCACTGCGCGTTCCGCTTCCTCCAGCCTAACCCCTATAAGCGGCAAGAGTCGAGGTTAAAAAACAGCACAAGGAACGAGGGGAGGTCACCGTGTTGACCAAGACTTACGAGGACTGGAAGGCGCCGGTAGTGAGGACACGGATGGGCGGACATTGTCTTCCCGAAGTTTTCCAACATTGAGGCGCCACTCATGGGCGAGCGGCGCCACGCCATACATAACAAACTCCTCGGTGAGGTCGCGCATGTTGAAGCGGGTGGCGATCCCCACGAGCCTTCGTGCTCTTCGCCTGTCCTCCTTGTTGATTGACACGCCGGGCGTGGTGTTGAACGCCATGGGTTGGCCCGTGCACTCGAGGCCGCTGCCGCTCGCCACACGGTGGTAAAACCACCGTCGTATCCAGTTCAGCTTCCACTTCGCCCGGGTTGAGTTGGCAGGGAAGATCTTCCTGCATGATGACCGCAGAACGAAGTTGACGCTGCCGAAGTTGGAGAACGTCCCATCTTTCCGCTCCTTCGGCTGGCAGCGCGCGTCATGAAGAAATGCGAACATCAAGGCACTGGGCCAACAGGCCTCCGTGCGCAAGGCCCAGCTGTACACAGCAAGGCGGGCCAGCGCGTTCGGAGTCAGCTGCACCAGCTCCAGCTCGAAGGTCTGCAACACGTCGTCAACAATCATGGCGGAAGGGATGCAGAGCCCGGCTTCAAAATAGGCGACGAAGACGATCGCCTCTGACTTCTCGGATCGTGGTTCCACCTCATCACTGGCGGGCAACCGTACCTCCCGACAGTCCGATAGCTTTCCCTCGCGCAGCAGCCCACGGATCGTCTCCTCAGTCACAAGCGTGGCACCCAAAACGCTGGAACATGGGCCCTCTTTCTCTGTCGCCACCAACCATTTGTCCACCGCCGCTGAACTGCGCTTCTCGAGTGTGTACTCCACCTCCAACGGCGCCGACCGGTGGGAGACGGCGTTATCGCCAACCGTCCGGACGAGTCCTTCACCGCGCGCCATCGCTATCTGGAACCTAGACGGGGCAGGGAGGGCAGCACGGTAGTAGGGGCAAGAAGAGTAGGGGGCAAAAAGAGGGTCCAAAAGGCATGAAGAGGAGGGGCAGACGCGGCGACATAGGGGCTATTTAAAGCCCCTTCATCTCCCGCACCGCCGGTGAATGTAACCGACGGGAGATGAACTGCTCACCTCCCCACGACTGAAGCCGAAGCGACACAACCGTCCACGTGCGTCGCGCACGGTTGCAGTCGTACAACGACCGGGTAGCACACGACGTGCCAATAGCTTCCTGCCACGTGTCCGCACCATCTGGACCAACTACAAGTTGCGGTACGTAGCGTACCTCCCAGCACGTGCCTACACAATTTTCGGGGCCGTCGGCCAACTTCGACAGCAGTTACGCCGGAGTCTCCGCTTTAGCAAGGAGACCCCGGCTTCTGCCCTGGCCCCGCCTCGCGAAGGGGGCACCTCGCCACGTTGCCCTTGACTTGGGCGGCAAGCCTGCAGACCACCTCGGCCTCGACGGCCCGGGGCTGGCCGCCGCCTTCCCAGCCTATACGTTGGGGTCCAGCTAAACCTCCGACACAGCCCCGCGACGAAGAGCGAGCCAAATGCGAAGACCAACAGGCCCCAAGTCCGTGTGAAGATAACCACCGTGCCCCACCGTGTATCCGACGACATTCCAATCGACGGGAATGTAGCCAGCGGGTGCCGAGCGGTTCGGATCCCCGGGATCAAGGAACGCAACCGGTGGTGGGCCAACAGCGCAAGACACACCGGTAGCATCCTGCCACGCGTTCCCCCTAGGGAAGGGGCGGGCGGCTGCGGTCATGCGACCACTGACATCACATAACGTGTCGATCGTGGCCCGCCACGTGTACCCTCCCGTTGGGACAGCGCATATGGCCGTAGCCACCTGTCCCTGACAACTCAGGGGTCGGCGCGATTCTCGCGGCCTTTAAAGCGCACTTTCGGACCGAGAAACCTCCCAGCATCGCCAGACCAGGCGAAGCCCCTCAGCCAACCCACACCCGAACGACCCCGGGGCGCAGCATCGCCTCCGCTCTGGCTTCGACTTCGCCATCCCATGAATGCACAGCCAAGGGTGGCCCGGGCAACCAGGTCAAGGTCGCGTCTTGGACTTTGCTGGTAGGCCCACCGGAGACGCCCGACTCTGATCACTCCCGTTTCACCCAGGCGGCTCCGTCGACACATTCAACCCCATCGACACCCCCACTTCGGCTCCGCCAACATCTTTAGCTCTGCCATGGCATCGACCCTGGCCACGCTACCAAGGGGCCCTGAGGGTGAGGACGACATCAAGGTGGTGCGGAGACGGGTAGGCGCCGGCCTAGCCTGCGGTCGTCATCAAGCCCTCCGGCCCCGGGTTCACGCGAAGACTCCGGGATAGGCTCCGACCGAACCAGCCAGCCGCGTTGGCGGCCACCTTCCCTCGGGGTTCGGCCAAGCAAACTCCAAGCCCCTGGATGCCGACGGCCCAACTAACCGTGCAATCGGTCGGGAAGCAAGATCGGCCATCGCTGTTAGGCTCTGACCGAACTCTCATAAATAGGCCTCCATCAGTCCATCACCATCCTTTGCCATCAAAGAGTGCGCATGGACTGAGGAAGACCTATCTATGAGGGCAAGATCATCCTAGCTGTCCCCGTAACGTGTGTCATATGCAGCAACACAGCGCAGCCGGTGGACCACGGCACCCGGGCGCCAGGCAGAAGATAAGTTTTTTTCGAAACTCAAAAATAGGCATCCTTCTGTTCATCAACATTCTATGACAATGCCCATCTGCGCTAATCCTGCCGCAAGATAGTCCCTTCAAAGAATGCAGATGAATAGAGACAACCTATTTTTGAGGCCAAGATCATTCCAGCCGTACCCTGCCATGGCCTTATGAAGGATGGCATAGGACGACGACGTATATATATACTCGCTGTGTCCCAGAGCCGACGGGAACCTCAACCGGCGGCCGCACGTGCAAAAGCGCGACCGGCGGGAGCCTAGCGGTTCGGCTGCCCACGATCGGGAAGCGCAGCTGCCGACAGCTGGGGGTGCATACAGGTAGGTGGGCGGACAGCGCATGACACTCCACTAGCACCTTGCCACGCGTCCTGACCCCTTGGGAAGGGGCGAACGGCCGCGGTCGTGCGACCGCTGACAACCCACGACGCGCCAATTACGGCTCATCGCATGTACCCTCCAGATGGAATAGCGCGTACGGCTGCAGTAGCTTGTTCCTGACAGCTCAATGGTCAGCGGGATTCCAGGTGCCATTAAAGCGCACTACCGCACCGCGGAGCCGCCAGCCATGTCGACATCAGGCCGGGCGGAGCCCCTCACCCTACTCGATCGCCCGGGGTTATGCGCAGGAGTCTCGCACACCTCGCCCCCAAGAGAGTCCGCGATGCGGGGTTTGTCTCCGCCTATACTTCAACTCCACCACTCAAGGAACCTGCAGTCGGAGCCTGGGCAACCAGGTCGTGACCACACTTCGCCAGTAGGGCAGGCCCGCTGAAGGTGCCCGACCCCACCCCGCTCCCGGCTCCAACTTCGGCTCCGATTTTGACCCCGCAGCTGGAGGACCCCGGGGCTAGGACGACTCTGCCAACTCGCCCGGCGATGTGCCTTCGCGGCAGGGCGAATACTACACCAAGCAATAGGCTCCATCAAGCATTAAGGACGCTCATAGGCTGCATGGACGACGGGCCAAAGGGCTCGGCAAGATGGCTTCGGCCCGTGAAGCCCTTCACCATGAGAGGCTCCTGTTGTAGGGGTGGCCCCCACCTAAGCCCAGCAGGCCTGTTAGGAGGTTGTAAGGCCCGAAATGGGACATGTATAATGATGAAAGTGCCCCTGAGGGGGATGTTTAGATGTAAGGGTATCACCGTAAAAACACTCCCCATGAGGATATATATACACACAATACAGGCCATGGGAAAAACCCTAAGCCATTGCTCACCTAACTCTCCACTACCATACTCTCTCTGTTTGGTCTATAGCCACAACAATCTGGATTTTTGGTTTGTTCAGTCATTTGTCAGGTTTCAGTTCCAGTTGAAGTCCTCAGCCGAAAATCTGTAGTTTTCTGTTGTGAGCATTTTATCTCTTGTGTGATCGTGCAGTGTAGCACGTTTTAGTATTTTGTTGTTAGTTATGCAGTAGTGGAGTCCGAGTCTAGTGGATCACGCTGGCTGTGGCGTGATTTGCGCACTGGGCAGTTTGTTATCTGAGAAAGTTCAGAGTTAAGTTTTTGAGTTTTCAGTTGTATGCAGACTGAGAGTTTACAGTGAATAGTGCAGAGACCGAAAATTGTCCCTGTGCGTTCTAAGTCTTCTCCGATACTCTCCACTCCCTAAATTGTCTTTGATCCGTTTGAGATTGTTGAGTTCTTGGGCATTTCCTGGTTGATTCCTTTCATTTGGTATCAGAGCAGGCGTCACATTCCTGCCCAAGTACCCACGGCCGGAACAAATGGCACTCACCACGCAGCAAGCGACGAAAGACGATGGTGTATCGGTACACTATCCAATGCTGAAGTGTTCAAACTATTCCACTTGGGCGATCAAGATGGAAGTGTTCATGGAAGCCCAGGGGGTCTGGGACGCCATTGAACCCGCGACTGGGGAGGTCGTGCAGAAGAAGAAGGATAAGATGGCACTTGCGTGCATCTTCCAAGCCGTTCCGGAGGACGTGGTGCTGCAACTCGCCAAGAAGGAGACGACGAAGGAGGTGTGGGAGAGTCTAAAGACATGGTACCTTGGTGTTGATCGGGTGAAGAAGGCGAGAGTGCAGACATTGAAGAGTGAATTCGATGTTATGCGTATGAAGCAGACTGAATCCATTGATGATTTTGCCAGGAAGATCAGTGCCTTGGCAACCAAATTCAATGGACTCGGGAAACCCCTGCAGGAAGAGACTCTCATCAAGAAACTGCTGGATTCTGTGCCAGACAAATATCTGCAAATCGTCACGGCAATCGAGCAGTTCTCTGATATCGACACCAAGCCGTTCGATGAGGCGATCGGGCGCCTCAAAGCATACGAGGAGCGTACCAGGAGGCAAAGCGACGTCAACAGCGAAGGCAAACTTCTGCTCACTCATGCAGAGTGGCAAGCGCAACAGAAGAATGACGGTGGAGGTTCATCGTCAGCCTGCAAGGGACGTGGCGCAGCTGGCTCAGACAGGAGCGGCCGGAGCGATGGACGCGGGAGAGGTAGCGGCCGAGGCAAAGGAGGTTGTGGTGGTTTCATTGCACCATGCCAGGATGCAACTAGCAAAGGTAAAGACAAAAGTCATGTCAAATGTTATAACTGCGATGTGTTTGGGCATTATGCGTCTGAGTGCCGCAAACCACAACGGGAACGTCAGGAGGCTAATCTGATCTGCACCCAAGAAGAGGAAGAAACAACTTTGTTGCTGTCAGTTTGTGCAGCGGATTCCCAAGGAGTAGTGCTACTGAACGAAGAAGCTATTGTACCAGAACCCTGCAAAGCTGAAGAGGCTGTTGTCCGCTCGGACGTTTGGTATTTGGATAACGGTGCCAGTAATCATATGACTGGGCACCGAGAGAAGTTCATGGAGCTTGATGAAAACATTACAGGAGCTGTCAAGTTCGGTGATGGTTCATCTGTGCAGATAAAGGGAAAGGGTTCCATACTGTTTAAATGCAAAAATGGGGATCAACTCTTACTCCCAAAGGTGTATTTCATTCCCAGCTTTAGGAATAATATCATTAGCCTTGGTCAAATGACTAAGAATGGAAGTGAGATAGTGCTTGCAGGAGAGTACCTGAAGATGTTTGATAGGAATGGGACACCGTTGATGAAAGTGAAGCGCACTGCAAACAGATTGTACAAGACGGCGATTCAGACTTGTGAACCAATCTGCTTGCTATCAAGTCTTGATGATCCATCCAGTGTGGCTATGGCATGCAAGAATTGGACACTTCAGTTTTCAGGCACTCAAGGTCATGGCAGAAAAGCACATGGTCACAGGATTACCAAGGATTCACCATCCAAATCAAATTTGTGAAGCGTGTGTAGCTGCAAAACAGAATCGGCTTCCTTTCCCTACTCAAGCAAATTTCAGAGTAGAACAACCTCTCCAACTGGTTCATGCTGATTTGTGTGGCCCAATAACTCCTTCAACAATCGCCGGAAATAGATATTTCCTATTGATTGTTGACGACTTTAGCCGGTATATGTGGGTGTATGTGATTAAAGGCAAAGATGATGCTTTTTCAGCTTTCAAGAAGTTCAAGGCAGTGACTGAAAAGAGCTCAAATTGCGAACGTGAACAATAGAGAGGGATTGATGGACACAGCTCAAGCACAATTGGTGCTGGCCGGTTCTGTTTATATTGCACTATTCCGTATCCGGGAAGGAGTACAAGAGCATGGAGGGAAATACAAGAGTTCCTATACAACTCCTATACACCAAAGATAGAAGATACAATGCGGATACAATGCTATCTTTGACACCCCCCCGCAGTCGAATCGTGAGGTTCCCGAACGCAGAGACTGGATCGAAAATCCTCAAAAAGCTGAACCGGCAATCCCTTCGTCATAATATCTGCGAACTGGTGAGCCGAGGGCACATGGAGAACACGGACCTGACCGAGAGCCACCTTTTCGCGAACGAAGTGGATGTCAATCTCAATATGTTTCGTGCGTTTGTGCTGAACGGGATTGGCCGAGAGATAGACGGCACTGACATTATCACAGAAGACCACCATGGCGGAGGACAGGGGAGAGTGAAGCTCCCCGAGAAGTTGACGGAGCCAACAACACTCGGCGACGGCGTGGGCGACGGCGCGATATTCAGCCTCTGCACTGGAGCGGGACACCGTAGCCTGGCGCTTGGAAGACCAAGATACCAGGTTGTCACCGTAGTAGATGCAATAGCCTGAAGTAGAACGTCGGGAATCTGGACATCCCGCCCAGTCTGCGTCGGTGTAGGCCGTGAGCGAAGATGACGAAGAGGCATGTAGGATCAAGCCGAGATCCACGGTTCCCTTGACATAACGCAAGATGCGTTTAATCAGGGCCATGTGAACGTCGCGCGGCGCATGCATGTGAAGACACACCTGTTGTACGGCGTAGGCGAGGTCAGGCCGGGTGAGAGTAAGATACTGCAGTGCCCCGGCGAGACTGCGATATTCAGTGGCCTCAGAATCACACAGGGGGACACCATCAGAAGCGGAGAGCTTGGATTTGGTGTCAACTGGAGTCGCCGTCGAGTGACACTCAACCATGCCAGCTCGTTGGAGAAGATCAATGGCATACTGGCGCTGGGAGAGGTGAAGCCCTGTAGAAGTGCGCTTGACGGAGATGCCGAGGAAGTAGTGGAGATCACCCAAGTCAGTCATGGCGAACTCATCGTGAAGCCGAGAAGACAGCTGTCGGAGAAGACGAGTCGAGGCGGCCGTCAAGATGATGTCGTCGACATAGAGGAGAAGGTAGGCGACATCAGCTCCGTTGTGGTAGATGAACAGCGACGTATCGGAGGTCGATGAGGTGAAGCCGATGGAACGCGCATAGGTGGCAAAGCGGTGATACCAAGCGCGCGGGGCCTGCTTGAGACCGTAGAGCGACTTGTGAAGACGACAGACATGGCTGGGACGATCGGGGTCGACGAAGCCGGAAGGTTGTTGACAGTAGACCGTCTCGTTGAGGGTGCCGTGGAGGAAGGCGTTCTTCACGTCGAGTTGGTGAATGGGCCAAGACTTAGACATGGCGATGCTGAGGACAACACGGATGGTGGCCGGCTTGACAACGGGACTAAATGTCTCGTCATAGTCGATGCCGGGTTGCTGAGAGTAGCCACGAACCACCCAGCGAGCTTTGTGACGCGCGAGGGATCCATCCGCATGGAACTTGTGTTTGAAGACCCATTTGCCGGAGACGATGTTTGCGCCAGGAGGACGTGGTACAAGAGTCCACGTCTGGTTGTGAACAAGAGCATCGTACTCCTCGCGCATGGCGGCGAGCCACTGGGGATCCTGAAGAGCTGTGCGGTACGTCTTCGGGAGAGGCGAAACTGTGGCACAAGTAGCAGACAAGTTAAGGCGAGTAATGGGCTTGAAGATGCCGGCCTTTGCTCGAGTCGTCATAGGATGCGACGAACGTGGTGGAGTAGCAGCAACTGTTGGTGCAGGCGCGCTGGGAGGAACGGAGACGCTCGGTTCATCGAGCATGTCGGGCGCGGTTGGTCCAGCGGGCGCACCAGGCGTCGTGGGCGCCGGTAGCAGAACGGAGGCCGCTTGTCCAGCAGCCGGTAGTACCGGCCCAGCTAGAGGTGAGCCGGCGGCCTGGTGAAGGAGAGACGGGCCTGGTGGCGAGCCCGGCACAGCTGGTGAGGCACAATCCCGAGCAGGCCCGGATGGTTCAGGCCGAGTGGGAGACGCTGCGACTCCAACATTGTGTGACGATCTGGGCACCATAGTGTGGTGTAATGGTGGGGCATCGTCATCAGCCAGAAGGAAATCTAGCTCAGAGGAATCCGGAACTGCTGCAGCTGCAAAAGGAAACACTGTTTCGTCGAAAACAACGTGTCGAGATATGATGACTCGATTTGTAGAACGATCGAGACAGCGATATCCTTTTTGAGAACTAGGGTACCCAAGAAAGATGCAAGCAGTAGAGCGAGCGGCTAGCTTATGTGGAGAAGTTGCCGAAAGGTTGGGGTAACATAGACAACCGAAGACACGAAGGTGGGAGAGGTCAGGTGGTGTCCCAAAGAGTTTTTCATAGGGTGTAAGAAATCCTATAGGTTGGGAAGGTCGTCGGTTGAGTAAGTGGGTGGCTACAGAAAGAGCCTCAGCCCAGTAGGAACTGGGCATAGAAGCCTGGAGCAAGAGGCATCGAATGACATCATTGGTTGTACGGATAGAACGTTCGGCCTTGCCATTTTGTTGGGAAGTGTATGGACAGGATGTGCGAAGAAGAATACCATGGATGGAAAAAAGGGAGTGGACAGCAGAATTGATGAACTCACGGCCATTGTCGGTTTGGAAGCTCTTAAGAGGAAGGTTGAACTGTGTGTGTACATAGGGAATGAATGTCTGAAAAATAGACAACACATCAGATTTATGACGGAGAGGAAAAGTCCAAAAAAAATGTGAGTAATCATCGACAATGATAAGATAATAACGGAATCCTGAATTGCTCAAAATAGGGGAGGTCCACAAATCACAGTGTAGCAACTGAAAAGGAGCAGTGGTGACACTATGTGAACGAGCAAAAGGAAGCCTAACATGTTTGCCCACACGACATGTATGACAATGAGATACATGTGAATTGTTTGGAGGAATAGTAAGACGTTTCTGTAATTGAAGAAAAGTGTCTCGGCCGGGATGTCCTAAGCGGAGATGCCAAATGTCTGGGGAGGTGGTGGCCGAGAGAAGGGCATGCGGACGACGGTAGGTGGCGGCGGCTGGAATGGTGTAGAGGTCGCCATCACTATTGAAGCGTAGAATCACGGTCCCCGAGTGTAGATCCTTAATAGAGAAACCAAAGCGGTCAAACTCAATGGAACAATAATTGTCACGAGTAAACTTGCGAACAGATAAAAGATTCTGGACGAGGGACGGTACAACAAGAACATTGTTGAGGGCATATGTAAAAGGGATGGGAGGAGTAGCAAGGGAGGTTTGACCGATGCGAGTGACGGGGATGGAGGAGCCATTCCCAACAGTAACAAAGGTAGGAAGTGTGGGGGTACGGGAAGAAAGGAGTATACCATCGGACGAGACCATGTGTGAGGTGGCTCCGGAATCCATGACCCAACCACCTGGCTGCTGTCCCTGCATGGACAGATTGTTCATGGCAGCAACCAGGCCAGACTGATCCCAGCTAGGCTGGCTGGAGAAATCCACAGGAGGATGGTCTGCGTTGAAGGCCTGATGAGGTGTGGACGGAAGATTGGGCCGGGGCCCCAGCAGACCAGGTCCACCAGCCGGCCTCCAAGGGGCGCCCCACGACTGCTGAACAGCCCAAGGAGGGATAGCCCACGGACCATACATCCAGGGTCCAGGAGCGAACGCAGGAGGAGGCTTTTGCCCTCCGTTGCGATTGCTGGCGCCGCCTCCTCCGTTGCGGTCACTCGCGCCGCCACGTTCAGTCCCGGCGCCGTTGTCCCCCTTTCCACGGGAGTCACGCCGGTTCCCCTTGCCTCCTTTCCCCCCTTTCCCCTTGTTGCCAGATCCGCGAGGGTCGGGAGAGGAGGTGTGGACTGCACCGGTGACTGAAGAAGGTGCGGCGAAGAGTACTGTGTCGCCACCGGCGTTGTTGGTGGCGGGATGCCGCATCTCCGCCAGGAGGAGGGACGAGCGGGCCCTGGCGAAAGTCGGAAACGGCACTTGAAGGGGAAGGAGCTCCGCTTGTGTCGCGAATCGGGAGCTGAGGCCCCGGATCAGATTGAGCACCAAGGTGCGATCTGACACTGGTTCGCCGAGATCCCGCAGAGAGTCGGCGAGATTCTTCAGGCGGCGACAGTATTCGGTCACCGTCATATCCCCTTGGTTGAGGCTGCGAAATTCTGTCTCCAGGTAGATGATTTTGGTTTCCCGATTGTCTCGGAAGATTGTCTCGATGGCGAGCCAGAGGTCGCGAGCCAACTGGTTGGGCTCCATGACGATGTCGAGCACTTCGGCGGAGATGGAGCAGTAGAGGGCGGTGAGAACTGCGAAGTCGTCTTGAGCCCAGGTGCTGGTGCGGTCGGCGGGGGTGGGCTCGAGCACGTGCTGTAGAAGACCGAACTTGCCGAGGAACGCGACGAAAAAGGTACGCCACTTGGTATAGTTGGGGCTCTTCAGGTCGAGGACGACGGGGACGTGCGTCTTGACGCTCGCGATGCTGAGGGCAGAGGAGGTCGAGGCAGGGACGCTGAGTGCGTTGGGCGCAGCGGGCGCTGGGGGAGCTGCGATGACCGTAGTTGCCGGAGGTAACGTCACCACAGGAGGAGGGATCCCTGATGCCTTGGGGATGGCGGCTGCCTGGGCGGCTTGAGCGTCAGCCAAGGCAGCGAGGAGGGCATCCTGATCGCCAGCGGTAGCGGCGGCTTGAGCAGCGGCGAGGGCTGCGGCAAGATCGCCAAAAGCACCAGCAAGGTTGGGGGCGCCGGTGGCCTCCATTGGGAAGAAGCAGCGGAAGAGAGGGAAAAAAAAAAGGGAGCAGGCAGATCAATTCTGCTCTGATACCATGCGAACGTGAACAATAGAGAGGGATTGATGGACACAGCTCAAGCACAATTGGTGCTGGCCGGTTCTGTTTATATTGCACTATTCCGTATCCGGGAAGGAGTACAAGAGCATGGAGGGAAATACAAGAGTTCCTATACAACTCCTATACACCAAAGATAGAAGATACAATGCGGATACAATGCTATCTTTGACACAAATCACAAGATCAAAACCTTGAGGACTGACCGAGGGGGAGAGTTCCTGTCCAAGGTATTTACAAGTTTTTGTGAAGAGGAAGGCATCACTCGGCATCTCACTGCACCCTATATGAAGCATGGTCTGGGAGGAAACCGAACCTAGAATACCTAAGGGTTTAAATGCATGGAAGTTCCTGGAAAGATGTGGGGAGAGGCAGTTAGGCATGCAGTGTATTTGCTCAACCGCATGTCCAAAAAAGCATTGAGAGACTGCACACCATATGAAGCATGGTCTGGGAGGAAACCGAACCTAGAATACCTAAGGGTTTTCGGGTGCACAGCTCACGTGAAGGTGGCCAAACCACATATAAAGAAACTGGATGATCGCAGTAAGAAAATGGTATATCTAGGCGCAGAGGAAGGGAGCAAGGCACACCGTCTTTTTGATCCTGCAGCAAACAAGGTTTGTGTAAGCA
This sequence comes from Dendrocalamus latiflorus, assembly GCA_017311315.1. Taxonomy (NCBI): domain Eukaryota; kingdom Viridiplantae; phylum Streptophyta; class Magnoliopsida; order Poales; family Poaceae; genus Dendrocalamus; species Dendrocalamus latiflorus. The sequence goes on along the minus strand of CM029620.1, from coordinate 6,673,500 downwards.
GGGATGTAGTGTTTGAGGAGAAACGAAAATGGGATTGGGAAGAAGTCAGCCAATAGTACAAGGAAGATTGGGTGACGTTCACTGTTGAAGATCAGACAACAGGAGATGGAGAGGAACTGAGTTCAGGTGAGCCGCAAGAAATGACAGATTTGTCTCCTTCCCAAATGCACGGTACACCTGCTTCACAGGAAATTGCTGAGACACCAATCTTATCCCCCGTTTCAGTTGGCACTCCAGTCAGCAATTCAGGTCTACCTTCATCACAAGTAGCGCTGTCAGATACAGAAAGTGAACCCAGGAAGTTTCAGTCCCTCAGTGAGATCTATGCTGAAACCAGTGAAGTAAAACTCGAAGATGAGTTGAACTTTGTGGATGCTGAAGAGCCTGTCAGTTACAACCAAGCTGCAAAAGATGGAAATTGGCAAGAAGCTATGAAACGGGAGATTGAATCCATTGAAAGCAACAAGACCTGGAAACTCACAAGTCTGCCTCATGGTTTCAAACCCATTGGTTTGAAATGGGTTTATAAGCTCAAAAAGGACTTAGAGGGAAACACCGTCAAGCACAAAGCGAGATTGGTTGCAAAGGGGTATGTGCAGCGGCAAGGGATTGATTTTGAAGAGGTGTTTGCTCCGGTGGCAAGAATGGAGACAATCCAAATGTTGCTTGCTATCTCAGCTCGTCGGGGTTGGGAAGTTCATCACCTAGATGTGAAATTAGCTTTCTTGAACGGTGATCTGCAAGAAGAAGTATATGTCTCACAACCTGAGGGTTTTGTTGTGAAAGGGCAAGAGCATTTGGTATACAAACTCTCAAAAGCTTTGTATGGGCTTGGGCAGGCTCTGAGAGCATGGAACCTTAAACTGGACAGAAGTCTCAAGCAAATTGGATTTGAAAGGTGTGCTCAAGAACAAGTGTATATGTCAGGAAAATAGGAGAAGAAAGACTCATTGTTGGAGTGTATGTTGACGACATGATTGTGACGGGGTCCTGCAAAGCTGTGATTGAACAATTCAAGGTGCAAATGATGAGAGAATTCGAGATGAGTGATCTCGGCCTTCTGTCATATTACCTTGGAATTGAGGTTGAGCAAAAGAAGTAGAATATCACTCCCAAGCAGTCCACTTATGCAAGAAGGATTTTGGATCATTCTGGAATGAGTGACTGTAACCCTTGCAAAGTTCCCATGGAACCGAAGTTGAAGCTTGGCATGAATTCTGAAGGAGCACTGGTGGATGCAACAGCGTTCAGAAGCTTGGTGGGAAGCCTAAGGTATTTGCTGCACACTCGTCCAGATTTGGCATATGCGGTTGGAGTTAGTTGTCAGTAGATATATGCAGAAGCCAACTACCAGCCATTTTCAAGCACTCAAGCAGATTCTGAGATACCTCAAAAGAACTCTGGACATGGGACTCATTTATAGAAGAAATGGAGAAGAGGAAACATTGATTGGTTATGCTGACAGCAATCTGGCAGGTGACATTGACGATAGAAGGAGTACAAGTGGTATGGCTTTCTATTTTGGTGGGAATCTGATTTCTTGGAGTTCTCAGAAGCAAAGGTGTGTAGCTTTGTCTTCGTGTGAAGCGGAATTCATGGCCGCGACATCGGCTGCCTGTCAGGGAATTTGGATGAAGAATCTGCTGAATGAGATCATTGGATAGCAGTCTGAACCGGTGTTGATTTGGGTTGATAACAAGTCTGCAATTGCCCTAATGAAGAATGCAATATTTCATGGACGAAGCAAACATATCGACACGAGATTCCATTTCATTCGAGATTGTGTTGACAAAGGGCAGATTCATGTGGAGTATGTTTGTACTGATGAACAGAGGGCAGATATTCTCACCAAAGCACTTGCAAGAATCAAATTTGTTGAGATGTCAGAGCTGCTGGGAGTGAAGCACATAAATCAGCCAAGTCAGGCTTAGGGGGGAGTATGTTGGAGAATAAGCCAGACTTGATCTGGATTTTTGGTTTGTTCAGTCATTTGTCAGGTTTCAGTTCCAGCTGAAGTCCTCAGCCGAAAATCTGTAGTTTTCTGTTCCGTCGCACATGACTGCAACCGACATCCAACCGTCTGGACCTCCGACTCCTCCCTGAGCCTAGTCCCGGTCTACTCGTCGTTGCCCGTCGTGTTCACCACCGGTAGCTCCAGCTCCGGTTCCTCGTCTCCCGGCTCGCAACCACCTCAGCAGCCTCGATCATCTTCAGCATTTCCGACCGTCTGGACCTCAACCGCTATGTCCTCTAACCCACTTGCACATCCAAAAGACCAAGCAACCATTCCAAAAACAAATTTCATGCACTTAACTCACGTAGCCAAACCAATGCATCATGCAATGCAATTCATCTATGATCAATGACCCAAGATCAACGACCCAAGATCACCAACCCAAGATCACCCTAGTAGTCTCATGAGAAAGAATTGGTGAGATCAGTTCTTTTGCACACAAGAGATCTTTTTGCTTTCTTAAAAAAAGTTGTACTAACTCATGCTTCATCAAGAAACTAGTATAGCTCAATCTAAAAGCTCAATAAAGACTCAAGACTCAACTCAGCCTATTTGACATGGCATGAATCATAAAAGGATAACTAAAGACAGCCTAGTCTCAAGAACTAACATGACATGTTTTAATTCAAGTTTGTGTAATGTTAATCAACCTATCAATGGCAAAGGCTTGACGACACATATGAAGTCATGATAAATCTAGCAATTAAGCACAGATCATGGCAAGATGTAATGCATTGTAAACATGTCAACTAAGAATAATAATCAAGGCTCCATGTAGATATATTACAATGCAAAATAACATGCAAGAAAATCCAGCTCTCCCTTAACATGTGATGCACTTTTAGTTCAAGTTGAGTTATGTCAATATTAAGCTCTAGAAATTCCCAAATGAACTCCCCCTAAACCAAAGGAATAAAAACGAGAAGCTGGGAAGAAAATCAGAAAAAGCAGTCCTTAAAGCATAGATAAGATATAGAGGATACTATAGCTCAGACTAACTCTCATCTACCCCATATGACACTAGGATTATCAGCTGGTTATCTAACACACTAAGGAGCAAACATGTTCCCTGTCTACCCAAGGGTGGCCCAACCCTTGCTAGAACCTATAAGAATTGAGTGAGCTCAACCTAGTGAGAAGAAAACAGCTAATAAGCAGCATCCTAGAACCACAAGATGAGAGGAAGAAATCTAAGCAGCTAGACAAGAGAATCACTCTAATCTATGCTAGGAGGACTAACCCAATGCACCCATATGCAATGCAACAAAAATGAGAACAGGAGCAAATAATCAGAATAAAACATAAAGCACAAAGCTCCCCTCACAACAGTCCATAAGGACAGACCACCCCAAGCTCTCCCCGCAAGGCTGAAAACCTAGAGCTATCCAAAGCCTTGGTAAAGATATCGGCCAATTGGTGGTCACTCTCCACAAACTAGAGCACTATATCACCCTTCTCCACATGGTCTCTAAGGAAGTGATATCTGATATCAATATGCTTGGTCCGAGAGTACTGCACTGGGTTCTTAGCAATGTTAATAGCAGAAGTGTTATCACAAAAGAGTGAAACACTGTCTATAACTAACCCAAAGTCCCGCAGGGTCGAAGCCATTCAAAGTACCTGGCTGCAGCAACTGGTAGCAGTAACATACTCAGCCTCTGCGGTGGACTGTGCAACACCGGACTGCTTCCTAGAAGACCAAGAAACAAGAGAAGTGCCAATGAATTGGCATGTGCCAGAAGTGCTCTCCTATCTATCCTACAGCCAGCAAAGTCTGCGTCGGAGTAGGCTCTAAGGGAAAGACAGGAAGAGGAAGAGTACCAGATACCATAATCAATGGTAGCTCGAAGGTACCGAAGGATGCGCTTCACCGCCTGGCGGTGAGATACGTGAGGAGAAGCCTGAAACCGAGCACATAGACACACAGAGAAGTGTATGTCAAGTCTCGAGGTAGTGAGGTATAAGAGGGAGCCGATCATACTTCTGTACTCTTTTTGATCAACTGGCTCGCCATCCTCATCTGGATCAAGTGAAGCTGTGGATACCATTGGAGTCGACACTGGCTTCCCATAACTCATGTCAAAGCGTCTCAGGAGGTCACGAGTGTACGTGCCTTGATGCAAGAAAGTACCCTCCCGAGTCTGCTTGATTTGGAAGCCAAGGAAGAAGGTCAACTCGCCCATCATGCTCATTTCAAACTCGGTTCTCATGATATCCGAGAACTGTCAAACAAGAGCATGAGAGGAGCCACCAAAGATGATGTCATTCACATAAATCTGGACGAGAAGAAGGTCATTGCCCTGCCTACGAATGAACAAGGTCTTGTCTACCTTACCCATCTCAAACCCATGACTCAACAGATAGGACTTAAGCCTCTCATACCAAGCTCTAGGGGCTTGCTTAAGTCCATACAAGGCTTTGGAAAGCTTGTAGACATGGTTTTGGTATTTGGGGTTCTCAAAACCTGGAGGTTGTCTAACATAGACCTCTTCCTCAATAAACCCATTGATGAAGGCACTCTTGACATCCATCTGGTAAAGCTTGAAGCCCTTAGAAGTTGCGAAAGCAAGCAAGATCCTACTGGCTTCTAGCCTAGCTACAGGGGCAAAGGTCTCCTCAAAATCTAGACCCTCAACCTAGGAGAAACCCTGAGCTGCCAGTCTAGCCTTGTTTCGAACAACTACCCCTTCCTCGCTCTGCTTGTTTTTGAACACCCACTTGGTACCTATGATATTATGACCTCTAGGGGGCTCAACAAGCGACCAGACCTTGTTTCTCTCAAAGTTTTCTAACTCCTCATACATGGCATTGACCCAAGACTCATCAAAAAGAGCATGACTAACATCCTTGGGCTCAAATGAGGCAATGAAGGCAGAGTGGAGACAGAATTAAGACAAACCAGACTTTGAGCGTGTGACGCGCTCAAAGAGGTCTCTAATCATCTGCTCGGAAGGATGGTCTTTCTGGATATGTCAGGGAGGTCTAGGATGAGATGAAGAAGTGGCATCTACCTCATGAGCTGATGAGGTAGGAATAGAGCCACTAGCTCCAGAAGAAGCAGAAGGCATGGGCTAATCTCCTCGAGGTGCGGTGGAAGAAGCAGGCACCTCAAGGGGAGGAGGAACTGGATCGGGTAGACAACTGGCCTCGTCGAACGTCACCTCACAGGTTTCTACCATTTTGCTAGACTCATAGTTCCAGACCCTATACGCCCGCGAAGAAGTCGAGTAACCTAGAAAGATCCCATCACAAGATCGTGACTCAAACTTATCTAGGTTCTCAGACTTCAGAATGAAGCACTTGCAACCAAACACACGAAAATGCGAGACGCTGGGCTTTCGCCCATATCTCAACTCATAAGAGGTGCGATGCAAGTGTGCCCTGAGAAAAACTCTGTTGGAAACATGGCACGCGGTGGCTATAGCCTCAGCCCAAAACTTTCTAGGTGAAGATTACTCATAAAGCATCGTCCTGGCCATCTCGACCAAGGTACGGTTCTTCCTCTCCACCACGCCATTTTGCTGGGGGGCGTATGGAGAAGAGAACTGGTGCTCTACACCTGTCTCATCGCAAAACCTCTCAAAGTAGGAATTTTTGAACTCCGTGCCATTGTCACTGCGGATCGCTCGTAAGGCACCCGGGAGCTCAACAGAAAGCCTACTAAAAAGACCCCGAAAATGGGTAAATGTCTCATCCCTCGAGGCTAAGAAAAACACCCAAGAGTATCTCGAGAAGTCATCGACCACGACAAGAACATACCACTTCCCTCCTGCTGACTGCACTCGAGCTAGGCCAACTGTGTCCATATGGAGCAGCTGTCCTGGTGCATCGGTCATAGTCACTGTGACAGGAGGATGAGAAGCGGCAACCATCTTGCCATGCCGGCAAGAAGCGCAAACTAGATCTTTGACCGTCTTAAGTTTAGGCAGACCATGAATGAGGTTGTGGCCGCTAACTCGGGTCAAATAGTCAAATCCAATATGACCAAGTCTCCTATGCCAGAAAGTGAGGTCACGGGACTCAGAAGCAACTAAACACCTAAGAGGATCACCAGAAGACTCAACAAAATCAGCACGAAAGATCCTCCCATATCTAGAAATCCCGCAAACTAGACTCCCCAAAGAATCAAGAATTTTGCAAGCATTTTTCTTGAAGCTCACCTCGAAACCGTCATCGGTAAGCTGAGTAACCGAAAGCAAATTGTACTGCAGCTTACTCATTAAGGCAACATCTTTTAAAATAAATGAATCATTAACACGTACTATACCTTTCGCGATGACGCGCCCAGACGAAGCGTCTCCAAAGGTGATAGTCTCATCACCTAGAGCTCGAGCTAGGGAAGAGAACCAACAAGAGTCTCCAATCATGTGTTGGGAACAGCCAGAGTCAACAAGCCAAACCTCTCCCTTCCCTGCCCAACAAACCTGAGTCAACAAGAGAGGGATGTCTCAGTACTGGAATAAATCAGAAGAGATTTTGGCACCCAATAGTAAGTCACACGACGAGCAGAAGAAGTAGTCACACACGACTGACCTCTAACTACCCTACGCTCTCTGTCGATCAAAGAGCCAGAAGGTCTATGTGCAGACCTGAAGCTGTTGTTGGGCTTGACTGCTGTGGAGGAGCGAGCCAAAGCACCAGCAACATGCTGAACTCGCCGCGAATAGCCATCTCGACGGGGGAAACAAGACCTACCCTCAGAACGGCGAACATCACGACCAGAGGCAAATCGAGGACAAAAACCAGAAAACTCAGAAAAACCAAGTCCTCGATGCTGCCCAAACACGTCAAACTGATCAAACCTAGACCTCGTGTTGGTCTTAGGTGCACTCAAGGTCTGGTGCTGACCCTAAATACACCTAAGAGCCTGAACACGGTCTCTCTGCGCGATCTTGGCATGCTTGAAGCATCTCTCAATGAAATGTCCATCCTTCTGACAGAAGGTACAATGATACTTCACCTTCTGAGAGGTAGAAGTAGCACGATGGGGCTTCGCCTTCTGAGAGGTCAAAGCAACAGTGGAACCACCTTACCGTCAAAAATTCCTTGGACAAAGCCCATAGATTTGAACTCAACTTTCTTGGTTTGGGGCTTGACCTCGATCACACCTGCTGCTATGGGTCTGAGAACAGCAGGTGGATGCTTCCTAACATCCTCAGAAAAATCGTATCCTAGACCTTGATTGAATTTGCGAATCTTGGATTGGTCTAGAATAAGATTTAGCTTCTTCTTGCCTCCAACAAATCTCTCAAGAGTGTTCATACAGTACTGACACTCCTGATAGAGAGAGGTGCAAGAAGAGCAGGGGGAAGAAGAGACAGCAGAAGGTAAGGGAGTAGAAGAAGAACCAACAGCAGAAGAACGGATGGCATGTGCACGCATAGCCGCCTCAGGAGGGACAGTCCTACTGCTAGCCATTTGGTTCTCGTCGCTAAGCGTCTCTACCATACCCTCAAAATTCTTCCCCATAACAGCACACACATCACAAGCAGATGGTGACTTCTCTAAAAGGTCCTTAGTTAGCTTCACACATTTTTCATCCAATGCAATCAAATCAGATTTTAGTTTTTCACAATTATTGCATGGTGAGCTAACAGGGTCCTTAGAAGCATATTGAGCCATTTTCTTATTATGATCAATCATTTCTTGAAGATGATTTGAGACAGATTCAAGTTCAGCAGTTAATTTAGGACAGTTTGTGCAAGAAACAATGAGCTCAAGTAATGAAGCTTGTAGTTCAGTAATTTTATGATCTGCCTTCTTTAGATTCATTTTCAAATTATTGCAGCTTTCACAAGTCTCAGGCAGATCGAGAAGCATGATATAAAGACCTCTAATAGCATTGTCCTTATCCTCACATGAGGTGCAAGAAATAGTCTCAACAATAGTAGATGAAAGAGTAGCTACCCTACTCATCTCTAGTTCAGCAAGTAGACTAATGTTCTCCACCTTAAGCAAATCTAGCTCAGAAGACACACTATCATGAGAGGTCCTTAATTTCTCCATATCACCAAGCAAAGCAGAACATACATCACAGTCGTCACGGGAGGGAGCAGATATAAGTGAAGTAAGCTCCCGTGACAATCTCTCTACTTCCTTCTAAAACTTGCTACACCTAGCTCTAGATCTAACATGAAATTTTCCTAGCTTAAGAAAAGCATCATTAAGCTGGTTATAGGAGGGATATACCTCATCGGAGTTAGAGTAGAGCTCGCTGTCGTTAATGTCGCCCTCAAGGGCCATAAAGCACATGCCAGTGAAGTCATCGCCGTCCTTGGGTTCTTGATCATCCTTCCTATCGTCGTCACTCTACCCCTCCACCTCGCTGAGGTCGATGTCATCGAAGGCGGTGAGGACACGGTGGAAGAGTTTCTTGGCTTTGCCAAGGTCACGGAACTTCTTCCCTTTGCTTGGGGGCTTCTTGTTGCGGTTCTTATCGGTGTAGTCGTTCTTGCTCGAACGGCCGTAGTCGTTCTTGCCCTTCTCCAACTTGGGGCAGTTTGCTCGAATGTGGTTGGGGCCACCACACTCAAAGCAAATCACACAACCTCCTCTCTTTCTCTCCCTAACCCTCTTGTATGCATAAGAAAATTTTCTGGCTAAGAGGGCTAGTTGGTTTTCTGGAAACTGCTCTAGATGATCATCATCAATTTCACACAGAGCAGTAAGAGAGAAACCAGAAATGGTGTCAGCAGAAGATCCAGAGGCAGGACTGGGATCAGTGACCAATGCCATCGACTGAAACTTCGACTTGCGAGAGACAATGTTAATCTCGTGAGTCTTGAGGCGTGAATACAACACATCAAGAGTCAAAGTCAAAAGATCTATCATGTCCTTGATGGTGGTCACTTTCGTCTCCCAAACTCGCAAATCCAAGGCCGAAAGCATTTGGCGAGCGTTGTCCGAGTCGGGGTATGTGAGACCGACCACTCGGAGGTTGCTCAAAATCTTATGAAACGTCGCAAAGCACTCATCAAGGGACTCTCTAGCGAGCATTTCAAACTTGTTATAATCTCGCTTGAACCAGTCCTGTCGTACCGTCTTGATTTGGGTGGTGCCCTCATGGTAAGCATCGAGGGTCACCCAAATATTGAAAGCCGACGTAAGATGAGAAATGCGATCAAACTCGTTTCGTCTCAACCCCTGGATGATGATGTTCCTTGCCTTAGCATTCGCCTCAACATCGGACGTGTTTGCCATATTTATGTTCTCATCGGCAGGAACAACAAAGCAAGTTTTGACCTTTCGCCAAATCGCATAGCCCTGAGCCTGATTATAGGTCTCCATCTGACTCTTCCAGAAGTGATAATCAATCCCATCGAAGATTGAGGGCTTGGTAGAATACTTGTCCATTGCCATGGCTCACAGACTGGTTAAGATCTATCGAGAAGAGCTAACCGGCTCTGATACCAATTGTAGGATCAGAAATGGCAACAGAGGGGGGGGTGAATGGTGCCATTTAAAAAATCGCCCCCAAGTATTTACAAACCTCTTCTCCGATAGCTATAGAAGCTATGAAGAAGGCATGTTCATCCTTACTGGCATCCAGAGAAAAATCGGCAAATAAAACAATGAGATGAAGCTTGCAACAGAAGGCAGCTCAGAAGAAAACCAGCCAGGCCGGTCAGACCGCTCCTAAGCCACCGGTCTGACCGCCTCTATGCCGCCAGTCTGATCGCAGTACAATATCCAGTCTGACCACCATTCAGGGAGTGGTCTGATCGGCCGAAACCCTAGAGGTCAGACCGCCCCTCTGAAAACAGAGCAACCGACTGAACTTTTGCACAGCTTTACTAAAATGCAAATCTCAGGTAAATTGTCGAATTGCTACTGTTCCTCTTTGGCCAAAAGAGCAAGAACTTATTCTAAATAGCAGAGGGACCTAAGAGATCAAGGCAAACAACCAGAAAGAGCAAGGAATCATCACTTGAGAAAAATTCAGGAATCTGAACAGAGAGAAGGACAAATGTCTAAATTGCTGGTCATTCTTGTATCTTTTGCACATGAGGCTTTGAAATACAACAAGAAATCATCTCACAGCTAGACAACACAAACCACATCACTTCTCATCAAGAGTCTCAAGAAAACCAACATTGCCCTGACTTCAAACCCTAGAACATTGAGAGCAGGGGAAAATGAGCAGACAAAATCTTGGAAAGAAAAAGCAAACAAAATGATTGCTCTCGGGTATAATCTAGCCAAAGGGCCTTGAGCACAATCCCAGTTCAGAGCGCATGAATTGCAGCTACTCAAATCAAAGCAATTCATTCAACCAAAAGAAGGAACATCACAGGAGATAGAAAAGTAGGAAGTAAATGCAACTCAACAACTCTCCTTCTCATATTGATTCAGTACCATGAATGCTTACAAGGAATGATTACACAGGAGATAAGCCTACTCACTACATCCCCATACGCAATTGAGAAGGAATGCTACTACATGCTTCTCTTGAACACACTCACGCAGGAGAACACACACTAGAGCACTACACTGCCTTGCTTGCCTTTCCATCTACTGCTGCCTCCCACTAAGCAATTTACCTTGTTAAATCAATGCCTTCGAAAATATCTACGTTCTTAGAAATGTCCACGTTCTTAGAAGGAAAATATTTACCTTGCTTGCCTTCCTTGTGGAGGATTAGTAGTAGGTTGAGTCAGTAGTACCCAAATAAATGTCCACGTTCTTAGAACGCTTTATTATGTTTTGGTGTGCTAGATGGACTGTACCACACCTATGTGCACTTGTGGTACAGCCATTCATAAAACTATCTTGATTTCAATGAAAGTTTCCTCTAAGTTGTTGCTTGCTTATTTCTTGTGTGTTGGGTTGGGATGTTGTTAGTTTCCCCTAATCTCTTACCTATGCTAGTTCCCTCTTACCTTTTTTCTAACCCTGGAAACTGCTTCAGATGGTGAACACAAGGAGCAACCCTGGCAGCAGCCGTGATGCCAATGCCTAGCCAGATAACAACATTCCACCACCCCCTGCTCAAGCGCCTAATTTGGAGCAAATGATGGCTATGCAACTGCAACTGCTCCAAGCCCTTGCTCAGAATCAGGTGCAACAAGCCCCGTAGGCACCAAACCAAGCACCCCAGTCTAAGTTGGGAGAATTTATGAGGACAAGACCTCCTACTTTTGCTGGTTCAGTGGACCCATTGGAGGCCAATGACTGGATCAAGGATGTGGAGAAGAAGTTGATCTTAGCTCAGTGCAATGATCATGAAAAGGTGTTGTATGCCGCCCATCAACTTAAGGGAATTGTTGCTAATTAGTGGGAGAATTACTGCGCCGCCCGTCAAAATGTGCAAGCCATCACCTGGGATGAATTTGTTGAGGCTTTCTGCACTTCGCATATTCCTACAGGAATAATGGAAATGAAGAAAAAGGAATTTTACCAACTGCAGCAAGGAAACCCCAGTGTTTCTGAATACCTGAACAAGTTCACCCAACTGTCCAGGTATGCGTCAGAAGATGTCGCCTCAGAGGCAACGAAGATCTGGAGGTTCATGCAGGGACTTGATCCCAACCTCAAGGTGCAGCTGGTGTCTAATGATTACCCAACCTTCCAGCATATGGTGAACAAGGCCTTCATACAATAAGATGCTCAACGTCAACTATATGAGACAAGGAAGAAGAAATTTCAAGCTCAGCAGGGAGCAAGCAGTTCTCGTTTCCGTCCTAATCCACCCCAGTTCAATAAGCCCTCAGAGTCAAGTGTGTCAAGGACTCCATTTGCAGGACCCCGCCCAAATCCGCAAGCACCTCGAGCAGGCAATGGTGGCCAACCACCGCAGAACAGGACCTCAGCGGCAGGAGTGCAGTGTTTTAACTGCAAGAACATGGGACATTATGCCAGCAACTGTCCCCAGAAGCGCCCAGCTGTGACCCCTGTTCGTTTCAACTTGGGAACCACACCAGCACGAGCTCCAACTGCAGGTCAAGGCCGTGGGACACCACAAACTCCAAGGACTCCGCAGGCAATGAGCAGAGGGCATCTTAATCATGTGACCGCAGAAGCAGCCCAGGATGCACCCGACGTAGTTCTGGGTAAGTTTCTTGTCAACTCAGTCCCTGCATCAGCATTATTTGATTCTGGAGCTTCGCATTCTTTTATGTCAAAAGATTTTGTTGAAAGATATAATTGGGATGTGCGTTTGCTTAAGAACCCTATGCTAGTCCAATCACCTGGAAAGGAAATGAGGACTAACACAGTTTGCCCTAGCGCAACTGTAGATATAAATGGAGTAAAATTCTTAGCAAATCTTATTATAATAGATTCCAAGAGCCTAGATGTCATACTTGGTATGGATTAGTTAACCAAGTATAAAGGGCAAATAGATTGTGCCGATCGTGCTGTTACTATTACCAACTCAGATGGAATCCAAGTAAGGTATAAGTCAGACACATCTTCTCAGAATAGGTGTGGGTTGAACAGTTTGAAGGAAGTAACTTTGGAAAAGGTGCCTATAGTAAGTGAATATCCAGATGTATTTCCTGAAGATTTAACCGGAATGCCACCAGACAGAGAAATTGAGTTTGTTATCAACCTAGTACCTGGTACAGCTCCAATCTCCGAGAGACCTTATCGTATGCCTGCAAATGACTTGGCAGAAGTTAAGAAGCAAGTTCAGGAACTGCACGAGAAATGTTTTGTAAGACCAAGTACTTCGCCCTGGGGAGCACCAGTACTTCTAGTAAAGAAGAAGGATGGTAGTCTTCGCATGTGTGTGGATTATCGATCCCTGAATGATGTGACAATTAAGAACAAGTACCCTTTGCCCCGAATAGATGATCTGTTTGATCAGTTGAAAGGTTCATGTGTCTTCTCCAAGATTGATCTTCGATCAGGTTATCATCAATTGAAGATAAGACCAGAAGACATACCAAAGACAGCATTTGCTACTCGTTATGGATTGTATGAGTATACAGTGATGTCCTTTGGCCTAACAAATGCACCCGCATATTTTATGAATCTGATGAACAAAGTGTTTATGGAATATTTGGATAAGTTTGTGGTAGTGTTCATTGATGACATTTTGATATACTACCGGAATGAGGAAGAGCATGCAGAACATTTGAGAATAGTTTTGGAAAAGCTCAGAGAACACCAGTTGTATGCCAAGTTTAGCAAGTGTGAGTTTTGGTTGAAGAAAGTGGCTTTCTTGGGACATGTGATTTCTGCAGGAGGAGTGTCCGTAGACCCTGACAAAGTAAATGATGTGCTCAATTGGACACAACCAAAGTTAGTATCCGAGATCAGAAGCTTTTTGGGATTGACAGGTTATTATCGCGCTTTATTGAAGGATTCTCCAAGCTTGCCAGACCTCTCACACAGTTGCTAAAGAAGGAAAAGAAGTTTGAATGGAGTAAATCGTGTGAGGATAGTTTTCAAGAGCTGAAGAAGAGGTTAACTTCTGCATCAGTGTTAACACTTCTGGATATTAGAAAGGATTTTGAAGTCTTCTGTGATGCATCAAGGCAAGGGTTAGGCTGTGTTCTGATGCAAAAAGGAAAGGTGGTAGCCTATGCTTCAAGACAATTGCGACCCCATTAAGGGAATTATCCAACCCATGATTTAGAGCTTGCTGCCGTCGTGCATGCTCTAAAAATATGGAGGCATTATTTGATCGGTAACCGCTGTGAGATCTACACGGATCACAAAAGTTTGAAGTATATATTTACCCAACCTAACCTCAATATGAGGCAAAGAAGATGGCTTGAGTTAATAAAAGATTATGATGTTGGAATACATTATCATCCAGGAAAGGCCAATGTAGTAGCTGATGCCTTGAGCAGAAAGCGTTACTGTACTAAACTGTTGATTAAAGATAGTATGCCTGCACTTCAAGAAGAATTTCAGCGGCTCAATTTAGAAGTAGTAGAGGAAGGATTTCTGGCTACATTGGAGGTTCAACCAACTCTAGAGGACCAGATCAAGATAGCTCAAAAAGAGGATAAGTATGTCAAGGAAATTAAGGAAAACATGAAGAAAGGAAAAGCACCAGGATTTTCAAAAGACGAAGAAGGTGTCATTTGGTTTGGGAAGAGAATCATTGTACCTGAAAAGAAAGAAATAAAGGAGTTAATTCTGAAGGAAGCCCATGAATCTAGATATTCAATTCACCCTGGAAGTACAAAGATGTACCAAGATCTCAAAGAAAGGTATGGGTGGTCAAGTATGAAAAGAGAGATTGCCGAGTACGTAGCTCTGTGTGATGTGTGCCAATGAATTAAAGCTGAACATCAGAGACCTACCGGACTTTTGCAACCCTTGCAGATACCTGAGTGGAAATGGGAAGAGATTGGTATGGATTTTATAACCGGATTGCTAAGAACAAAATCAGGGCACGATTCAATCTGGGTTATTGTGGATTGTCTGACAAAAGTCGCACATTTCATTCCAGTAAAGACAACATATTCAGGGGATAGACTCGCAGAGTTGTATATGTCAAGAATAGTGTGTTTGCATGGAGTTCCAAAGAAGATTGTGTCAGATCGAGGATCTCAATTCACCTCGAGATTTTGGCAGAAGCTACATGGACTTTTGGGTACAAATCTAAATTTCAGCACAGCATATCATCCACAGACAGATGGTCAAACAGAAAGAGTAAATCAAATTTTGGAAGACATGTTGAGAGCTTGTGTCCTAGCGGACAAGACTAATTGGGATCAATGTTTGCCCTATACAGAGTTTTCCTATAACAACAGTTATCAATCCAGCTTACAAATGTCTCCGTTTGAAGCTTTGTATGGCAGAAAATGCAGGACACCGTTGTATTGGAAAGAAACAGGAGAAGGACAAGTGTTTGGACCAGATGTGTTGAAACAGGCAGAGGAACAAGTTCGCCTGATCCAGGACAGATTGAAAACAGCTCAAACCAGACAGAAGAGTTATGCGGACAATCACCGAAGAGCGTTAGAGTTCGTACCTGGAGATCATGTTTGTCTGAAAGTTTCGCCTCTCAAGGGAATGCGACGTTTTGGAGCCAGTGGAAAGTTGCTCCTAGATTCATTGGACTATTTCCTGTTACAGCAAAAAGGGGAGAAGTAGCTTACCAGTTGAAGCTTCCACCTCAGTTAACAAAGGTGCATGACGTCTTCCATGTGTCCCAATTAAGAAAGTGCCTCAAAGTGCCAGGAGAACAGATGCATCTAGATGAAGTGAACTTGAAAGAAGACTTAACCTATCCAGAGTATCTAGTCAAGATATTGGATGAAGCAGAGCGTCGTACGCAAAATAAGGTCATTAAATTCTGTAAAGTGCAGTGGAGCAACCATTCCGAGTCATAAGCGACTTGGGAGCGTGAAGAAGATTTAAGAGCAGAGTTCCCTAACCTTTTTCCCAGTCCGTCCGAATCTCGGGGTCGAGATTCTTTCTAAGGGGGTAGGTTTGTAACATCCCAAAATTTGCTTCCTGAAAAAAAAATTAATTTCAAATTAATTATTTTAAAGTATTTGGACTTTATTTTGCTTTTATTTGATTTTCTGAATTTTTTGGAGTTTAAAACCTATTTTTAAATTTTTAAAAAGTATTTTAAAATATGAAAATTTAATACCAAAATTAGTTGGAAATAATTTTATTAAGTCCAAAATATCTCCAGGAGCTTCTAAGAATTTTTCTGGAATTTTTGGAGGTATTTTCATATTTTTCTGAGGCCTAAATAATTTTCTAGCCTAGATTTGAGGCCTAAATAAAAATCAAATTATAAAATTAAAAATCCCTTCCCTCCACCTCCGGCCGACGCGTGGACAGCCTAGATCCGCCCACGTTGCCGCTCGGCCCAATCCGGCCGCTCTCCCCCTCTCTCTCCGCCCAGCGGGCCCGACCCGTCAGTCGGCTCCGCCTTCCCCTCCCCTCGGGCCGACGCGTGGCCGGCCCGATGCGCGCCACGCCATCCCGCTCGCCCATCCGACCGTCCCCTCCCCCTTAACCACACCCGCCGCCCGATCCGCCTCCGGGCCACGTGGCTGCGATCCACGCCGCCCGCTCCCTCCCTCCTCTCTCTCACTGCGCGCGGGTCCCGCCTGTCAGACCCGTCGTCTACCCCGCGCCACCTTCCTTCTTCTCCCCCTTTCTTTCCTTTCTTGCGCCGGCAACCGAGTCCCCGCGGATCCCGCCTTCCCTTCCCCGGCTCTCTCCGGTTTGGAAACCCCGCACGACCACATTCCCCAAACCCCGCGCCCCCTTTCCTTCCGCGCCCCCTCTTTCCTTCCCTCCCCTCTCGCTTCCATTTTCCGGCCGCCATCTCCGGTGAGCAATTGCCGCTCCCGTGCTCCCCCTCTGCCCCTATAAAAGGCCCCCTAGGCTCCGCCTCCCTCCGCTCAACCTCCCTTCACTCTCCTTTGCCCATCCCGAGCTCCGTAGCGCCCTACTCCTGTGCCACCTCTCTCCTCGAGCTCCGCCGCTCTCCGGTGAGCAATCGCCGCCGCCTCGGTCCCCCTCAGAGCCCACCGCCGCCACTCCGAGCATCCCCGTGCCCGTGCGAACTTCCCCGACACCTCGGCCGCCTCTCCCCGCCGCCGGATCGCCGCCGCACCAGAGCACCCATGCTGCGCCGCCGCTCCTTCCGTCGCCGGCCGTCTCCGCTTGTCACCGGACCCCCTCGACCCCACCGTCGGAACCGCCTCCGCACCGGGATCGCGTTTTGGATCTCCCCCGAACCCCTCCGGCCACCCCTCGCCGCCGGCAACGTCGCCCCCGTCCGCTCTGCCCGGTCCCCTCCAGCAGGTACCTCAAAAAGTAAACCTACCCTGTAAGGGTAGGCAATGCCTCAGCGACCGACTGGCTAGCACCGTTACTCCTTCCCCCCCAGCTCCCTCGGCGCGCGTTCGAGCCCCCGGCTCCGCACGCTGAGGTTGAGCCTTTCCTTTATTTTTCCGCACTGACAGCCGGGTCCAACCCGTCTGCGCTGGCCACTGCTGCCTGGGCCCCACCCGTCTGCGCTGGCCACTGACATATGGGCCCAGAGCCCAATGGGTCCCACGTGTCAGAGGCTGAGCCAGTGGCCTCACTGTCCAGTGGGTCCCACCTGTCATAGACTCAGAGTAAAGAAATAAAATAAAAGATTAAAAATTAAATACTGCCAGTGGGTCCCACCTGTCAGAAATTTAATAATTTTTGGATTTATTCAAACTGAAATCTTTAAATAAGCATAACTTATTCATTTTAACTCCAAATTGAGCCATTCAAATTTCTAAATTCTTCTAAAATCATAATATATCCAAATATGGCCTCTATTTGAATTTTTGATTTTGTTTGTATTTATTTGCTTTGTTTGCTTCGTCTTTTTCGCGCGTAGATTCCACCGTTGTCGAAGATCTCTCCACTCCGCTGCAAGAAGACCCAGAGAGCATGCAAGAAGGCAAATCTCCTTTGATCATTTTGAACCCATGTTTGTGAAATGTTTTTTAAATTATTTTAAATTTATGTGCATCGCTATTTAATTAGAACTCTAATTTTTGGTGTTAAGGCTTTAGTTAAATCCAACCTTGTTATGCCCTCAATTGAACTTGAATGCCATATACCCTTGTAACCCTAGTATTACCTTTGTCTCAATAATGAGAATTACATAACTCTTTGGTAATATTAGAATGGTAGTATAATGCTTAGTCATGCTATTTAATTCTTTTGTAGTCTTGAAATGGGAAAATCATATGTCATCAACTGGTATTTGTAAATAAGTGGTGACTGGTGTTGCCACTGTTCTTTTGAAAATAAAATAAAATGTGAAAGTTGGTTTAGGCTGGGGTGGATGGTTGGTTGGGATTGGTGCGGGAAGCACGAGATCTTGTAAAGTGAATGTTCCACCATAGTCAATTAAGGACCGACACTTGTGATTGTCCAGACTGAGCACTACCGTACAACCCCGAGTCTATATGGGTACGACCTAGCTGATTAAATCATGATAGTTTAGTTTAGGTGCCACCAGTGGAAAGTGGGTGCCAGGGAGTTACTGGTGATTCACAGTGAGGGACAGGGATTTGCTGTACTCATACGGCGCAAGAGGGGGCTTCGGATTGCGTGGATGGAACCCTTCTGCGGTGAAACCTCAGCGGGTGGTGTCTAGCTAGACTAGAGTGAGGTAAAGGCTTTGTGATATTTTAACTGTGTCTCATGCCAAAGGAAATGTGGTGACTATTAAGATAATTTATCTCTTGGGGGTAAAGTTGTACAACTTCTGCAGAGTGTCAAACTATTCGAATAGCTGTGCCCACGGTCAAGGGCGGGCAAGGAATGCATTCACATGGTAGATTCTTGGTTTTGGCTTTAAAATCAAAGTTTTGGTATTCCGAGAGTGGAGGGAACTTTCGGAAGGATATCCTGGCGGTTGGAGCCAGAGAGGGTGGATGTAACCCACAGTTTTAAACTTTATTGGTTATGTAGTGTTGGTGGATGGAACCTTCACTATAAAAAGTTTATTAATTTCAGTTAAGCAATTTACCTTGTTAAATCAATGCCTTCGAAAATATGTAGTAGTAATTGAAATAAAAATATTGCTTTGTGCAAAAGAACCATATAACCTTCCTTTGTTAAGCCTTGCATCTATTGCATTTTTCCCAAGACTTGCGGAGTACTTTATGTACTCACATGTTGCACTCAAAAATAATACTCAGAGGAATACGACGCTCAAGAGGGAGACTACGACTACTTCACGGGTGGATTCGACGAAGGGTTCCAAGAGTTCTAGGTCGCGCTTCCCCAGTCAATTGCCTGTGGTGTATTGATGGGTCTCCGCTGAATTTATTTTGCTTCCGCTGTGTTTCGTGTGTGCGAGGTCTTGAAGCCTCATTTGTAATAATGAGACCTTTCGGTCAGTACTCTTTAATATTGTAATAAGACGTTGTTGGTTAAGAATCATTTCTGTTTAACTGTGTGCACTAGCTTTAATCTGGGACTAGTGCTGTATTACACAGAGGGTCCGGGTTTGGAAATCCGGGGTCCCGACATAACCCTTCTCAGGGTGTAACTGGTGCAACCCTTTCGGTTGAGGCACCCAATCGACATAAAAGAATCAAATTTTTTTTGATGATGTAGTTTATGGAGTGTTGTAGCGCCGTCTATGTTTCAACTTCAAACTCAAAGTGCGGTAGAAGAAACAAAAAAATTGCTGTAAAATAGTAGCATTTGTTTTCTTTTTTCCTTTATCATTTATTAGATTTTTCTCTTTTTTACTCTTAACATAAAATAAATTTAAACTTCAAATTTTATACATGAGTAGAGAGGTGCATCATCAACTTTTTCGGGTTTTTTTGTTGATTTGATGTCTGAACCGATCAAATTGCACCTGATACGTTGCCTTCAGACAGATATAACATAAGAACAAATGTGATGGGGGTGCGGGGAGTGGGTACTGATCTGGATAGGGCTAGGAAAATTAAATCCAAATCGATCTTATCTTTACTATTATAAAAGAATGAGTTGGTGGTTGTAGGTCCATTCTCATTCAACCACTCTATTCTCTTAACTTCTCACCATTATTCGCTTACCAACCGATCAGAATAACTCTCTTCTATAGCACGATTCTCTATATATTTAATGAGTTCTATTGCAATACACGGATACGTAACTAGTTTTATCTTAAAGACCAGATAGATTTGACTTTTACTCGGGACCAGACTCAACTAATCCCGGTGGTACGTCGGGAAGTCGTCACATGGTGGAGTTTTTGGTACATATATAGTGCTAGATGAGATGACATGAACAAACTAACATTTATGCAGACAGGGGGAATGATATAGACATAACAATATCAGTGCAAACAAAGAAGTGTACGAGGAGAGATGACATAGACAAACTGATATTTGTGCGGCAAGGAGAGACAGCATAGACATAATGATATCAGTGCGGATAGGGAGCGTGTGAGGGGGGACAGCATGGACATAGTGACAATTGTGCAAGGGACGCAGCGGGAAAGAAAATATAGTAGCAACAGGCCGACATATGTGCGAAAGAAGTCACTCACTGCAAAAGATGTATCGTATATCACTAATTACGATTAGATTGACATAAATTAACATGATAAATTTGGAGCATATAAAGTTCCCAGAAAATTACATAATTAGGTGGACCGTGTCGGGAGGCTTCACGTGAAATTTCATAATTTTTTAAGCTCCTTTGCTATATGTAACAACTCCTACAAATATCTCAATATTACAAATTTTTGAGCTATATTCAAAGCGGATAAAATTGTTAAAAAATTATTTAATGAAGTACGTTGTGTCGGAAAACTGCACATGAAGTTTTAGAATTTTTTGAGCTCATTTGCTATATTTAAAAATTCAAACAATTATGAAACATAAAATAGTATTTAGATAGGTAATTAAGTCGGCTATGGCATACTGTGGTGGGGCAGCAGGTCACCTGTCGTCTGGTGACCGAGTGGCAGGCGCCTGGGAAGCCACATGTCACCTGCAAGTCACTGTCGCCCGGTGACCGGGCAGCAGAAGGCCATTTTTGCAATTCTCATATGCATACGGCTATTTTTATAAATACGAGTGCAAAACGCGCTATATATACCAAAAATTCCACAAGGTGATGCATAGCAGATGGCCAATATACGGCCAAATTGGTCCGAGGATTGTTGTGGTTATAGACCAAACAGAGAGAGATGGTAGTGGAGAGGTGGGAGTGTGTTCCTTCACCCTCCCCCTCATCCTGATATATATATTCATATGGAGTATACTTTTTACAATTATGCCCTTACATCCGTACATCCCCCATAGGGGCATTTGAGTCATTACACATGTTACTCTGGTTCTTATAACCTCCTAACAGGTCTGCTGGGCTTAGGTGGGGGCCACCCCTACAACAGGAGCCTCTCATGGTGAAGGGCTTCACAGGGCCGAAGCCATGTCGCCGAGTCCTTTGGCCCCCTCCGTCCCGTGCTGCCTGTGAATTTCTCCAAGCTTGCTGTTGGGGAGCTCGAGGTGTGGGATGGAGGGTGATGTCGAAGTACAGCGGAGCTGGCACCTTATCGAAAGCAGGCGTGCGCGCTCCGTCCCCTATCCTTCGAACGGACGGCAGCGGAGGCTGGCGCCTAGTCGAAGTAGACGCGCGCGCGCGCTCCGTCCCCTACCCTTCGAACGGGTGGCAGTGGAGGCTGGCGCCAAGTCGAAGTAGACGCGCGCGCGCTCCGTCCCCTACCCTTCGAACGGGTGGCAGCGGATGCTGACGCCTAGTCAAAGCAGACGCGCGCGCTCCGTTTTCTACCCTTCGAACGGGTGGCAGCGGAGGCTGGCGCCAAGTCAAAGTAGACGCGCGCGCGCTCCGTCCCCTACCCTTCGAACGGGTGGTAGCGGAGGCTGACGCCTAGTCAAAGTAGACGTGCGCGCGCGCACTGTCCCCTACCCTTCGAACGGGTGGCAGCGGAGGCTGGCGCCTTATCGGAAGCAGGCGCGCGCGCGCTCCGTCTTTTATCCTTCGAACGGACGGCAGCGGAGGTTGGCGCCTAGTCGAAGTAGAGGGGCGCGCGCTCTCCGTCCCCTACCCTTCGAACGGGTGGCAGCAGAGGCTGGCGCCAAGTCGAAGTAGACGCACGCGCGCTCCGTCCCCTACCCTTCGAACGGGTCGCAGCGGAGGCCGGCGCCTACTCGAAGTAGAGGCGCGCGCGCGCTCCGTCCCCTACCCTTCGAACCGGTCGCAACGGAGGTTGGCGCCTAGTCGAAGTAGACGCGCGCGCGCTCGGTCCCCTACCCTTCGAACGGGTGGCAGCCCAGGCTGGCGCCTAGTCAAAGGAGACGCGCGCGCGCTCCGTCCCCCACCCATCGAACGGGTGGCAGCGGAGGCTGACGCCTAGTCGAAGCAGACGCGCGCGCGCGCTCCGTCCCCTACCCTTCGAACGGGTGGCAGCGGAGGCTGGTGCCTAGTCGAAGTAGACGCGCGCGCTCCGTCGCCGACCCTTCGAACGGGTGGCAGCGGAGGCTGGCGCCTAGTCGAAGTAGACGCACGCGCGCTCCGTCCCATACCCTTCGAACGGGTGGCAGCGGAGGCTGATGCCTAGTTGAAGCAGACGCACGCGCGCTCCGTCCCCTACCCTTCGAACGGGTGGCAGCGTAGGCTGGCGCCAAGTGGAAGCAGACGCGCGCGCGCTCTGTCCCCTACCCTTCGAACGGGTGGCAGCGGAGGCTGACGCCTAGTCGAAGCAGACGCGCGCGCGCGCTCCGTCCCTTACCCTTCGAACGGGTGGCAGCGGAGGCTGACGCCTAGTCGAACTAGACACGCGCGCGCTCTGTCTCCTACCCTTCGAATGGGTGGCAGCAGAGGCTGGCGCCTAGTCGAAGGGGACGCGCGCGCTCCGTCCCATACCCTTCGAACGGGTGGCAGCGGAGGCTGACGCCTAGTTAAAGCAGATGCGCGCGCGCTCCGTCCCCTACCCTTCGAACGGGTGGCAGCGGAGGCTGGCGCCTAGTCAAAGTAGATGCGCTCGCGCTCGGTCCCCTACCCTTCGAACGGGTGGCAGCGGAGGCTGGCGCCTAGTGGAAGCAGACGCGCGCGCGCTCTGTCCCCTACCCTTCGAACGGGTGGCAGCGGAGGCTGGCGTCTAGTGGAAGCAGACGCGCGCGCGCGCTCCGTCCCGTACCCTTCGAACGGGTGGCAGCGGAGGCTGACGCCTAGTGGAAGCAGACGCGCGCGCGCTCCGTCCCCTACCCTTCGAACGGGTGGCAGCGGAGGCTGGCGCCTAGTCGAAGGAGACGCGCGCGCGCTCCGTCCCCTACCCTTCGAACGGGTGGCAGCGGAGGCTGGCGCCTAGTCGAAGTAGACGCGCTTGCGCTCGGTCCCCTACCCTTCGAACGGGTGGCAGCGGAGGCTGACGCCTAGTCGAAGCAGACGCGCGCGCGCTCCGTCCCCTTCCCTTCGAACGGGTGGCAGCGGAGGCTGGCGCCTAGTCGAAGTAGACGCGCGCGCGCTCCGTGCCCTACCCTTCGAACGGGTGACAGCGGAGGCTGGCGCCTAGTCGAAGTAGACGCCCGCGCGCTCCGTCCCCTACCCTTCCAACGGGTGGCAGCGGAGGCTAACGCCTAGTCGAAGCAGATGTGCGTGCGCTTCGTCCCCTACCCTTCGAACGGGTGGCAGCGGAGGCTGACGCCTAGTCGAAGCAGACGCGCGCGCGCGCTCCGTCCCCTACCCTTCGAACGGGTGGCAGCGGAGGCTGGCGCCTAGTCGAAGTAGACGCGCGCGCTCCGTCTCCTACCCTTGAACGGGAGGCAGCGGAGGCTGGCGCCTAGTCGAAGGAGACGCGCGCGCGCTCCGTCTCATACCCTTCGAACGGGTGGCAGCGGAGGCTGACGCCTAGTCGAAGGAGACGCGCGCGCGCTCCGTCCCCAACCCATCGAACGGGTGGCAGCGTAGGCTGGCGCCTCGTCCAAGTAGACGCGCGCGCGCTCGGTCCCCTACCCTTCGAACGGGTGGCAGCGGAGGCTGGCGCCTAGTCGAAGGAGACGCGCGCGCGCTCCGTCCCCTACCCTTCAAACGGGTGGCAGCGGAGGCTGGCGCCTAGTCGAAGGAGACGCGCGCGCGCTCCGTCCCCTACCCTTCGAACGGGTGGCAGCGGAGGCTGGCGCCTAGTGGAAGCAGACACGCGAGCGCTCTGTCCCGTACCCTTCGAACGGGTGGCACCGGAGGCTGACGCCTAGTGGAAGCAGACGCGCGCGCGCTCTGTCCCCTACCCTTCGAACGGGTGGCAGCGGAGGCTGGCGTCTAGTGGAAGGAGACGCGCGAGCGCTCCGTCCCGTACCCTTCGAACGGGTGGCAGCGGAGGCTGGCGCCTAGTGGAAGCAGACGCGCGCGCGCTCTGTCCCCTACCGTTCGAACGGGTGGCTGCGGAGGCTGGCGCCTAGTGGAAGGAGACGCGCGCGCGCTCCGTCCCCTGCCCTTCGAACGGGTGGCAGCGGAGGCTGGCGCCTAGTCGAAGCAGACGCGCGCGCGCTCCGTCCCCTACCCTTCGAACGGGTGGCTGCGGAGGCTGGCGCTTAGTCGAAGTAGACGCGCGCGCGCTCCGTTTCCTACCCTTCGAACGGGTGGCAGCGGAGGCTGGCGCCTAGTCGAAGGAGACGCACGCGCGCTCCGTCCCCTACCCTTCCAACGGGTGGCAGCGGAGGCTAACGCCTAGTCGAAGCAGACGTGCGCGCGCTCCGTCGGCTACCCTTCGAACGGGTGGCAGCGGAGGCTGACGCCTAGTCGAAGCAGACGCGCGCGCGCGCTCCGTCCCCTACCCTTCGAACGGGTGGCAGCGGAGGCTGGCGCCTAGTCGAAGTAGACGCGCGCACGCTCCGTCCCCTACCCTTCGAATGGGTGGCAGCGGAGGCTGGCGCCTAGTCGAAGGAGACGCGCGCGCTACGTTCCCTACCCTTCGAACGGGTGGCAGCGGAGGCTGACGCCTAGTCGAAGCAGAGGCGCGCGCGCTCTGTCCCCTACCCTTCGAACGGGTGGCAGCGGAGGCTGGCGCCTAGTCAAAGTAGACGCGCGCGTGCGCTCCGTCCCCTACCCTTCGAACGGGTGGCAGCGGAGGTTGGCGCGTAGTCAAAGTAGACGCGCGCGCTCCGTCCCCTACCCTTCGAACGGGTGGCAGCGGAGGCTAGGGCCTAGTTGAAGCCGAGGCGCACGCTCCGTCCCCTACCCTTCGAACGGGTGGCAGCGGAGGCTGGCGCCTAGTGGAAGCAGACGCGCACGCGCTCCGTCCCCTACCCTTCGAACGGGTGGCAGCGGAGGCTGGCGCCTAGTCAAAGTAGACGTGCGCGCGCTCCGTCCCCTACCCTTCGAACGGGTGGCAGCGGAGGCTGGCGCCTAGTCGAAGTAGACGCGCGCGCGCTCCGTCGCCGTGCTAAGATTGGAGGTTGTTGTGGCCTTGCAGTCTGGTTGTGCGTTTTTAATGGCGGCTGGAATCACGCCGACGCTTGGCCTGGCAGAGGTCAGGCTGTCACGTCGTGTAGTCTGCCGTCCTGTGTGCGGGACACGCAGCGACTCGCGACTGGTGCGTCGTGGGATGTGAGCGGTTGCGTGACCGCGGCCGTTCGCCTCTTCCCTAGGGAAGTTGGACGCGTGTTGAGGGCGTGGGGGCATTGTGCGCTGTTTGGTCACCTACCGGGCACGGCCCTCTAAGCCCTGGCGGTTCTTCTTTCCAAATCGTGGGCAGCCAAATCGCTGCAAGTTTAACCTGTCTGCGCTTCGAGCCACATGAGAGGCGAGCGGCCTTTATAAGGTGCCGGTGTTGAGGTGGAGGCACCCTTTTTGTTTTTTGATCTGCCGCTTTGCTTCCGCCCATGCTAATTGCAACGCTAGTTGCTCCTTTTCCTGCTTCTTATTCCCTGATTGCGAAGAGCGATGGCTAGCCATGACGACGCCTCCCACCATCCCTGTAGCGGTTCCTTGCCTAGCCAGGGCGGGGTGTCCCATCCTTCCGGGGAGTACGAGCTGGTGCCGCGGGGGGGGGGGGGGGGGGGGGGGCTCGCACGCCAACAAGTGGTGGGACGCCATGGAGCACTCGGTGGGCCGCTGTTCCCGTGTGTTGGGGAGGAGCCGCGTGACCGAAGGGACGCTGCAACGACTTGTGCAGGAGAGGAAGATCGAGGACCGCGATGGGGCTCGCCTACCCCGTCGGGACGAGACGGAGCCGAAGCCCCGGGCAATGGAGGCGATTGCTTTTGTCACGTTCTTCGACGCCGGCCTTCGAATGCCCTCCACGTTGTTCGTGGGCGAAGTCCTGCGGGCCTACAAGTTGGAGCTAGCCCAACTGACGCCCCATGCAATACTCCGCCTAGCTGTCTTCACGTGGGCGATGCGGACAGAGGGGCGGCGTCCCAGCGCGGGCTTATTCGCCACACTGCACGACGCACGCTGCCGACCCAGCAAAGTTGAAGGGGCGGTGTCCAACTTCGGCGGTGTGGACTTCGTGCTACGGGCGTCGTGCACGACGTTGTTCCCCGCGCCAGCCTCGCCGAGACAATGGGAGTCCGGCTGGACCCGGCAGTGGTTCTACTACACCGTGACCGACAAGAGCGGAATGCAATGCTGGGGTGGGCTGATCTAATTTAACAGTACGCCGAGTCTGAAGGCGGAGATTGACGACACGCAAAAGCTACAGAGTCTTGTCGGTGTCGCCCGTCGAATGAGCCTGCGCGACCTAGCCGAGGAATTCACAACGTATGGGGTGGCACCCCTCTCCTCCCGGGGGAAGTATGTTGAACAGGACGGCCCTCGCGAGGACGGGTTCAACCCATCCGTATCTCGCCTGCTTCCGCCTTCCGCTCCTTGTAAGTCGCCCAGCACGTTTTACGCGCGCTATTGTATCTGTTTGGCCTCCGCCTGACTGACGTGATGTTGTGCGTAGTGGCTCGGCTAGAAGACGCGGAGCGCGCGGTCGCGGTGCTCCTCGGCCCGTACCCGCTTGAGGAGCACCAGGCTCGCGAGGCCGCAGTCAAGGCGGCTAAGCAAGGGCGGGTAAACCGCACATGCGAGGCTCTGGGCATTACTGTGCCCGAGCGAGTGGTGCCGGGGGAGCTTCCCGCCGGGACTCCGGGCGCTCAGGACGGTGATAGCCCTGCGGGAGTGTTACCTTCGCGACGCCGGACCCGCTCCCCTGCTGCCGTATGCGACCCAGCAGGCCCCTCGACGGCTGGCACAGCTGAGACGGGGCGTGCGACCGGCGGTGGGCCCGGCCACACTGTTTCGGAGGAGCGCGTCATCTCGAATCCCCCGGCACCACCTGCCGACGCCAACGAACCCGTGCTTGCGGGCACCGTTGAGCCGGAACTCGCCAACCCGAGGGGAAGCACCGTTCCCGGTGAGAAAACCACGGTTGATGGTGCGTTATCAACCGCAGCAGCCGGCGAGGGCGCGCCCCCTACGGAGGAGGCCGTGGGGGCGACGGGAACCGCAGCTGGTGTTGCCGCGGAGGAATCGCTCGTGCCGCCGCAGGCGAAACGCCCTCGGACTCAGCCTCCGCCGCCAGCGAGGGGTCAATACGGCGTTGCGGGGCCTTGTCGCGGGATTACAGCGTCTGGCGCGGCCGAGAGGACCTCCTCGCCGACCACCGAGGTGCCCGCATCCCACTTGGCGGTCGAACCGGCCCCACTTCCTACCGCGCCGGGAGGCATAGGAGGTAGGCGTGAGTCCCTTTCTTCATATGACTTCGCGAGACTCTCTCCGATCTGCTCGCTCATTCTGCCAACATCAGGCGAGACGAAGTCTCCCGGACGTGGCGAAGGATCGAGCAACGGAGGTATGCGCGAAGTCCAAAGCCTTATGCAGGATGTCCCGCAGGCGTCCGTTGCTGCTGTCGTGGCCGAGGCCCCGGTAAATCCTGGTGCGTTGGGGCCGGGACTTGGTCGCTCGGACTTCCTTCCACGCCTGGAGATACTTCGCGTCCTCACCGCAGCCGTGGAGCGTGCCGACAACGGCCTTGACCGAGAGGCGTTGTCGTCATGCGAGGGGGAACTGCTAGCGCTCGCGTTGCAGGCCTCCGAGATGAGGGTAAACATGTGTGCTTCAGTTCTAAGGGTACTGCCGGGCGCCTGCTGACTTGTTGTTTTTGCCAGACGCTTGCCCTCAGCCGGGCCTTTGACGAGGCCCGTGTTCGGGAGCGGAGGGTTCTGGAATCCAGCCTTCGCGAAGCAAACAATGCTCTCGCAGCGAAGGATGAAGAGCTTCGCACGCTGGAGGGCGCCATGGCGGCCGCGCAACTTGAGGCCACGGAAGCCAAGTGCGCCGCGGCTGAGGAGCGCGCCGCCTTCCTACAGCAGATCACCGTCCTAGAAGGGGAGAAAGCCCAGCTGGCGGAGTTTGCTGCAGGGAATAGCCGCGTCTTGGAAAATGCATCCACGTTGGCGTGGCGGGCCATGGAGTCTCTGAACCAGGCCCTCCGAGATCTGTGCGTCAGAGTGCCGGACACGATGCGCGGGCCAGAGGCCCTGTCGGAGACGCTCGAGTTGATCGAGGAGGGGGCAGGCGTTGCTCTTCGTGGCGCCAGAACCTTTGGCGAGCACTGCGGCTATCTTGGTTCGTGCTTCGCCCTCGCCATGCTTCACATTCGTGGGTGTAGACATACCCATGAGCTGGCGAATCCTCAACTGGATTTTCCCGGCCAACCAGAGGTTATGTCGGACGCCATTCGCTCCATCGGTCCTAGCCTGCAGAACTTCCACCAACGGATCTGGGGCCGCTTCGGGGAAGATGCAGCGAGGGTCGCCGTGCAGTAGACGCTGCATGGGGAGGGGGACCTCCTCCGGTGGCTCGAAGGAGTCCTCCAACACCACGACGACGTCGGCACGGGTTTGTCCGCACCGCGCCAAGACTGAGCTGTTGGTCGGGTAGGGCGGGGGGATGATGTATTGGTTCTCATGCTTGTAACCATGTAACCCCCCTTGCGTTTGCAATGAAACCAAGTAGCACTTTATTCTTGGTGTTACCTGCCGCCGAGTGCGAGGGGAAGACCTCCGCCTTTTGGCGGGCGCGAGGGCGTCCTCCGCTGTGTCGTGTTTAGATTCCGTAGACTGGCGCGTGTGGAGGCGGACCTCGACGCTACGACTTCCTTTATAGTCCGGAGACTCGCGCGTGCGGAGGCGGACCTCGACGCCACGTCTTATTTAGAGTCCGTGGACTGGCGCGTGTGGAGGCGAACCTCGACGCAACAACTTCCTTTATAGTCCGGAGACTCGCGCGTGCAGAGGCGGACCTCGACGCTACGTCTTATTTAGAGTCCGTGGACTGGCGCGTGCGGAGGCGAACCTCGACGCTACGACTTCCTTTATAGTCCGGAGACTCGCGCGTGCGGAGGCGGACCTCGACGCTACGTCTTATTTAGAGTCCGTGGACTGGCATGTGCGGAGGCGAACCTCGACGCTACGACTTCATTTAGAGTCCGTAGACTGGTGCGCGCGAGGGCGTCCCCCCGTTGCGTCTTATTTAGAGTCCGTGGACTGGCGCGTGCGGAGGTGAACCTCGACGCTACGACTTCCTTTATAGTCCGGAGACTCGCGCGTGCGGAGGGGGACCTCGACGCTACGTCTTATTTAGAGTCCGTGGACTGGCGCGTGCGGAGGCGAACCTCGACGCTACGACTTCCTTTATAGTCCGGAGACTCGCGCGTGCGGAGGCGGACCTCGACGCTACGTCTTATTTAGAGTCCGTGGACTGGCGCGTGCGGAGGCGAACCTCGACGCTACCACTTCCTTTATAGTCCGGAGACTCGCGCGTGCGGAGGCGGACCTCGACGCTACATCTTATTTAGAGTCCGTGGATTGGCACGTGCGGAGGCGAACCTCGACGCTACGACTTCCTTTATAGTTCGGAGACTCGCGCGTGCGGAGGCGGACCTCGACGCTACGTCTTATTTAGAGTCCGTGGACTGGCGCGTGCGGAGGCGAACCTCGACGCTACGACTTCCTTTATAGTCCGGAGACTCGCGCGCGCGGAGGCGGACCTCGACGCTACGTCTTATTTAGAGTCTGTGGACTGGCGCGTGCGGAGGCGAACCTCGACGCTACCACTTCCTTTATTGTCCGGAGACTCGCGCGTGCGGAGGCGGACCTCGACGCTACATCTTATTTAGAGTCCGTGGACTGGCACGTGAGGAGGCGAACCTCGACGCTACGACTTCCTTTATAGTTCGGAGACTCGCGCGTGCGGAGGCGGACCTCGACGCTACGTCTTATTTAGAGTCCGTGGACTGGCGCGTGCGGAGGCGAACCTCGACGCTACGACTTCCTTTATAGTCCGGAGACTCGCGCGTGCGAAGGCGGACCTCGACGCTACGACTTATTTAGAGTCCGTGAACTTTGTTCTGCGCAGCACGGACAGACAATGCTCTAGGAACAGCAATCTTTATTGAACTCCCGTTTGCGCGGGCGAGCATTGTACAACAAGGGGTTGGTGGCTCTACGCTTGTCGTCCTGCTTCTAGGCGTAGTACCGCCGCAACCTGTCCGCATTCCATGTGTGTCGGAGGGCTTGTCCTTCGAGCGTGGCGAGGCGGTACGCCCCCTTCGGCAATGCTTCCATTACGATGTACGGGCCTTCCCACTTGGACTCCAGCTTGCCAGCGGTCTCCGCCTGGAGCGCCACTCTGAGAACGAGATCCCCAGGCTTGAATCCCCGCGGGCATATAGAGCAGTCCCGGGTACGCATTCTCTGCCGCGCATACTTCTCGACATGGTGGGCCGCATCTGCCCGTAGCCCGTCGAGGAGGTCCCAGGACACACGGCGCTCCTCTTCGGGTGCTTGGACGAGGACCCTCCGTGAGCCAGCCTTGATTTCCTCTGGCGTTACTGCTTCGTCGCCGAAAAGGAGCTTGAACGGCGTGAATCCCGTTGGACGCGTTACCGTTGTGCGAAGCGACCAAAGAACACTGTGTAGCTCGCTTGGCCACTTGCCCTTCGGCAACCCGACCAGGCGCTTTTTGATGGCAGCGGAGATGGCGCCATCCGCCCGTTCGACCGCCCCGTTGGACTGGGGATGCCCTACCGAGGCGAATCGAAGGGTGATGCCCATGCTGTCACAATGTTCTTTGAAAAGGGTGGCGTCGAACTACAGGCCGTTGTCGACCGTGAGCTCCCGGGGCACGCCGAAGCGACATATGATGTTTTGCCAGACGAAGCGCTGTATGGCCGCAGAGGTTACTTTAGCCAGGGCGACCGCTTCCGGCCATCTGGAGAAATACTCTAGCGCGACTACCACAAACCGCAGGTCCCCTGGAGCTCGGGCCAGTGGTCCTACTTTGTCGACGCCCCAGCGTGCCAGTGGCCACACCGGAGGAATGGGGTTGAGGCTCGTCGGGGGCCTGCGGACGATGCGTGCCATCCACTGGCACCCTTGGCACCGACAGATGAGGTCCTGGGCGTCGGTGATGGCAGTTGGCCAGTAGAAGCCTTGCCTGAATGCCTTACCGACTAACAACCTCGGTGCCAGGTGGGACCCGCACGCGCCCGCGTGGATCTCCGCAAGGAGCTCCTTTCCTCCCTCATTCGAGAGGCAGCGCAGGAGCAGTGCGCAAACCCCTCTCTTGTAGAGTAGCCCTTCGAACACCTGGAAGGATCTTGCGCGGTGCTGCAATCGCCGAAGCTCGGCGGGGTTCTCCGGCTCGGCGATGCCTTGCAAGAAATTGAAGATGGGCTCTCGCCAGTCACCTGGCCGGTCGATGTGGTGGACAAGTGCCGCGTCCCGGTTGTCCTGCGCGATGGCCGCCTGCAATAATATTTCGTAAAATGCCCCATCAGGGGGGCAGTTGCTGGCTAGCCGCCTTAGCGAGGGCGTCGGCTTGCTCGTTCTCCGCGCGGGGGATGGCCTTGATGGGGATGCCCAAAAAGTGCCTTTCCTTCGCTCTCACGGCCGCGAGGTACTTGGCCAACCCAGGGTCCTTGGCTTGATATGACTTGTCCACATGACCAGCCACCAAGCGCGAGTCGGTGCGGACTAGCACCCGTCTCGCGCCAACCGCCTTGAGCTTCGTCAGGCCAAAGAGCAGCGCCTCGTACTCAGCCGTGTTGTTGGTAGCGGGGAAGGCGAGGCGCGCCGAGTATAGCAGACGCTGTCCTTCGGGCGTGACGATCACCGCACCTACGCCCGCGCCCGCGACGCCGTAAGCTCCGTCAATGGTGAGCATCCAGACGGGATCATCGTGCGTCTGGACGGGTTGGGCCGGCGGGGTCCATTCGGCGAGAAAATCCGCAAGGACTTGGGATTTGATTGCCGTTCGTGAGGCATATGTCAAGGAGAAGGGAGCGAGCTCGGCAGCCCATTTGCCGATGCGCCCTGTGGACTCCTTGTTGTGTAACATCTCTGCCAGGGGGAATGAGGATGGCACTGTGATCGGGTGGGCCAGGAAATAATGCCGAAGTTTCCTGGAGGCCATGACCAGCGCGTAGGCGAGCTTCTCAAGCTCCGTGTGTCTTGTCTTGGCGCCTTGGAGGGCTTCAGAGACAAAGTATATGGGCCGCTGCATGGCGCCTTCCTCTAAGACGAGGACGGCGCTGACCGCGGTGGCTGACGCGGCCAGATAGAGCAGGAGGGGAGCCTCTGGTGCTGGGGCGACCAGAGTGGGGAGGCTTGCCAGGTGCTCCTTGAGCTCGTTGAAGGCCTTCGCGCAATCGCCGTCCCAACGAAATCCGTCGCACCCGCGGAGTGTCTTGAAGAACGGCAGGCCCCGCTCCGCCGCGCTGGATAGGAAGCGGCTTAGTGCTGCCATGCGGCCCGCCAGCCTCCGGACCTCCCTTGTTGTCTTGGGCGGCTCCATGCCCAGGATGGCGTCTACTTTGTCGGGGTTCGCCTGGATTCCCCGTCCGGACACGAGGAAACCTAGGAGTTTGCCCGCCTGCACCCCGAAGATACATTTGTCGGGGTTGAGCTTGATGCCCGCCTTCCGGAGGTTGTCGAAGGTCTCCTGGAGGTCCCGGCCATGCAGAGCAAGCTGCCGGGTTTTGACCACCACGTCATCGACGTAAGCTTCGATGTTCCTCCCGAGCTGGGTGGCCAGGGCAATAGCGACGAGGCAGGTAAAGGTAGCGCCTGCGTTCTTCAAGCCAAAGGGCATTCTGACGAAGCAAAACGTCCCAAGTGGTGTGATGAAACTGGTCTTCTCCTCGTCGTCTTCGGCCATGTATACCTGGTGGTAGCCGGAATAGGCGTCCAGGAAACTCATTAGTTCGCACCCAGCGGTGGCGTCGACCAGCTGATCGATGCGCGGCAAGGGGTAATTGTCCTTTGGGCACGCCTTGTTTAGCGCCGTGAAGTCGTTGCACATACGCCAGGCCCCGCTGGCCTTTTTGACTAGTACCGGGTTAGCGAGCCACTCTGGATGGTGGACCTCGCGAATGACCCCGGCCCGAAGAAGCTTCGCCACCTCTGTTTTGGCCGCCTGCTACCGATCCATCGACATGCGCCGAAGCCTTTGCTTGACCGGCTTGGTGTCGGGGCGGACCGCCAAGCGATGCTCGATTACCGCTCAGTCTACGCCCTTGATGTCCTCCGGGGACCATGCGAAAATGTCAACGTTGTTCTGAAGCACTCGGAGCAGATCCCGTTCGACCCCCGGGGGGAGCCCCTCGCCAATGGACACAAACTGTCCCTCCGCCTGGAGCGGCACCTTCTTGACTCCGCCCTCGGGCCGAGGCTTGGGCGTCCACCCAGGGGCGGAGGGCCCATCGCCGAGCGTGTCGGAGAGGGCGTGCACCGGGCGATGCGAAAGTCGGCTGCCGACCTCAGCACGCCTGGCCAGGTCCTGATCGCCGAAGACGGTGATAACACCCTCCGGGCCCGGGAGCTTCACACACAAAAACGCGTAGTGTGGGATCGCCTCGAAAGAGTTGATGGCGGGTCGCCCCAGTATGGCGTTGTAAGGATGTGGGATATCCACGACGTCGAAGATGACATGCTCGGTCCGGATGTTACCCTTGTTGCCCTCCTGACGGAAAGTGACCGGAAGGGACACGTGCCCCAGGGCTTGCAGTGGTTGACCTCCGAAGCCTTGAAGTGGAGCTCCTGGCTGCTCTAGCCGGTTGCGGTGGATCCCCATATGGTCGAGGGCCTCTGCGAACAGGATATTCGTGGAGCTTCCCCCGTCGACAAGGACGCGCCTGACGTCACAGCGTGCTATGAGGGCCTGGATGACCAGAGGGTCTTGGTGAGGGTACTCCACACCCCTGGCGTCGTTCAAGTCGAAGGTGATGTTGCAGGGCGGCATCCACGATTACGGCTGCTCCCCGGGGGCCCTTGAAGAGGATCCTCCGGTGATGATGCTGACGGTGCGATGCTGCGCGCCCTCCGCTGCGGTGGCTCGCAGGGGGCTACCCCTTGGGTGCCCCACGTGAGCTCCGGCGAGGGGCCGAGGAGGCAGAGCCCGAGACCCGGCTGTCACCCTCCGCAGCTCCATAACCGCGGTGCATGCCCTTGTGTAATGATTACCGTAGCCGTGCACCTCGCACCACTTGCCATAATGTAGGAGCTCTTGTTCTGCGTGGGGTCGGTCGCCGCAACCAAGTCCGCCTTCCGATCCCCGGTCTCCCCTCCATGAGGCAGGGTCGGGTCCTTGGCGGGCGCTCTCGGTGTTGAGGACATGATGGGCTGCCTGTGACCTGCGCTGGTGGCGCCGAGGTTTATGCCTGCTCCTTGAAGAGCCTTCCTGTACCCCGGTATCGCTGCCTTGGGGAGGGCGTCCTCGGGGCTCTCGGCTGCGGCCCTGCTTCGAGGAGGGACCACCCGCCCCCACCTCGCGCGGGGGGCGCTCCTCATGGGCGAGGTCGAGGGCGGTAATGCTACGTCTTCGCGCATCCTCCTCCGCCCGCGCATACTCGTCCATTTTGTCGAAGAGCTTGGCGACTGTCTTGATTGGCCTCCGCGCGTGGTACTCGGCCATGGGCCTGGACGAAGGCCCTGTATGGCTGCATTAACGATGGTGGTTTCATTAACGTCTTTTACTTGGCATCGAATCTTGGCGAAGCGCTTGAAGTAGCCCCGGAGCTTCTCCGAGGGTCTTTGCTTCACAGTGAAGAGTTGGTCCGCGTCGACTCGCTCGACATAGTTTCCTTGGAAGTTGTTGTGAAGGCGGTCGCGGAGCTGCTCCCACGCGTAGATGGAGCCCGGCTCTATGTTAAAGAACCAAGAGAGCGCCACTCCTTGCAGCGCAAGGGGGAGTCCCTTCGCCTTCGTGGTGTCGTCTCCGCCCGCGGCCTCGACCGCGGTTTCGTACACGCGCACGAACTCGCGGGGGTCCGTGTCGCCTTTGTACGGGTCGATGACGCTAGGAAGCTTGAAGTCTTCGGGCCATGCCGCCTGCTGCAGCCCCACCGAAAGCGGCGACTCCGGATCTAGGTGCCGCCGCGGCACGCGGCTAGACGTGGGGGCTTCGCGACTGTCCGCCCTCTCCCGCGTGGGCTCGGGCGTGATTACTGGCGCGGCCTGCTGGCTCTGAGCCTCTTGCATATGTCGGACGGCTCCGCGAAGGTCCCCTAGTTCCCGCTGGAACGCGTTGAGGGCTGCTAGTAGGGCGCTTTCCACCGCAGGTGCTGTCGGGGCCGCCGGAACACCCAGCGGACGGGTCGGTGCAGGGACCGTCGCCTCACGATCTCCAGATCCGCCAGATGCTTCATTGCGGCTACCCCCGGCCACCTGATCCGCGCTGCCGACGAGGGTGGCGGGGGCTGTCGTTGCAGTGCCAGCGACGGGGTTGGGTGTCGATGTAGCGGCGCTGGCGGGGTCGGTCGTTGCAGCGTGGGCGTCGACGCCCGCGACCATTACGCCTACGCCATCGCCAGCTCCTTCGACGGCCGATGCCGAAGGCCCGGTATTCACGCGCCGCTCCGACCCAGCCGTCTTCCTTCCCGTCGCCGCCGCTGATGAAGCTTTTTTCGGTGCCATCCTTCTTCTTCGGTCTTCAGGTTTGTCCCTGTCCTCCCCACGGACGGCGCCAGCTGTTGTGGTTACAGACCAAACAGAGAGAGATGGTAGTGGAGAGGTGGGAGTGTGTTCCTTCACCCTCCCCCTCATCCTGATATATATATTCATATGGAGTATACTTTTACAATTATGCCCTTACATCCGTACATCCCCCTTAGGGGCATTTGAGTCATTACACATGTTACTCTGGTTCTTATAACCTCCTAACAGGCCTGCTGGGCTTAGGTGGGGGCCACCCCTACAACAAGGATGCTTTGAGGAATACAATACAAAGATTATCCGGGAAGCGAAAATGAAAAATACATGCAAAATTTTCATTGGATCCTAGTGCAGAACAAGATCCTCACGGCAAACAACCTAGCCGCAACAACAATCATGCTCGCGTTGCAACCACCATCAAGAAATGGGTCTTCACCTTTTGTTTGCACTGCCTATTTGCCACCCTACAGCAAGTCTAGCCCCTAAGTTATAACTGTATCCTCGACTGGTGGCAACAGGCCTCCAAGGCCGCACCAAAGTAGCACGGTAAGTCAATGGCACGATCATCTACGTCAACATGGAATATATGGGAGGAAAGAAATAGGAGGGTTTTTTTTATAACCAAGCCCACGCAAATCGAAATTTGGACACATCTAACATTGTTGCAAGCAAAAATTTCAAAACTGCCCCCCCCCGAGCAAATAAATTCCATATCTAGCCCCCTGCCCGACCGCGGGATTGTGCCGTGCCGACACCTGGCTGGTCATGCGATCCGGCAATGCACGACCGCACTGTAGCTAGGTCGTGCGGTACCAGACCGCACGACTCCACTGTGCATCGGCCTCGACCGCACGATTCGTTTCCCGACTGCACACTCGTCCCGACCGCATGACTCCAATCCCCGACCGCATGTTCACACTGTAGACCGGTCATGCGGAGCCGAGCGCACGACATAATTTTTTTAGGGTTTGGTCTGTGTTTAGGGTTTGGAGTCGTGCAGCCCCTGTGATTTTTGTAAGTTTTGTCAATTTTGTAGTTGTAAACTGGGAAAAAATCTGATGAAGTTGTAATAAAAGTTTATGTTCATTATATGTTGTAGATGCATAAAAAATTTTGGTAAATTTTTTTTAGGAACGATTGACCGTAAAACGATCGATACATACAGTGGTAAGTGATATTTTGATGTTACTGAGAATTCATGTACGGTGAGAATCGGTATGTTAATATTGTTAAATGAGTTGCTATGTAAATCATTGAATGCGAAAAGACGAGATAATAAGCTTATCTGAATAGAAATAAACTTCATAATACAGTTGGGAGTAATATGTCGCGTACATTTTTATTACATGCATAACATATAGCATGATATGCGACTAACCCACCCAACTGCTCGTACGACCTACTATGTGGACTGGGGCCACTTTCCCTTCCTTGCCTGCTCGGCGTTGAACTCCTCCGCAGCCTCTTTTTCCTTAGCCGCCATTTCCCTCTTTCTCTCGCGCTCCCTCTCGCGAGCCTCCCGCTCCCTATGCGTGCACGCTTCGAGATGAGCTTGCGTATCGCGTTGTATACACAGGGTTTGCTCATTCTTGCGGCGCTCCTCCTCCAGCAACTCTTTGTCCCATGTGACATTCCACTCCTCGAAGTCGAGGGTCCATTGGTCCACAGGGTGGATCTCAAGATCGATCCATTTGCAGTAGCCACATAAGGGCTCTGGAGACTATAAATACAGGGCAGAGATTGTTAATGCGTGCTGTGAAGGAGAAAAGGTAGGGGAAAATGGTGCATGTGGTCGTTACCGGCTGCCGATAGGTTGCGGTGTCAAGACGGCGGTCGGGGTAGTCACTGGAGTAGTTTGCGCAACCCTAGTAACGCATACCTAGGCTGATGCGGTGCTTAGACTTGAAGAACTTGCACGTGTCCCCGCACCAACAAAGGGGGTGTCTCCCCCTCAGGTGGGAGTTGCGGCGAACGCTCGGTGGGAACGTTCGGGATGGGATTGTTGCTACGCGGCCGCTCATTACGGGGAGCTGACCTCGTAGCACGCTGGGCTTGTTCTACCCGGGCCGCAATAGCCCTTATTTTGTCATCGCGGGCGGCAGCTGACCGTGCTAGGTCACGGGTCTCCTCCTATTCCTTCACCATCTTGTCCCATTGCTTCTTCTGTCTTTTGTCCATCCCGGTGGGGTGAGGGAAGCGTGGTGTAGTATGGGGTTTGGATGTGCAGTGTTCCCTAGGAAATGGAATGCACACCAATTTATAGGGTCCATTTTCTCTCTACTCCTACGTGTAAAGCTAGTATGCGTGGTTGTAGCACTGAGTAAAGCTGGGTGTGTTGCGATATCACTGCAAAAAGGCCCCGTTTTGTCATGTCACTGAGCAAAACTGCCCTCTTTTGTCATCTCACTGAGTAAGGCTAGCCTCTTTTGTCATGTCACTAAGCAAAGCTGCCCTGTTTTGTCAGGTCACTGCGCAAAGCTGGCATCTTTTGTCATCTCACTGAGCAAAGCTGCCCCGTTTTGTCATGTCACTGCGCAAAGCTGACCTCTTTTGTCATCTGACTGAGCAAAGCTGCCCCATTTTGTCATGTCTCTGCGTAAAGCCACACTCTTTTGTCATGTCACTGGGCAAAACTGGCCTCTTTTGTCATGTCACTGATCAAAACTGCCCCGTTTTGTCATGTCAGTGCGCAAAGCTACAATTTTTTATCATCTCACTGAGCAAAGCTAGCCTCTTTTGTCATGTCACTGAGCAAAGCTGCCCCATTTTGTCAGGTCACTGCGCAAAGCTGGCATCTTTTGTCATTTCACTGAACAAAGCTGTCCCGTTTTGTCATATCACTACGCAAAGCTGGCATCTTTTGTCATCTCACTGAGCAAAGCTAACCGCTTTTGTCATGTCATTGCGCAAAGCAGCCCTCCTTTGTGTTGTCTCTGTGCAAAACTGCCCTCTTTTGTCATGTCTCTGCGCAAAGCTGTCCTCTTTTGTCACGTCTCTGTGCAAAGCTAACCTTTTTTGTCATGCCTCTGCGCAAAACTGTCCTCTTTTTTGGTTTTGATCACTGCAGTAATTTATCTCGTTTGATATAAATAGCACGGTTGGGGTCCCATGACATTGTAACCAGAGAACCCTGTAAATCGAACAAAGAAGTACCTTCTCTTTCGTGGTGGAACATACCATGTCAGAAGCTAGGGAGCCAGTCGGATATGGGTCACCGAAGGGAGACCTTCCCTTGGAAAGAAGGGAGATCTTCGGTCCACATTACCACTTGATACCAAGCCGGCGTGCTTCACCAGTGTGACCAAAATGCAGACACAATGAGGGTGCGGTCATGCAGGTCCTGGAAGGCCAGTTCGATGGCGGGCACCGTTTCTTCCGATGCCCATGCTCCGGGGTACAAATTACTAATAGTACATTTTTTGTTATTGCTTATGGAGCCTCCATGTTTACCATCGTTTCCCGCAGATGGCGAAATGCGACTTCTCCCGCTAGATCGACCCTCCTCATGAACGGTATATTGTCCGTTATGTGGATACATTATGGGATCGAATAATTGAGTTGGAGGACCGAATCGAGACTCTCAATGAGGAGAACAACGACCTCCGCCAATAGATGCAATGGGAGAGGGGCAACGAGGAGGTCATGAACATAGGAAGCTCGTATGATCCCACATGTTGCTGTGCGAACCCTAGTTGCATATGTGCGTGCCACTACCACGATGGCCAGCCATGTCCGAGGCGGCCCCCTCAGCAATACTCCATGTGGGTGCCACGACGCTCGTTTGGCATATAAGCAACGAGGGTTATGGTTGTGTCGTATTTTAGTTCTTGTGTTCGTTGTTGTGTTGATGGTGTGGCGCTGGGACTATTATTTTGATTTAATTTCTTGGTTGTAGTACTTTTCATATATTATGTATGTGCAATGTATGTGTTGTTTCGTGTTGTCAGTGCGTGACGCCTTCTTATTCTGTGGCCTCTGTGAGTGAGCCCCCCACGGAGCCTATAAGAGGGAGCCATTCCTCACCTAGTCCCCTGCATTGTTCTCCCTCACCTACTAAATTAGTTGTTCCCAATCTATGTACCTTTCTTTCGTGCTCACTCCCCCGGACGCCGATATGAGTCAGCTCAGCACCTCTTCATCGGCACCCATGGTGATTTGCCCAAAATACAACACGGTTGTTAGACGTAAGACCTCACACACGGCCGCGAATCCTGGGTGGCACTACTACAAGTACCCCTTTCACTCGGTGAGTACGATTGTTTCGGGTTCATTCAATACGTGTTGGGTATGTTTCAAAATCTTCATCTAATGAAATCGCAGGAAGCCCCCGGCGATTGCCGATTCTGGGTGTGGGAGGATGAAATGGGCACTAGGACCGACATTGTTCAGCATGAGAGAGAGTTGTCGTGGGGGGTAGCGACCCCGTC
This sequence comes from Dendrocalamus latiflorus, assembly GCA_017311315.1. Classification (NCBI taxonomy): domain Eukaryota; kingdom Viridiplantae; phylum Streptophyta; class Magnoliopsida; order Poales; family Poaceae; genus Dendrocalamus; species Dendrocalamus latiflorus. Next base: position 6,633,697 of record CM029620.1, on the reverse strand, counting down.
GAGATGCGCCATCGTTTCGATAGACTGGAGTGGAAGATTAATTTAATGTTGTGTGCTATTTTATTTCTTGTGTTTATTGTTATCGTCAAGTTGTAGTGCTGGAGGTTATTCTCGTCTATGTTTGTAATGTTTCACGCTCTGTTCTATGTTGTGTTTATTGTTATCGTGTGTTGTAGTGCTGGAGGGTTGATCTATGTATGTGTAAAGCAAGCTGTAAATAAATAATTTGCACAACATTTGATAAATAATTATAGGAAACCATGCGATGTTATAGAATCTGAATTACAAAAACTCATTATGAATCTCGTCGTCGTCTCCTCGAACGACATATGTGATCCTCCGAGAAGGTGAACCGGGTAGGCGAGTGCGGTGCATCTCGAAGGTCATACTGCGAGGCCTGCGTCCGAGGTGGTCCTGCGTACGGCTGCGTGGGGACTTGCGTTGGATGGCCAAAAATAGAGCTCAGCCATTCGGACGACGAGGGGTCTATGGCCTGCTGAAATGGTACAGCTAAATTAGGCCAAGGACAGCGATGTTAGTAATGAATAGTAATATCACAAGGCATTTACCTGGGTACTATGAAATACAGATGACCCACCGTGAACATCATGGCCCTGTTGCTTGGTGTAAACCTGTATTTTTTGGCAATGCAATGAGATGGCTTTGGAATAGACATGTTTAGCTTACTACGTTAGTGCAACCGGGGTATGCGGCTGTCCAAATGACGATGCCGTAGGGTACTCGCGCATGTACTCCTGCGCTGTGTATCCTTGATAGGTTTGCCCAAACCACCTGTCCCGGTCTTGTAGGCTGGACTACACGCCATGGGTGAACGCGGGCAACGCGACCTCTGGTTGCTGCGCCGAGTCAGGGTCGCTCTCTGGAGTGAGCCCCCATCGGCCTAGAGAGCACGCTCGCTCCTCCGTCGCCCTCCGTGATGACGATGGCTGTAGCAACGTGCTATCCTATCACAAATGCTGCAAGAAGAACATGTGGTTACACATAAATGGCAATCGAGTGGATGAACAAACAGTTGGCAATTGTCCAACCGCCGGTCTGAAGCACGTGGAGGACGAGCGAGCGTAGCTGGGCCAACTGCCGGACTGCGATGGACGTGACGACGATGGCCATGCTGATGGTGGTGCTGACGGCGGCGCGGAGGGGGGTGGTGGTGCTTGACGTACTCCGTGACTGCGTCGAGCAACAACGTCATCTCGGTGGCGACCACAACTCGTGGTCCGTACCACAACATAGTAATCTCGTACCGTCTCGTCGTACCGTGCCGCTCGATGACGGTCTGGACCTGCCTGTATAGCGGCCTCGTGTACGACCTCAACTGGACGTTGTGGCGGCTCCCCAATAAGCCTAATGCGGGTGCATGGAACGTACCACTGAAGGTATGTACTATACGTCTCGAGGTTGTCCGGTCGTGTCTCCTCCACAACCATCGTGTCTGCCTGGTCACGCCACATGTCTGTCCACGACCGCTGTATGGCTCTCCATTCTTCGGTCGCTCGCCCTCTCCTCGATTGCCTGCAAGTTAAATGAGAAATTACACAATTAGTAGGGGCACAAACTAATACAGTAATTAAATTTACCGTGTAATGACATACGGGTGGGTGCTGGGTGAAAGAGGGGCGTCCTGCCAGGGGTGGGACATGCTGGTACAGGCCGAACTGCCTCATGACTCGCTGTGGGCTGTATGGCTCGACGCAGTGCGAGAACACCAAGTGGCAGGTCCTCAACAAGTACCTGTGATCCTGCCCGCACTGAGATGATAATCCGTGGGGCCGTGTCCATAATAAACCGTGGAGTCCATGGCCACCAGACTATGTCGGCCTCGTGGAGAGTCTTGAACATGTTGTGGAACTCCGGGTACACACGTCTCGGTCTCTCCTTGGCCCACCGCAACTGACCATGTGTCCAACGTGTACCCATTGTGGGCCCATCAACGGGGTCGTCGCCACCATCGAGGCTGTACAACTGTGGGCTGAACTCATAAGGGTGCACAACAGTACCAAAGTAGGCCTGCCAACGGGGAAGTGTTCCCACGACCACAACTGAAGGAGAATGTAGCAGACGGCTAGGACCGACTCGCTGGCCGCAGTACGCTGCGAGGCATCACACAAGCCTCGGTATGTGGCGCTAAGAACTGCTGATCCCTAGCTATATTGTGGCACCTCACCAGGCCAGCCATCCGCCAAGGACTCCGTTAGGTGTATGTAGCTAGGCTGCACGGAGTCTCCAGTTGTGCTAGGGAACAAGACCCACCCGAACAGAAATAGCAGGTACGCAATGAAGTGTGTCCGCACCTCCTCCTCATGTGCGTGTCCAGGACAGGCCATGTACCAACGAAACCATCCATGTGGCACACCAGCTGTGTTGTCCGGGATCTTATGACCGAACCGGTGACCCAGACGGACCTTCCAATCTGCTGCCTTTGGGGGTGGCACTATAGCAGCACCACGGACGGGTAGACCTATAAGCATCGTCACGTCCTGCAGAGTAACCGTCATCTCGCCCCACTGGAAGGGAAGGTGTGAGTCTCTGGCCTCCAACGATCAACAAGAGCAGACAGCAACGCGGCATCAAACTGGAACGCATGCGGTAGATCCAACATAGGGGCAATGGGCAGCAGCCCGGTGTCCCGTAGTAGTGGGATGTACCGCTGGTCGAGAGGCCAGTGCTCTCGGGGGCTCCTAAGGATGAAGCAAGGAGGCCCATCTCCCGACGACCACGACAAGCATCGGTGCCGCTCATCCCAACGGGGGTCTAGCTACTCATACGCCATCTCCTGCCAAAGAAGGATAACAAGTTAGTCTACATTGATAATAAAATGTGCAACAAATGATAATATAATTAACAACAAACATAACGACAGGGAAACGTACGGAATGTACCAACACATACAGAAAATGTGCACACGAATATGACCCACACGACAGGGAAACATATGGAATGTACCAAAACATACATAAGATGCGCACGGTAAAATGTTGGAAGCTAATGTGCGCGACATAGAGACATGGAACCAACAATGCAGCGTACACCTCCTCAATAATGCGGCGTACATCGCAACGCACAGAACACATGGAAGCAACAATGGGTACAAGAAAACATTGTGGTTGCTACTACGGAGCGTTGCTTGATGTCGGCCTGTTTGGGCACTGGCTGAGGGAGTGCCCAATCATCTTGCATAGCCTACACTTCGGGCGCCGAACTCGATCGCCACGATGGCTATCATCCATGTCATTGTGGATGCGACGGCTTTGTTGTCTTCCACGACCGACATGCTTCAGTGCATCGTTGGGCACCCACTTTACCTCCCCTAGCCATAATTCCCTGTAGTGCATGTCTACCCCATAGGAATGGAACTCTGCACTCCAGGTTGCATACAAGTGCAGCATGTCGTAGTACTTTGAGACGTACTGTGTCGATGCCTGCTGCCATACCGCGCAGGCCGCGTACACATGGGAGCATGGCTTGTGCAGAAGCTGGGGCTTGTTGCAGGTGCAAGATGCTTTATCATCAATCGTTCATACCTGCTTGCGCTCCCCTCTAATGTGACCCATGATGTACTTCTGCCTCAGGCAGACCTCGAACTTCCTCCTTAAGCCATCAATAGGCTGAGTAATGTGGGAACAACCCTTCTCCATCTTCTTGTCCATGAAGGCTTGCATTACCTCAGAGTATTGCTTGTTTTCGTCCAGGTGCTTCTTCGCCATCATGGCTCTATTTCACAAAGTACCCGACAGTACAGTTCCAAGTCTCGTCCACAATTGCCGTGATCGGTAGGGATCTAACGCCCTTCAAGACACCATTGTAAACCTCGGACATGTTGGTTGTCATAATCCCATACCTTGCCCCACCGTTGTCGTGTAACAAAGACAACATCTCCATGTAAGGTGCATTGGACTGAACCCATTGTGTGAATACCCCCAACTCTTGTGGAGCCTCCCTCAACGGCCCCTGCTTCTGTATGCACATGCTTGGTAGCCTCCTGATCAAGCTGCCTCCACAAGGTGTCGAACTTTCGCTTCTGGTTCTGCATACATAGCTTCTTGAACATCTTCATTAAGTCCTTGCTACGGAACCTTCTGTGGAAGTTCGCTGCAAGATGCCTCATGCACCAACGGTTCTTAAGATCATTCCACTGGAACGGGGGCTGCGTTCCATTCTACATCGTTCGCAACGTAGACGGTAAGCCTGCATTGCGGTCGGAGATGACACACACTTCAGGGCGATCTTGCACTATGGTCTGCTTCACATTGGCAAGGAACCAAAGCCAGCTATCCGTATTCTCATTCTCCACAATTGCAAATGCCACTGGGAGTAACTGGTCATTTGCATCAGCTGCAACTGTGGTGATGTCAGGACCCGGAGCAACAACTCCAGAACCCACTGTGTAAATCGCACTATCCCAAAAAAAAGCTAGTGCACACAGGTTGAACAGTGATACATATCATGCATGATAACCAACTTTATTATAAGGCAAAAGTACGGGCCTTATGGCCAAGTTTACAATAAGGTGGCTTCATGGCCAACATAAAAGTAAATAGCGGAAGATAAATAAAGGAGCAGCCCATCTTGCCTACCCACAGGCGAATGACTGTAAGACGTGGCCTATTCGTCGCAATCCTCAACAAAGTCGACGTCGTCGTCCTCTGGCAACAGAGTTTAAGCAAGGTGAGCACATAAAGTACTCCACAAGTTAAACCAGGAGGTTTAACAGAGTTAATGCATGCATATGGATTGACAAAGGAAGGCATAGTAAGGTTATTTGCATAAACAGCATCATTGGAATAAATACAGTAAAGTAAGTGCAAAAGCTGAATTTGATACAATAAGTAAAACATTACTTTAATTAAAATAATAACGTTAGTGCAGGCAACAACCTAACACTAACCTATCCACGGGTATCCCACCCGGACCATCTTTCCAAAAGATTCACAAATTTCCACAAACCAGATTTTAATAAATCCAAAGTCTAATCTGTGAAAAACCATACTAAGCATGTCCTTGACCGTGGACACGGCTATCCAGGATAGTTTGTTACTCTGCAGAGGTGTACAACTTTACCCACAAGACATGTCCTCTTGTTTTGCCACGCGATTTACACACTGCCTTAGGTGTGCGGCTGAGAGTTCATGACAAGGCTGTTCCAATTTTCCATTGCCAAGTTAGTTACGCCGCCACTAAGGTTTCACCACAACATGAATCCACATGTTGGAGCCCCCTCTTGTGCCATGTGAGACTTCCCATGGCCTATGCCACGCTCACATTCAGCCTATAGCGAAAACTAAAATGGAACTTCACAAATTACTTAGCCAGGTCTGTCCCATACCAGACTTGTGGTAGTACGGTGTGACTTTGTATTAGTAGTTCACAGACCGGTCCTTAATTTGACTTAGGCCTACCCGCATACCCCTTGTGCCTGGCAGTCAACAAACTATGATGCATGCCAGCAAGCACCCACCACCATACCAATGCCTAAGTCTAAGAACGGGTTTTATAATTTGTTTGAAAACATCTCATAATCATTCTCGACTCACCAAAGTCAAGAATACCTTCGAAAACTTTATCATTTTATGTGAAACAATTCTTCCCACCTGAATTATTCTAAGCATGGCTAAGCAATCCCATAAAATGTTCTAGTTAATACTAATGTACCAACTAGGTTTTCATCTATGGTGACAAGGTATGTTCGTTCAATATCGAGATTGGCCATACACAAAGGAAATTGGGTGTAACTAAAGTTTTAAGCACATTTGAACTAATTTGAATAAAAGTACGCATGCATAATAATTTTAAAAACAACATAAATAATTTAAATTACTGGGAGCAATATGATCAAAGGTGTAACTTGCCTTGCTCGAAGTCTTGCTGCGATTCGTCGAAGAAATATTCTCCGGATTCGTCGTAATCTACACGCGAAGAACCAAAAGAAAATTCAAACAAAATTCAAATACTCAAAAAGAGACGAAATAAATAGTTTATGATTTTAGAAGAATTTAGAAATTTGAACGGGTTAAATCGGAGTTAAAATGAAGAAGTTATGGCTTTCGGAAGATTAAAAGGAGGGAAAAAGGAAAAAGCCAGTTTTCGGGAATTATTTTTGTACTGAAAAATGCTATTTATGATGTCAGCTATTTTGAATTTTCCGGGCGGGAAAAATATTTAAATGACAGCTGGGCCCGGTCTACCATGGACCGGATCCACGGACCACGGGCCTTGCCGACGTGGCACACCGGCCACATGGCGCCATGCGGGCGCGTCATGGAGGCCACGCGGCTCGGGACCGACCGACGTGGAGGCCACGCGGGCGGCGCGCACGGGCGGCTCAGGAGGCGCACAGCTGCCGGCCTCGCCGGCGGCCGGCGACCGGAGGCGGGGCGGCGAGCGGCGGCGGGGAGAGGAGCGGTGGCGGCGCACCTACCGGCGGCGGCGGGGAGGCCCGGGGTGGCCGACGGTGGCGGGAGGCGGTGGCGGCGGTGGTGGTGAAGCGCGGGGCGGCGGCGGGAGGTGGCCGGGACGGCGGCGCACGGCGGCGGGAGAGTGGCCAAAGGGGAGGAGAAGGGCGGCGGTGAGAGGGAGGCCGAAAGGGGGAAGGAGTCGGTGCATGGGGAGGGATTTTATAGGTGGAGAGAGAAGAAACGGCCGCGGCTTTAGAGGGGGGATTAATGGGAAAAACGGCTGGTAAATTAGTGGGGGTGATTAGAGCATTCAAATGCATGCTTTAAACGGGAGTTAAGAGAGAGAAACAGCCGGCAATTAAAGCTTTTATTCGGCATCAATGGTGGAAAAGAGAGAAGACTAGAGGAAGAAGAAAGGGGAGGAAGAAGAAAGGTATGACGAGTGGGACCCATGCGTCGGTGAGAGAGAGGAGAATGAAGGGGTATGGGCCGTCGGATTGTTGACACGTGGCGAGTGTTTCATGGTCTTTGGATGGAGATGAAGGGGTAAGTGACTTTGTATGGCTAGGATTAAATCGTGCAGAGAGAGTGATTCAATCTGAGAGCGACACATGGCGGGCTGGGATTAATTCGATTTTTATTTTCGGAATAAATTTCAAAAAATACTAGAAACTTTATAAATACTTGGAAAATAATAATTAATGTCCAAAAATTCCAGGAAAATTATAGAATATTCCTGGAACTCTTTTAGACTTAGGAAAAATATTTTAAATTTCAGATTTGCATTTAATAATTTTATAAAATACTTTTTTAACCTTTAAAATTGATTTTTAATTCCAGAAAATTCTCAAAAAATTACTATAATTCAAGGATAACTTAGGAAAAGTAAAAATGACTTCTTTTTGGCTTAATAAAAATTATTAAAATGAATTTTCTTGCTTTAGACTTTGAAATAAAATCCAGATAAATCCAAATAAACTCCAGAAAAACACAGGAAATCCAAATAAAAGCCAAATACTTTTAAATACTTAATTTGAAATTATATCTTTACAAAAATTTACAAATACCTTTTATTTTATAATAAGTTTATGTTTTTAGTTAAATTACTTTTTATAAAAGCCTTTTTAAAAGCTAAAAACAGACAAATAAAATGTTCAAAATTTAGGCAACCAAAGAACACTTTATTTTATTTTAAATTAAATTAATTATTTTTTTTACTGAAATCTTTGAAATAAACAGCTGGGCTGTTACAGGTGAAGATAGTACCCTTGTACTTGCCGGATAGGAACGTCCCATCTATGGTTAGCACTGGACGGCACCACCTGAACCCTTGTATCGCCTGATGGAAGGCCCAGAACACTCTTTCAAGAATGAAACAATTTGGGCCCTCCGTAGGATGAACCCTCTCCTGCTTGTTAATTACGTGCCTGGGTTTGATTGTGCAATTTGCTGCAGCATTCTTGGGACCAGGTCGTACGCCTCCTCGTACATCCCAAACATACGGTGCAGCACCTTTCGTTTCGCCCGCCATACCTTCTTGTAGCTGACTTCAAAGCCCACCATTTTTGCTACATCTGCCATTAGAACCTTCGGGGAAATGGACACACCTGCCATGATGAGATGGCTTACCAGCTCCGCAACATACGATGATGTCATGTTGCGGTGCCTATGTACTGGCCCCGCAAGCTCGCAACTGTGATCTTGCAGCACCGTTATCCGGAACTCTGTGCCAACGCCCTTGAACCGCTGTGCGCGAACTTTGCCAGGACAAGACCCGTCGACACACTTCACAATGTACGTGTCCGGGTTTGACCTGTGCACCTAGAGGTGGCAATGGGTACCCGAAACCCGAGTACCCGATGGGTTTTACCCGATAAGGAGGTGGGTATGGAAAGATATCTTCACTCGCGGGTATACTGATGGGCAAAAATCTCTACCCATCGGGTAGAGCGGGTGCGGGTACGGCTATATATTACCCGTACCCGCATACCCGTGGGTAAAATATACCCGCATACCTTATGTGCTTCACGGAATCATGGTGGCGAATTTACACATTACTAAGAGAATTTTGTACCATATTAATCATTTGGCATCAACATTAAAGAAAAGAACTCAACAAATAAGTAGCCGATACTCTGGAATAAGCTAAATAGAAAGAGGAAAATTTTAGTTCCAAATTGCACAAGATGATACTTCAGCAAACTAATCGGGTATGGGTTACCCGTCGGGTATAAATACCAGCACGGGTGAGGGTACGGGTAAGTTTCTATACCCGTGTGCGGGTACGGGTATCGTAGCGGGTAGAGTTATATCTGTCGGGTGCGAGTATGGGGTGGCTATACCCAGCGGGTATGTACCCGTTGCCATCTCTATGTGCACCCGATACGTCCGGCTTATGTTGACGGCATATCTAGCAATAGCCAGCTGGACAGCACTCTTATTACGGAAGCACTGCCCCAAAATGAGTGTGGCCTCGCTGAACCCCCATTCTCCCTCCTCCACCTGTGGCAGAACTAGGGATGCCGCTGCGTTGTCGTCCAGTCTGGACGACACGTACGCACCGTCGGTGGTCACAACACGACCTACCACCCCTCCAATTGTAGCTTCGCCATCTTTGTCCTCTCCAGAACTGTCTGTTTCCACATCCTCGTCCTCCTCGCTGCCCACTTCTTCCACCTGGTCCCCAAGGTACTCATGACAGTCAATACGGGCGGCCCACCACCTCTCGTCCACACCTTCGTTGGCCTGGAAATTTTCCGCACGCCTATTGAGGTCTTCATCACCCATTTCCTCATCCACATGTTCTCCTGCAGAAGCGTCTTCATGACCGCCGGAGATGAACCCAGGCACTACATCTCCACCAGCGGCATCAAAACCAACCATGACATATGATTATGTCCTCTCCACAAACTCGACATACACCAATAGCCTAGCATATATCGCAGCATCAGGGTTGCACACGACCTCCATGTAGTTGGCCCACGAGGCATCATTGGTCACCTTCAGAAGTTCCACATGCTCTCCCCTGCATCACCCACCATTGAGGCATAGACTGCCTCGATTCGTAACTTCTTCCTTGCGGTGTACCGATCGAACGCCGAACGGACACACCTCCGTAGGTCAGATAAGCTCATGGCGTTCAGACCGGGTGCCCGGATCACTGTCCGGTCACACTTAGATACGTCCACCCCGTACAGTCCGTCGCGTACGAGACCACTCCCGTAGAATATAAACAAGTCTTGAATGTCAGCCATGGCGTACCTAACATAAGTGCATAATCAACCATCTTAGTACACAATATGCAACAATCGTATCATCAAACCCCCACTACCCCATTGTAACATTAACAGTGCGGTATTTCATACCTCTTCCTACCGCCTACAAAATCGATTAGTATTTGTTTTGTATTTGTAAATCCACAATTTATTTCTAACTATTTTACTTCCAAATTCTAACATACATCAAATTACATATTCATTTCATTTTTATTTCCATTTCTAATTCGTATGAAAATTACATTACAACGTTATTTTATTATCACTAGTGTTCTATTTTAAGCTTGTTTCAATTAATGCAAAAAATACAATTACTAATTTCTCTTCATTTATTTCGTAAAATTTTACTTAAAGCTGGCTTCCACTAACCAATTTCAATTCCATTTTTTCCGATTAATGCCAAATTCCCATTACATATTAAGTGCGTAATCAACCATCTTAGTTCAAAACATGCAATAACCGTACCATCAAACACCCACTACCGCACTTTAAGATTTACATGTTCATTTTGTACCTCTTACTATGACCTACAATATCGATTAGTAACATTTTTATTTCTCAATCTATATTTTAGTTTTTATTTTCACTACTACTTTGTATTGCATGTTTTTTCTAATTAATGCAAAAACCAATTACTAATTTTTCTACATTTCTTTTTTAACTTTTACTTAATACAGGCTTTATTTATTTGTACTATAACTTTGTATTATTATTATTGTATTTTAATTCTAATGTACCAAATTTATTTCCAATTTATTTTTACCACCTACCGCAATGTATCCACTTCTTCCCTAAGCGTACTAATTGTATGTTTCTAATCCTGCTACTATTGTTATCACCTAAAAATGCTCTAAGATAAATATGTACTTTATCAACGTCTACACATCTGCAAGTTCATATTTTTCGCACAACATGAAACTACATTACAATACGTATGTTCATAAAAAACAGAGTACAACATTACATACACTACAATACATCATGCCTAATATATGGAAGATTTGCTACAAATACATAACGTATCAAAGATTGACATAAAATAACATTAACAAAAATTGGTTTGCTTAATTATGGACTAATGACATACATTAATTACAGTTGCACGGGCACAAGACTTACCTCTTCTTGAAGCTCACGAGACGATCTACAACTTTTATATTTGCCAAATCCGCTGATTCCAAACGAAAACAACTCAAATCTTCGTGCTTTCGCTCCTCACTTCCCTTCGCTTCCTCCTCCCTCCCTCGCTCTGTCTTCACTCAAACCAACTGCAAATGAGCTTCCTGGCACCATACGCCCATGAGAATGAGCTCTTTATCTGTGCATTCATCACTCACGGAGAGGGGCCATGGGAGCAAGCTGCAGACGCGTGTGCGAGCGGGCGTGAAAACGGGCAGGAGACGTTGCTTTCGGCAGACGGATGGGACGACAGAGGAGACGTGCGGTCGGGCGCTGAGACGTGCGGTCGGGAGCGTTGAGACGTGCGGTCGGGAAATGAATCATGCGCTCGGCGAAGCAACAGTAGAGTCGTGCGGTCTGGTATCGCACGACCCAGCTACAGTGCGATCGTGCGGTGCCGGACCGCACGACCGGCCACGTGTCAGCGCCACGGAAACGCGCGGTCGGCCAGGGGGCTACAAATGGAATTTATTTGCTCTAGGAGCTAAAATTGGAATTTTAGTTGCCTACAGTGCTAGATGTGTCCAAATTTCGCGCAAATTAGGAAGTAGCAATCAAAGCAAGGGAGGCCATTTGAGCTAAGGAAATGCTCCCTTGAGCGAACAGCACCTTGTCTTAATAAGTCGCCCTTTCCTGTTTGGTATTTTCTCCGTCTGAATTTATAAGACGTATTTTTTCTTAACATATAGATTAAGAAAATAGTAACAATGGCTAGATTACCCTTAATTATTATCTCTAAACACTATATTTAATATATGCATGTCACTACTACAGAAAGCCTAATACTAGACAGCCAATCACAGACGGTTTGATAAAACCGTCTGTGATCGAAACTAACACAGACGGTTTTAATTTGGACACCGTCTGTGTTGGTGGCGTCGGAGAAAATGAGTATCACAGTGTAACATCCCAAAATTTGGCTTTTTGAAAAATTTAAATTCAAATTAATTATTTTAAGCTAATTGGATTTTATTTGGCTTTTCTGAATTTTCTGGAGTTTAAAACCTATTTTTAAAACTTAAAAGGTAATTTAAAGTATGAAAATAAAATACCAACAGTAGATGGAAATAATTTTGTTTACTCCAAAATATGTCCAGAAGCTTCTGTGAATTTTTCTGGAATTTTTGGAGGTATTTTCATATTTTTCTAAGGCCTAAATAATTTTCTAGCCTTTTCTGAAAATCTAAATCGAATTTGGAAACTAAAAATTCCTCCCTGCCCCTCCGGCTGACGCGTGGACGGCCCAGATCCGCCCACGTCGCCGCCCGGCCGATCCAGGCCGCACCTCCCTCTCCTTCGCTGTCTAGCGGGCCCGGCCCGTCAGCCGGCGGCCCCGCCTTCCCCTCCTCCTCGCCGGACGCGTGGACGGCTCGGATGAGCCGAGTCTCCGCGCGGGCCATCCAGCCGCCCGCTCTCACTTCCTCCCTCACCTCGCTGACCTGCGGGCCCCGCCTGTCAGGCCCGTCGTCCCCGCGGAGCCGCCTCCTTCCTTTCTTCCTCCCCTCCTTCCTTTTTCGCCGGCCGACCGTACCCGAGCCGAATCCGGCCTTTCCCTCCATCTTCTCCCCGGTTTTGGAAGCCCCGGACGCCACCACGACCGAATCCCCGATCTTCCGTGCTCCCCTTCCATCGGCGCCCCCTCTTTCCCGTTTCTCCCCCTTTCATTCCTTTTTCCGGCCGACCCACCGGCGAGGAATTGCCGCGCCAGTGTCCCCTCCTCCGCCCTATAAAAGCCCCGCTCGGCTTCGCCTCCTCCCGCACCACCTCCCAGAGCTCTCCACCTCCTCTCCCGAGCCCTGTAGCCGCCGCCTCGGTCATCCCCGGAGCCCGCTGTCGCCTCCCCGAGCTCCCTCTCGTCCGTGCGATCCTCCTCGACACCTCAGCCGCCCCTCCAGGCCGCCGGAGCGCCGTCGCGCCAGAGGACCCGAGCCAGCTCCGCCACCCCCTCGTCGCCGGCCTTCTCCGCTCGTCGTCGCACCTCGTCGACCCCTCCAACCGAACCCCCTCCGCTCAAGGATTGCATTTCACGCACCGCCCGCACCCCTCCGACCTTCCCTCGCCGCCGGCAACCTCGCCTCCGACCATCTCCGCCCGGCCCTTCCGCAGGTATCCCTCAAGAGGGTTACCTACCCATTAGGGGTAGGCAACGCCTCCCCGCTCACTTGGCTATCACTGCTCGCTCTTCCCTCCCCTCGGTTCCCTCGGCGCGCGTTCGAGCCCCCGGCTCCGCATGCATGCCGGTCTCATGTATGTACCTAAAAAAACAAACAACAACCACAACAACAAACAAGTGTGAGTCCAACGACTCAGCAAATATAAATAGTGGCAACGAGAGTAAAAGTGAACATCACTTCACAAATTCATCCATCAATCATATGAATAAACATGCTATGCAATATGATCAAAAATCTCTTTATCTCTTCTCTTGCGCATTTTACCGGTAATGCGGAGTGTGCATCCGTCAATGCACACCCATGCCTGTACCCTCTGGTACAGGGACCAATTGCCCATACTCCACAAGTATGGGGACCTTTAGCCCGTCATGACAACAACATGTCGGGGACCTCGGCGCTTGGTCATCTCGTGACCAAGACTTCAATAAATCAGCATGATGCACAAAGGTGAATGTCTCAACAAATAAAACTTGCATTCACAACAACTATGCATCATAAATTCTCAGGAACTCTTTCAATTGCAATCTACCATAAACAATATCAACATATCATTATCATGATCAAGATCACATATTCTCAAAGCATGGAACAACCATCTTCATAGCAACAATTATCAACAATCCACACTATAAAATGTAAACCATCATTATACTTGCCTTAACCACGAGAAAATGGGGAATGATCAGAAGGCGCGGCCCCTGGAATCCTTCCTCCTCCTGAATAATAATTATAATGATTGCTAAGACAACAGCAGTAAGTTTTTAGATTAAATAAAAGCACCCCCAAACTAACCCAATGTGTTTAGCTTGAACCAAAACCCCAAATCCTTTCGGCATCCTGTCCCCCTCCACGGACAGCCAACTTCAACAATTCATATCTATTGGTACAGAAATCCGAATGGGGAGTTCTCAGACTTTCTGGAAAGATAATTAAATTATCTAACTAAACCTAGTTGGTGAGCCTTTCTGATTCGGCCATATTCTACCCGCACCAACTGGTTTTCTTAAAACGTCAAATTCTCGTCAGGCTCTCTGGACCGAGCACTAAAAATACCATAACTTTTTGTACGAGTTTTCGAATCACGATTTCTTGGACTTCCTGGAAAGCTAAGACAATTATCTACAACTTTCATTATACTGAGGTTCTCTAATTCTCCCAATTTCTAATCGCAAAACTCGATCTCCCAAAACCTGACGGAAAACCCACCGATCCGCAGAACAGTTCCGCTAATAAAATCATAACTTCTGCTACAGAGATCCAAATGACGCGTTATAGCACTTCATGGAAAGATAATGACATCCTCTACAACTCGCTAGGCAAAATCCAGACCTAAATCCCCACGAATCTTCCCCAAAACAGCCGACTAACCCGATCTGTTCTAGCAGTCCAGAATACCGACATTGATTACGCAATAGAATATACATCTATTAGGGGAAGAACAGGGATTACCCTTGGCGAATCGCTGTAGAAATACCACGTACACTCCACGAATTCCTCCTCTCCTTCTTTTCCTCTTTCCCCTTCTTCTTCTTCCCTTCCTCCGAACCCAATCGCCTAGCTGCGCCTTAATCCTTTCCCCCGATCATTCGGCAACAATTGGAGGTCTTGATCACCGGCAATGGAGGAGAGGGGAGGAGGAGTCGCTGCTGGACGGCGCGAGGCAGAGGGGAGGGGCGCACCACAGAGGGGGCGGCACAAGGGAGGGAGGGGGCGCACAAGGGGAGAGGGGGGGTGGCGGCTAGGGTTAGAGGGGAGGTGGCGCCTCCCCCCCCCCCCCCCCCTAGGCCGAAATCCACTTGGGCCAAAGCCCAGGCCCAAGTTGCAATAAAAATTCAGAAATTCCCCCCTAAAACTGATATTTTACTTTTCCCTTTAAGGTCCTTCTCCCCGATTAATTGATTAACGGTCGAAACTCTTCCGGGATATTACATGCATTTCACGCACCGCCCGCACCCCTCCGACCTTCCCTCGCCGCCGGCAACCTCGCCTCCGACCATCTCCGCCCGGCCCTCCCGCAGGTATCCCTCAAGAGGGTTACCTACCCATTAGGGGTAGGCAACGCCTCCCCGCTCACTTGGCTATCACCGCTCGCTTTTCCCTCCCCTCGGTTCCCTCGGCGCGCGTTCGAGCCCCCGGCTCCGCACGCTGAGGTCGAACCATTCTTTTAAAATCCCGCACTGACAAGTGGGCCCCACACGTCAGCGGCCGCCGGTCTGCGCTGGCCACTGCCGCCTGGGCCCCACCCCCTCTGTGCTGGTCTCTGACAAGTGGGCCCGGAGTCCAGTGGGTCCCACGTGTCAGAGGTTGAGTCAGTGGGCTCACTGTCCAGTGGGTCCCACATGTCAGTGACCGCCAGTGGTTACTGTTCAGTGGGCCCCACCTGTCAGTCTCTCAGAATAAAAAATAGAATTTAAAATCTAATATTGCAGTGGGCCCCACCTGTCAGAAATTTGGGAATTTCTAGATTTATTCAATCTGAGATTTTCAAATGAGCATAACTTTCTCATTTTAACTCCAAATCCAGCCATTCAAATTTCTAAATTCATCTAAAATCATAATCTACCCAACTATGGCCTCTGTTGAATTTGTGGAGTTTATTTGAATTTTATTTGTATTTATTTGCTTTGTTTGCTTCGTCTTTTCTCGCGTAGATTCCAACGTTGTCGACGACCCTTCTTCACAGCAGCAAGAAGACCCAGAAACCCTGCAAGAAGGCAAGTCTCCTTTGATCATCTTGAACCTATGCTTTTGAAAATGTTTTAATTATTTTAAATTGTATGCATTGCTATTTACATAAAATATTAGTTCAAATCTTTAGGAATTAGTTATTCCAACTTTGTTATGCCCTCATTTGACATTGATTGCCATGTACCTTGTCACCCTAGAACTCCCTTTGTCTCAATAATGAGATTAATATTAATCTTGATGAATATTAGAATGGTAGGATAATGCTTAGTCTTGCTATCTAATAACTTTGGAAAATCTTGAAAATGGGAAATTATGATTTATTATTGAACCCTTGTGTTTGTAAATGAAGTGGCAATTGGAGTTGTCACTGTGATTTTAAAATAAACTAAAATGTGAAAGTTGGTTTAGATTAGGGTGGATGGTTGGTTTGGGTTGGTGCAGGAAGCATGAGATCTTGTTAAGTGTATGTTCCACCCTAGTCAATTAAGGACCGACGCTTGTGTTTGTCCAGACTGAGCATTAACCGTACAACCACAAATCTATATGGGTACGACCTAGCTGACTAACTTATGATAGTCTAGTTTAGGTGCCACCAGTGGAGAGTGGGTGCCAGGGATGGACTGGTTATTCACGGTGAGGGACAGGGATTTACTGTACTCATATGGCGCAAGAGGGGGCTTCGGTTCAGGCAGTTAGCCTACCTGCGGTGAAACCTCAGTGGGTGGTATCTAGCTAGATTAGAATAAGGTAAAGGCTTTGGGATATTTTATCTGGGTCTCATGCCAAAGGAAGTGTGTTGACTTTTAGGATAATTTATCTCTTGTGGGTAAAGTTGTACAACCTCTGCAGAGTGTAAAACTATTCGAATAGCCGTGCCCACGGTCAAGGGCGGGCAAGGAATGCATTCACATGGTAGATTTCTGGTTTTGTTTTAAAATCAAAAGTTTTGTATTCCGAGAGTGGAGGGAACTCTCGGAAGGGTATCCTGGCGGTTGGAGCCAGAGAGGGTGGATGTAACCCGCAATATTAACTGGTTCATTTGGAAAGATTAAGCTAGTGTTGGTGGATGGAACCTTCACTAGAGAATAATTGTAGTTCTGTAAAATCATTTACTTCATTAAACTGTTCCCTTCGAAAATAATTAGTAGTAATTGAAATTTAAAATATTGCTTTGTGCAAAAGAACCATATAGCCTTCCTTTGTCAAGCCTTGCATCTATGCATTTTTCCCAACACTTGCGGAGTACTTTATGTACTCAAATGCTACACTCAAAAATGATATTCAGAAGAGTATGAAGCTCAAGAAGGCGACTACGACTTCTTCGCGGGTGGATTCGACGAAAGATTCCAGGAGTTCTAGGTCGCGCTTCCCCAGTCAATTGCCTGTGGCGTATTGATGGGTCTTCACCGAGTTTATCTTTTGCTTCCGCTGTGTTTCGTGTGTGCGAGGTCTTGAAACCTCAATTGTAATAATGAGACCTTTCGGTCTGTACTCCTTACTATTGTAATAAAGCGATGTTGGTTATGTAATCATGTCTGTTTAACTGTGTGCACTAGCTTTGATCTGGGACTAGTGCGGTAATACACAGAGGGTCCGGGTTCGGAAATCCGGGGTCCCGACAGAGATGGTATCAGAGCCAATTTGACTGTAGGACGTGACCTAGTTAGAATGGTCGTTAAAAGAAGAACTTCAAAATTTATTTTATAAAATAAAAATTTAATGATGTGCTATCCTTGTCTTTTCTTGTCTTTCTATCCTTACCTTCATCATGGCATTCCCCCTTATCTATCCACTTATTGACTTTTTGGAATGGTAATTATATCCCTTCCCTCTGTAATTTCTATAGATGGATCGATGAGGTTGCGTCTGAAAATCACTTGGAGACCTAGAGTATACGGAAGACAACAAATTTATGGAAAGTACTCTTGTCGGGAAAGCCGTCATAATCAGTGCATATCAAGTTAGGTAATTTGGAGAATTGTTGCTAGAGTGGTATATTTTGGATTTATAATTGACAAGATTGAATAATGTTCGAGAGGATTGAGATAAAAGGTATACTTGTGGATATCAATTGATTATAAATAAATCTAAAAAAGTGTCATCTTTGTGGGTTGAGTAGAGAATAAATACAAAGTTGAACTCGGGGGAGCTAATTAGATCATGGGAAGAGTCTAAACTTTGCCCTGGATTTATTATCTAGGATTGAAAGGAGCAATTGGATGTAAAACAAGATTTTGTTAAAGGGATTAATTGTGATCGTTGGAGAATTAGTATTAAGAGATTGATCTAGTAAAGGGAGAGATTAAAAGATTAGAAGTTGAATTATCATAAACAATTCATGATATCAATTTTGGGTGATTTGGTTGAATCATGAAGAGTAGATGAATTTTGTGGAGTTAATTGATTATCAGAGTTTGGTGGATCTATTGATGATAAGTGGATACTAGTGGAATTCTAAAAGATAATACACTTAGATATCTTGGTGGATTAATTTTATCATTGCAAAGTGGACTTTGATATATCCATTTGAATTGGTGGATTTAATAGATCATTGTTAGATAATTGGATTTTAACTAATGGGATTAACTAGATCATTTAAGGATGCTAAAATGGATAACCTGGAGGATTTAAATTAATTATGGGAGATAGATTGTCCGATAAGAATTAATTGAGGTATTTGAATTCATTCAAAGTTGGTGGAACCAAAATGATGTTAACAAGAGATTGATGTTGGTGGATTAATGAATATTAAATTATTGCTTAAACGATCTTAAAATTGATTAAGCTAGTGTTGGTGGATGGAACCTTCACTAGAGAATAATTGTAGTTCTGTAAAATCATTTACTTCATTAAACTGTTGCCTTCGAAAATAATTAGTAGTAATTGAAATTTAAAATATTGCTTTGTGCAAAAGAACCATATAGCCTTCCTTTGTCAAGCCTTGCATCTATGCATTTTTCCCAAGACTAGCGGAGTACATTTTGTACTCACATGCTACACTTAAAAATAAATCTCAGAGGAAGTTGAAGCTCAAGAAGGCGACTACGACTTCTTCGCGGGTGGATTCGACGAAGGATTCCAGGAGTTCTAGGTCGCGCTTCCCCAGTCAATTGCCTGTGGCGTATTGATGGGTCTTCACCGAGTTTATCTTTTGCTTCCGCTGTGTTTCGTGTGTGCGAGGTCTTGAAACCTCAATTGTAATAATGAGACCTTTCGGTCTGTACTCCTTACTATTGTAATAAAGCGATGTTGGTTATGTAATCATGTCTATTTAACTGTGTGCACTAGCTTTGATCTGGGACTAGTGCAGTAATACACAGAGGGTCCGGGTTCGGAAATCCGGGGTCCCGACAGAGATGGTATCAGAGCCAATTTGACTGTAGGACGTGACCTAGTTAGAATGGTCGTTAAAAGAAGAACTTCAAAATTTATTTTATAAAATAAAAATTTAATAATGTGCTATCCTTGTCTTTTCTTGTCTTTCTATCCTTACCTTCATCATGGCATTCCCCCTTATCTATCCACTTATTGACTTTTTGGAATGGTAATTATATCCCTTCCCTCTGTAATTTCTATAGATGGATCGATGAGGTTGCGTCTGAAAAGCACTTGGAGACCTAGAGTATACGGAAGACAACAAATTTATGGAAAGTACTCTTGTCGGGAAAGCCGTCATAATCAGTGCATATCAAGTTAGGTAATTTGGAGAATTGTTGCTAGAGTGGTATATTTTGGATTTATAATTGACAAGATTGAATAATGTTCGAGAGGATTGAGATAAAAGGTATACTTGTGGATATCAATTGATTATAAATAAATCTAAAAAGTGTCATCTTTGTGGGTTGAGTAGAGAATAAATACAAAGTTGAACTCGGGGGAGCTAATTAAATCATGGGAAGAGTCTAAACTTTGCCCTGGATTTATTATCTAGGATTGAAAGGAGCAATTGGATGTAAAACAAGATTTTGTTAAAGGGATTAATTGTGATCGTTGGAGAATTAGTATTAAGAGATTGATCTAGTAAAGGGAGAGATTAAAAGATTAGAAGTTGAATTATCATAAACAATTCATGATATCAATTTTGGGTGATTTGGTTGAATCATGAAGAGTAGATGAATTTTGTGGAGTTAATTGATTATCAGAGTTTGGTGGATCTATTGATGATAAGTGGATACTAGTGGAATTCTAAAAGATAATACACTTAGATATCTTGGTGGATTAATTTTATCATTGCAAAGTGGATTTTGATATATCCATTTGAATTGGTGGATTTAATAGATCATTGTTAGATAATTGGATTTTAACTAATGGGATTAACTAGATCATTTAAGGATGCTAAAATGGATAACCTGGAGGATTTAAATTAATTATGGGAGATAGATTGTCCGATAAGAATTAATTGAGGTATTTGAATTCATTCAAAGTTGGTGGAACCAAAATGATGTTAACAAGAGATTGATGTTGGTGGATTAATGAATATTAAATTTGGATCCAGATCTGTCTTCATTTCGATCCAGATCTGGCCGGCGCTGAGGAGGCAAGCTAGGCGATTTCAAGCCAATTAATTTGGTGGGCGAAGGCAGAGATTGAGCTTTGAAGCAGAGATTGAGCTTTGAAGATTCATACTTTCCTAGTTGCTCTAGATATGGTTAGTAATGAAATTTATTTTTCTTTGCATTACAATTTAGATGTAAGTAATTGGTGAGTGTTATTGAAGATGGTTTGCAAAATTGTTGGTTATATAATAGCTGTTGTGTTTATAATATGAATTAAGCTAGCAAAGCCTGAATGCATGTGGTATATATATATGTAGTAATAATTGAATAATTTAATTTTTAATACTAAGTTGTTATATATATACATAACGTAGGACCGAAGCTGGATGTATGCCGCGAGCCGTGTGAGTGAAGAGTATATTAATGGCGTGTCTGCTTTTGCAAGAGCTGTCGAGGAGGATATGCTGAATAAAGGGGTGGAATATATGTACTGTCCATGCACTGACTGCGATAATTTAAAGATGTTTAAGAACCGAGGGCAAATTGAAGCGCACTTGATTCGGAGGGGTTTTAAAAAGGGTTATACGTGTTGGACCAGTCATGGCGAAGTCAATGATCATATGCCGCCGGATGACATCGCCGGTGAAGTGAATGATATGCCGCCGGATGATGTCGATTGTGGTTCGGATTCGGATAGGTTGCACGATGACAATCTGGATTAGATGCTTCGCGATGTAGAAGAGAACGACTATGATGAGAGAAAGTATGTTAAATTCCGGGGCTTGATGGAGGACTCGGAGAAACCTTTGTTGACGTGCTGCAGGTCAAAGTACACGAGGTTGTCGGCCGTGCTTGAATTGTTGAAATTGAAGGCAAGCAACGGTTGGTCCGACAAGAGTTTCACGGCGCTGCTAGGTCTTTTAGCGGACATGCTTCCGGAGGGAAATGAGTTGTCTAAAACCACGTATAAAGCCAAGAAGGTTCTTTGTCCGTTGAGAATGGAAGTAGAAAGAATACATCCATGTCCGAACGACTGTATCCTGTACCGTAAAGAGTATGCAAACAAGCATGTATGTCCGGTGTGCAACGCATCCCGATACAAACGTAACAATCAATCAGATGACGGCGAGGGAACAGAGGTGAAGAAAGGACCTCCTGTTAAGGTGGCATGGTATTTTCCTATAATTCCCCATTTGAAAAGGTTTTTTGCAAATCCAAAGGAGGCAAAATTGCTGCATTGGCACTCGGAGGAGCGCAAGAAGGATGGAATGCTAAGACACCTTGCTGATTTCGCCCAGTGGAGAAACATCAATAGGAGTTTTGCATATTTCGGTGCAGAACCAAGAAATATAAGGTTTGGACTGAGTACAGATGGAATGAATCCTTTCAGTAGCATGAACAGCCGACATAGCACATGACCCGTGACTCTCTGCGTCTATAACCTTCCTCCTTGGTTGTGTATGAAGCAAAAGTATATTTTGCTGTCGATACTTATCCAAGGGCCAAAGCAACCTGGGAATGATATCGATGTGTACCTAGCACTGTTGGTGGAAGATCTAAAAGTACTGTGGAATGAAGGGGTACAGGTATGGGATGCATACAAACGAGAGAACTTCACTTTGCGCTCCTTATTGTTCTGCACCATAAATGATTATTCTGCCCTTGCTAACCTATCGGGCCATAGTACAAAAGGTGCCAAAGCTTGTACCCACTGTTTAGATGGCACCGAGAGTATGTGGCTGAGACACTCACGCAAAACTGTCTACATGCGTCACCACCGGTTCCTTCGGAGGGCTCACCCATACCGCAAGATGAAGAAACAATTTGACAGAGAGAAGGAAGATGGTTCAGCTCCAAGGCATTTAAGGGGACACGAGGTTTATGATATGGTTAAGGATTTAGATGTTGTCCTCGGAAAGGGACGTAAATTGAGGGCTCATGAGAAGAACACCTGGAAGAAGAGTTCAATATTTTGGGACTTACCTTATTGGGAGTATCTAGATGTTCGACACTGCATGACGTCATGCACGTAGAAAAGAATGTATGTGACAGCTTGATTGGTCTCTTACTGAACATTCGTAATAAAACAAAGGACGGTGTCAACGCACGGCTTGACTTGGCTGATATGGACATCAGGCCTGAGTTAGCACCGACAATAACAGATAATGGACGAACGTACCTTCCCCTGCGTGTTACACTCTGTCCAAGGCCGAGAAAACAGAACTGTGCCAGTGCTTGCATGGTGTCAAAGTTCTGTCTGATTACTCCGGCAACGTGAAGAAACTTGTTTCGATGCAAGATTTAAAGTTAAATGGCATGAAGTCTCATGATTGTCATGTGCTGATGACACAGATGCTCCCTATTGTAATTAGAAATATTTTGCCGATCAAAGTCCGAGAGACAATCATGAGGCTATGTTATTTCTTTAACACAATTGCTCAGAAGGTCATCGATCCCGAAGGACTAGATGCTCTGCAGGACGAGGTGATGATGACTCTATGTCATCTTGAAATGTATTTCCCTCCTTCATTTTTCGATATCATGGTCCATCTCATTGTTCACGTTGTGTGGGAGATAAAAATGTGCGGGCCTGTATTCCTACGTAGCATGTACCCATTTGAGAGGTTCATGGAAATTCTCAAGTCCTACGTACGGAATCGATCTCGGCCGGAGGGCAACATCGTCGAAGGTTATGCAAGCGAAGAGGTCATTGAGTTTTGTGTCGATTATATGGCTCAGACTCAACCGATAGGTGTGCCTCAATCTCGTCATGAGGGGAGGCTGAAGGGTATCGGAACTATCGGAACTATCGGAACTATCGTCCGATAGGTGTGCCTCAATCTGCAAGCGAAGAGGTCATTGAGTTTTGTGTCGATTATCGGAACTAACCGTATGCTGCAGTTATAGATCTAAGTCTCGCCGCTCTCTCGATCTGTCTCCTCGGACCTCCGTCGCCGCTGCCTCCTCGCACCTCCGTCGCCGCCGTCGCCCTCCTCCTCCCTCGGGCCCGTCGCCGCTGCCTCCTCAAGCCCCTCGTCGACCGCCTCCCCCGAGCCCCTCGCCAGCCGCCTCCCCTGAGCCCATCGCCGGCCGCCTCCCCGAGCCCCTCTCCGTCCACGCCGCCGTCGCCGTATAAGGCAAGGATCCAAAGATCTGCTTCTCTAAATCTTGCCTATGCCTGCTTTGTAGCTGTATGTCATTTTTTGGGTTAACATTAAGTACAATATTATGCCTATGCCTGCTTTGTAGCTGTACATTGGGTTAACATTAAGTACAATATTATGCATATGCCTGCTTTGTAGCTGTACATTGTGTTAACATTAAGTACAATATTAAGGCACATTGTGTTAAGATTAAGTACAGGGGATCTCTTATGGATTCATTTGCCCTGCAGAAACAATATTATGCCTATGCCTGCTTTGTAGCTGTATGTCATTTTTTGGGGATGGATACCCAGCTATTTGTGCTTTGCACATATTACATTGATTTCAATTGATCGAAGTTGTTAAAAGTGTGTTGTGAATAGAGATCTTGTTTACTGTAGTAGCATAGTTTGCTATTTGGTTTATTTTGTAATGTTCATTTCTTGTAGTAAATTGTCTTTTGCTTGTTGTGAGTGTTAGTATATAGTATTAGCAACTAAAATAGGTGCTAAGATAGGCACATCACCGCCTCTCTCTGTCCACATCACCCCCTCCCTTCTCCCCCTCCCCTCTACTCCTCTCCTCTCTTCCTAACATTGAGCACTTTCTTATCTTATGGTATAGCACTTTCTTATCTTATCCTAATAGACCCACAAATTGAGCAACATGTCATCCGCACATTCTTCAACATCATCGCCGGATGCGTCCGCTCCAAATTCAAAACGCCGAGGAAGAGGGCTATCGAAGAAGCCTGAGGGTCGATTTACCATCACAGAGGTCGATGGATCTGGGACCCCTCTCTGTCCTCCCAAAGCAGTAAGCACATTCCGAAGAATGGTCGGAATAGTTGCATGAGAATGAATTGATATCACATTCAATTCGTGGAAGAGCGTGCCTGAGACTCGGAAACGTGAGCTGCTGACCGAAATTTTGGCATCGTTCGAGATCCCAGAAGAACACCAAGACATCGTGCAACGACAAACCTTGCTAGCGGCGTGCAAAGCATGGAAGAACTTCAACAGCACGCTTGTCAAGAAATACATGGAGACAGACACAACGCCTTTTCATAAATACCCATTCCTGGAACCACAATGGGAAGAGTTCAAGGTGATGAAGACGACCGAAGATTTCAAAAGTACAAGTGCGTCGCACAAGACCCTCCAGGCAAAAAACACACACCCCCACAGACTTGGCACAGCTGGGTATGCGGGTAAAATCCCGCAGTGGGGGAGGGAGGATGACCTGGCAGCCCTGCAGGACATCGCCCCGCCATTTGCCAATATCCCGGATGACCGCGCTCGAAATTGGATTAGAGCAAAGTCATCTACAACAACATCGGGGGACGTCTCCTTTCGAAACCTTGCAGACCAGCAAGTGTCCCAGCGCCAGGTAAGATATCGATCGAACTACGTAGCTTGTAATTACTCCACAACTTCGTACGAAGTGAAATGACATGTTGTGCTCTTGCAGGAAGAGCTGAGTTTTGAATCTACCCTGGGATCATTCTAGGGAACAAGCGAGAATGATATGTTCTCCGCGGCCCTGGAAACAAAGAGCACCCGGGCCGTACGAGAGGCCTTAGGCTTTACGTTCCTTGGAAACATGGTTTCCAAGATGACTCCGAAATGTATCGGCGTAGGAAGAGAACCAAAGTCGAGCGTGAGGAGCGGCTACGAGAAGAGATCAAGGCACCTCTTAGAGAGGAGCTAAGAGATGAGCTGGCTGATTATGTCAGAGATGAGGTGCGGAAACATACAAAAAGTCAGCAGGCCACCGCCACCGCCGCTCTTGTGCTAGCTAGCCCTCACAATCGTCCGAGTAGTTGCGCGTCCAATCTGACGGAAAGCGAGGCCAGATTTCCTGTGGACGACATCCAGGTAATAATTATTATCTCTCGAATGCTTGCTCCATTGATAGGTCTATTGGAGTAGCTAATTTTGTATCGTTATGTATGAGCCTACGAAGTGCAGGCTCCAAGTGAGATATGTGTAACATCCCAAAATTTGGCTTTCTGGAAAAATTTAAATTCAAATTAACTATTTTAAAGTAATTGGATTTTACTTGCCTTTTATTTGATTTTCTGGATTTTATTTCAAAATTTAAAGCAAGAAAATGTATTTTAAATATTTTATTAAAGCCAAAAAAGAAAAATTATATTTTTCCTAGCCTTTCCTAAATTTTTAAATATTATTTGAGAATTTTCTAAAATTTAAAATCAATTTTCAAAGCTAAAAAGTATTTTATAAAATTATTAAATTCAAATCTGAAATTAAAAATATTTTTACTAAGTCTGAAATAATTCCAGGAATATTGTATGATTTTTCTGGAATTTTTAGACATTAAATATTATTTTTCAAAGTATTTATAAAGTTTCTAGCATTTGTTGAAATTTATTCCGAAAATAAAAATCAAATTAATCATATCCCGCCATGTGTCGCTCTCAGATTAAATCAATCTCTCTCCACGTTTTAATCCTAGCCACACATGATCACTTACCCCTTCATAAAATCCAAGAGCCATGAAACATCCACTTGCCACATGTCGCAAATCTGACGGCCCGTACCCCTTCACTTCCTCCCTCTCTCTATTACACATGGACCCCACATGTCATATGTTTCTTCAACCTCTTCTTCTTCCTCCTCCCACTCTCTCTCCTCCACCATGAATGACAATTAGAGCTCTTGAAACTCCGCTGTTTCTCCCCCTTAACTCTCGATTAAAACATGGAAACGGACGCCCTAATCACCCTCATCAATCTCCCGGCCGTTTCCCATCCTTTAATCCACTAAAAACCAAAATCTCTTCCCCTCCCTTCTCTTTCTATAAATTGGCTCCCCACCACCATTCTTCCCTTTCCTCCCTCCTATTCGGCCGGCCCTCACCTCCCACCCTCCCGCCACCGTGCGCCACCCCCCCCCCCCCCCCCGCCACCGTGCGCCACCCCCTACCGGTCGCCGCCGCCGCTCGGCCGTCTCCCGCCGTCGCCCTGCAGCCCACCGCCGCCACCACCGCCTCCCGCCGACGCCGGCCACTCCGGGCAACCACGCCGCCTCCGGTAAGCCGCGCCGCCGCCCCGGCCACCCCGCCGCCGTTCGCCGCCCCGTCTCCGGCCGCCGGCTGCCGGCGAGGTCGCCTCCCGTGCGCGCCCCCGCGTACCTCCACGGTTCCTTCTCTAATCATATTCATTCATGTTTATTTGGTATTGTTGTTGTTCTTTTGTCAAGAAACAACAAGTGGCCACTTGGCTAGTGGATGCATGTTAGTGCATGCATGCATGAGGTTGTGAGTTCAATTCCAGGGCAAGGCAATTTTCGGTTTGGGCTTGCCAAAATTTTTGTTAGCCAAAGACAACCGGGCCCCACGTGTCATACACTCCAAAATATCCCAAAAATCAGCCAAAATAAGATTCCAGAGAATATTCTCTCGTTTTGCATTTTCTGGAATTTCCAAACCGATCAAACTTCCAATCGCTCGTTCTCCCTCGTCCGAACTCCGAATCCAGTTATTCAAATTTCTAAATTTGTCTAAAATAATAATCTAAGTTGCAGTATATATTTTATATTTTTTTATTTTATTTGCATTTATTTATTTGTTTTTTTGTTATTTCGCGCGTAGAAATCGACGTTGCCGAAGTGTTTGTCGAGTCGCAGCAAGAAGAACCAAACCACGCTCAAGAAGGCAAGTCTCCTTTGATCATCTTGAACCTATGATTTTGAAATGTTTTAATTATTTCAAATTATGTGCATTGCTATTTATATAAAATATTAGTTCAAATCTTAAGGCATTAGTTATATCCAACCTTGTAATGCCCTCACTTGAAGTTGATTGCCATGTACCTTTGCAACCCTAGAAATTCCTTTGACTCAGTAATGAGAGTAATATATTTAATTGTCGAAATTAGAATTATAGAACAATGCTTAGCCATGCTATTGAATACCTCATAAATCTTGCAAATGGGAAATTATGAATTATTGTAATACCCTTGTTTTTATAAATTTAGTGGTAATTGGAGTTGCCACTGTTCTTTTAAAATAAAAATGAAATGTGAAAATTGGTTTAGATTAGGGTGGATGGTTGGTTTGGGTTGGTGCAGTAAGCACGAGATCTTGTTAAGTGTATGTTCCACCCTAGTCAATTAAGGACCGACGCTTGTATTTGTCCAGACTGAGCATTAACCGTACAACCACAAGTCTATATGGGTACGATCTAGCTGACTAACTTACGATAGTCTAGTTTAGGTGCCACCAGTGGAAAGTGGGTGCCAGGGATGAACTGGTTATTCACAGTGAGGGACAGGGATTTACTGTACTCATATGGCGCAAGAGGGGGCTTCGGTTCGGGCAGTTAGCCTACCTGCGGTGAAACCTCAGCGGGTGGTATCTAGCTAGATTAGAGTAAGGTAAAGGCTTTGTGATATTTTATCTGAGTCTCATGCCAAAGGAAGCGTGTTGACTTTTAGGATAAATTATCTCTTGTGGGTAAAGTTGTACAACCTTTGCAGAGTGTAAAACTATTCGAATAGCCGTGCCCACGGTCAAGGGCGGGCAAGGAATGCATTCACATGGTAGATTTCTGGTTTTGTTTTAAAATCAAAAGTTTTGTATTCCGAGAGTGGAGGGAACTCTCGGAAGGGTATCCTGGCAGTTGGAGCCAGAGAGCGTGGATGTAACCCGCAGCATTAAACTTGTTCAAGTTGTTTAAGCTAGTGTTGGTAGATGGAACCTTCAGTATAGAATTATTGATAGTTTCTGTTAAAACATTTACTTTATTAAATGGTTGCCTTCGAAAATAATTAGTAGTAATTGAAATTTTAAAATATTGCTTTGTGCAAAAGAACCATATAGCCTTCCTTTGTCAAGCCTTGCATCTATGCATTTTTCCCAAGACTTGCGGAGTACTTTATGTACTCAAATGCTACACTCAAAAATGATATTCAGAAGAGTATGAAGCTCAAGAAGGCGACTACGACTTCTTCGCGGGTGGATTCGACGAAAGATTCCAGGAGTTCTAGGTCGCGCTTCCCCAGTCAATTGCCTGTGGCGTATTGATGGATCTTAACCGAGTTTATCTTTTGCTTCCGCTGTGTTTCGTGTGTGCGAGGTCTTGAAACCTCAATTGTAATAATGAGACCTTTCGGTCTGTACTCTTTAATATTGTAATAAAGCGTTGCTGGTTATGTATTCATTTCTGTTTAACTGTGTGCACTAGTTTTGATCTGGGACTAGTGCAGTAATACACAGAGGGTCCGGGTTCGGAAATCCGGGGTCCCGACAGAGATGGTATCAGAGCCAATTTGACTGTAGGACGTGACCTAGTTAGAATGGTCGTTAAAAAAAAGAGCTTCAAAATTTATTTTACAAAATAAAAATTTAATGATGTGCTATCCTTATCTTTTCTTGTCTTTCTATCCTTACCTTCGTCATGGCATTCTCCCTTATCAATCTGCTTATTTCCTTTTTGGAATGGTAATTGTACCCCTTCCCTTTGTAATTTCTATAGACGGCTCAGTAAGGTTGCGTCTAAGAAGCATTTGGAGAAGCTCGTCATCATGAAGGAGCAAGGACTAGCTCTTTAGTTTCAATACCCAAGTAAAGTCTTACGATTTTAGAACGCTTATATATTACTTGCTTGTGTGTTAGGTGGACTGTACCAAGTCTTTGTATACTTGTAGTACAGTCGTCCTTAAAAACTATTTTGATTTCAAGCTAAGTTTCTTCTAAGTCGTTGTTTGCTTCTCTTTTGTGTGTTTGTTCGGGATGTTGTTTAGTCATTCCCCCTGATCTCTTACCTGTGCTACTTCCCTCTTATCTTTTGCTAACCCCAGTTACCGCAATAGTGCAAGCTCCAATTCTTTCACCGCAGTCCAAGTTTGGAGAATTCTTGGAGACCTAGAGTATATGGAAGACAACAAATTTATGGAAAGTACTCTTGTCGGGAAAGCTGTCATAATCAGTGCATGTCAAGTTCGGCAATTTGGAGAATTGTTGCTAGAGTGATATATTTTGGATTTATAATTGACAAGATTGAATAATGTTCGAGTGGATTGAGATAAAAGGTATATTTGTGGATACCAATTGATTATAAATAAATCTAAAGAGTGTCATCTTTGTGGATTGACTAGAGAATAAATACAAAGTTGAACTTGGGGAAGCTAATTAGATCATGGGAAGAGTCTAAACTTTGCCTTGGATTTATTATCTAGGATTGAAAGGAGTAGTTGGATGTAAAACAAGATTTTGTTGGAGGGATTATTTGTGATTGTTGGAGAATTAGTATTAAGAGATTGATCTAGTAAAGGGAGAGATTAAAAGATTAAGAAGTTGAATTATCATAAACAATTCATGATATCAATTTTGGGTGATTTGGTTTAATCATGAAGAGTAGATGAATTTTTGGAGTTAATTGATTATCAGAGTTTGGTGGACCTATTGATGATAAGTGGATACTAGTGGAATTCCAGAAGATAATACCCTTAGATATCTTGGTGGATTAATTTTATCATTGCAAAGTGGACTTTGATATGACAATTTGAATTTGGTGGATTTAATAGATCATTGCTAGATAATTGGATTTTAACTAATGGGATTAACTAGATCATTTAAGAATGTTCAAATGGATAACCTGGAGGATTTAAATTAATTATGGGAGATAGATGGTCCAATGAGAATTAATTGAGAGATTGTCCGATAAGAATTAATTGAGTTCATTCAAATTGGTGGAACCAAAATGATGATTATGAAGAGAATGATGTTGGTGGATTAATGAATATTAAATTATGGCTTAGATGATCTTAAAATTGATTGATGATTACTAAAAGGTTGGATTAATTTTATATTATTTGATCAAAGTTATGGATCTGTCGGATTAGATAATGATCATAAAAACAATTGGTGGAAATCACAAACTACAATGTTATTGGATTCTTGTTAGAAAAATTCTATGGTTTGACGTCGATTCAAATTAGAGCAGAGAGAGTAAAAGTTAATGAGATTACTTGTCGAAATCAATAAGGTGCATTTGTGGTATATGATTTTGGAATCAAGAATTTTTGAAGAGTTGAAATAATCATGTCCTTCTCGGATGAACACTTGTGGAAGTTAAGCCCTTTTGGTGGAATACTGAATTAATCGATATGATAAGGGCAATTGAAGTTAACCCAAAGCTTGCAGGCGACTAAAGATGTACCAATCCGATTTGTTGTTGTCTTCCATATTTCTCAGTTAAAGGAATACCTCAGAGCATTGAACAACAAGATAGAATCATGAAGGAAGCTGAATGCCGCGCAAGAAGCATGACCATAAAGTTCCACAAAGTACAGTAGAGCAACCATTCGAAGTCAAGCAACTTGGGAGCGTGAAGAGTACCTAAGAGCCGAGTTTCCCTCTCCTTTCTCTTTTCCAGTCCGTCCGAATCTCGGGGTCGAGATTCTCTCTAAGGGGGTAGGTTTGTAACATCCCAAAATTTGGCTTTCTGGAAAAATTTAAATTCAAATTAACTATTTTAAAGTAATTGGATTTTACTTGGCTTTTATTTGATTTTCTGGATTTTATTTCAAAATTTAAAGCAAGAAAATGTATTTTAAATATTTTATTAAAGCCAAAAAGGAAAAATTATATTTTTCCTAGCCTTTCCTAAATTTTTAAATATTATTTGCCAATTTTTTGAAATTTAAAATCAATTTTCGAAGCTAAAAAGTATTTTATAAAATTATTAAATTCAAATCTGAAATTAAAAATATTTTTACTAAGTCTAAAATAATTCGAAGAATATTGTATGATTTTTCTGGAATTTTTAGACATTAAATATTATTTTTCGAAGTATTTATAAAGTTTCTAGTATTTGCTGAAATTTATTCCGAAAATAAAAAATCAAATTAATCCTATCCCGCCATGTGTCGCTCTCAGATTAAATCAATCTCTCTCCACGTTTTAATCCTAGCTACACATGATCACTTACCCCTTCATAAAATCCAAGAGCCATGAAACATCCACTTGCCACGTGTCGCAAATCTGACGGCCCGTACCCCTTCACTTCCTCCCTCTCTCTATTACACATGGACCCCACATGTCATATGTTTCTTCAACCTCTTCTTCTTCCTCCTCCCACTCTCTCTCCTCCACCATGAATGACAATTAGAGCTCTTGAAACTCCGTCGTTTCTCCCCCTTAACTCCCGATTAAAACATGGAAACGGACGCCCTAATCACCCTCATCAATCTCCCGGCCGTTTCCCATCCTTTAATCCACTAAAAACCGAAATCTCTTCCCCTCCCTTCTCTTTCTATAAATTGGCTCCCCACCACCATTCTTCCCTTTCCTCCCTCCTATTCGGCCGGCCCTCACCTCCCACCTCTCCCGCCACCGTGCACCACCCCCTACCGGTCGCCGCCGCCGCTCGGCCGTCTCCCGCCGTCGCCCTGTAGCCCGCCACCGCCTCCCGCCGCCGCCGGCCACTCCGGGCAACCCCACCGCCTCCGAAGCCGCGCCGCCGCCCCGGCCACCCCGCCGCCGTTCGCCGCCCCGCCTCCAGCCGCCGGCCGCCGGCGAGGTCGCCTCCCGTGCGCGCCCCCGCGTACCTCCATGGTTCCTTCTCTAATCATATTCATTCATGTGTATTTGGTATTGTTGTTGTTGTTGTTTTGTCAAGAAACAACAAGTGGCCACTTGGCTAGTGGATGCATGTTAGTGCATGCATGCATGAGGGTGTGAGTTCAATTCCAGGGCAATGCAATTTTCGGTTTGGGCTTGCCAAAATTTTTGTTAGCCAAAGGCAACCGGGCCCCACATGTCATACACTCCAAAATATCCCAAAAATCAGCCAAAATAAGATTCCAGAGAATATTCCCTCGTTTTGCATTTTCTGGAATTTCCAAACCGATCAAACTTCCAATCGCTCGTTCTCCCTCGTCCGAACTCCGAATCCAGTGATTCAAATTTCTAAATTTGTATAAAATCATAATCTAAGTTGAAATATATATTTTATATTTTTGTGATTTTATTTGCATTTATTTATTTGTTTTTTTTTTGTTATTTCGCGCGTAGAAACCGACGTTGCGAAGTGTTTGTCGAGTCGCAGTAAGAAGAACCAAACCACGCTCAAGAAGGCAAGTCTCCTTTGATCATCTTGAACCTATGATTTTGAAATGTTTTAATTATTTCAAATTATGTGCATTGCTATTTATATAAAATATTAGTTCAAATCTTAAGGCATTAGTTATATCCAACCTTGTTATGCCCTCACTTGAAGTTGATTGCCATGTACCTTTGCAACCCTAGAAATTCCTTTGACTCAGTAATGAGAGTAATATATTTAATTGTTGAAATTAGAATGATAGAACAATGCTTAGCCATGCTATTGAATACCTCATAAATCTTGCAAATGGGAAATTATGAATTATTGTAATACCCTTGTTTTTATAAATTTAGTGGTAATTGGAGTTGCTACTGTTCTTTTAAAATAAAAATGAAATGTGGAAATTGGTTTAGATTAGGGTGGATGGTTGGTTTGGGTTGGTGCAGCAAGCACGAGATCTTGTTAAGTGTATGTTCCACCCTAGTCAATTAAGGACCGATGCTTGTGTTTGTCCAGACTGAGCATTAACCGTACAACCACAAGTCTATATGGGTACGACCTAGCTGACTAACTTACGATAGTCTAGTTTAGGTGCCACCAGTGGAAAGTGGGTGCCAGGGATGGACTGGTTATTCACAGTGAGGGACAGAGATTTACTGTACTCATATGGCGCAAGAGGGGCTTCGGTTCGGGCAGTTAGCCTACCTGCGGTGAAACCTCAGCGGGTGGTATCTAGCTAGATTAGAGTAAGGTAAAGGCTTTGTGATATTTTATCTGAGTCTCATGCCAAAGGAAGCGTGTTGACTTTTAGGATAAATTATCTCTTGTGGGTAAAGTTGTACAACCTCTGTAAAGTGTAAAACTATTCGAATAGCCGTGCCCACGGTCAAGGGCGGGCAAGGAATGCATTCACATGGTAGATTTCTGGTTTGTTTTAAAATCAAAAGTTTTGTATTCCGAGAGTGGAGGGAACTCTCGGAAGGGTATCCTGGCAGTTGGAGCCAAAGAGGGTGGATGTAACCCGCAGTATTAAACTTGTTCAAGTTGTTTAAGCTAGTGTTTGTAGATGGAACCTTCACTATAGAATTATTGATAGTTTCTGTTAAAACATTTACTTTATTAAATGGTTGCCTTCAAAAATAATTAGTAGTAATTGAAATTTTAAAATATTGTTTTGTGCGAAAGAACCATATAGCCTTCCTTTGTCAAGCCTTGCATCTATGCATTTTTCCCAAGACTTGCGGAGTACTTTATGTACTCACATGCTACACTCAAAAATAATATTCAGAAGAGTATGAAGCTCAAGAAGGCGACTACGACTTCTTCGCGGGTGGATTCGACGAAAGATTCCAGGACTTCTAGGTCGCGCTTCCCCAGTCAATTGCCTGTGGCGTATTGATGGGTCTTCACCGAGTTTATCTTTTGCTTCCGCTGTGTTTCGTGTGTGCGAGGTCTTGAAACCTCAATTGTAATAATGAGACCTTTCGGTCTGTACTCTTTAATATTGTAATAAAGCGTTGCTGGTTATGTATTTATTTCTGTTTAACTGTGTGCGCTAGCTTTGATCTGGGACTAGTGCAGTAATACACAGAGGGTTCGGGTTCGGAAATCCGGGGTCCCGACAATATGCCTCCGTTCTCTTGTACGCTGCTTGGGGCCAGACATATCTGTCTGCTATCGGGGCTATAGTGCACGGTCAAGCTTTAGCACCAGGCTACGCAAAAGTTAATGTGGATGGTGTGCATGTCAATTTTGAGGTCGTCCCGCTACCGAAGCCCCCCAACGACGAGATCGTGACTCTAGGGCAGGCCATTGGAACATTCATCCAGTGGCCCAAAAGCGACATCTCCCTAGAGGCTTCTTCACAGGTGGCCGGACCAGAAGGGCAGTGCCAACCAGAGCTAAATGCACTGGTGCTATCTCCACAAGGGCAGTGTGAACCAGAGCTACCTACACCAGTGCTATCTCCACGGGTGCTATTCTCGCCAAAGCAACTTGCACCGATGCTACCATTACAGTCGACTACCATTAAGTCGACCTACAGTCGAGGCAGTGGCCAGGGTAAATCAAAAACGAAGGATGATGATGATATCCTGTACCTGCCATTGGCCCGCAAATTCGTGCTAGGCGAGCCGATAATAATCCCGGAAGAGCACCTCGTAACCGTAGGACTTGGTTGCCAAACATTACACGCTTGGTATATGGAACAGTCCAATAAGCCAGGGGCAGAACGGCACTCAGGTATCACTGTCAAATTCAGGCGGGATCATTTCCAGCACGAATTTCAGGAATGTGTCTTCACGGTGACCTTTGACGATATATTTGGTCTTTTCACGTTCAACGCTCTCGACGTCTCACTCGTTCGATGCTGGACGCTGTAAGTCTGTACAATCACAGTCTCTGTTCATGTAATACCGATATATGTCACAATTTGTTGCTTTTCTGTGTATATATATAGATTTATGCTGACCCAAGCTAGATCATCGAAATCACCAATTGGTTTCCTGGACCCACTCTTAGTCGCCATTGATACCATCAACGAGAATGCATCCTTCGTCGAGAGCTATATTACATCATCACTACTGGCTCACCGCGATAAGGAATTTGTTCTTATGTCATACAATTAGCACTTCCATTGGATTTTAATTGTAATTATACCAAAATGGAACAAGGCTATATACCTTGATTCTTTAAGTAAAAACAAATCCAAGTACACAGCTATCGTCCAAATACTCGATAGGTAAAGTACATTTTCTCCATACATAACTACATTATACTCTTTCTTTCCTTCCGAATGACTAATCTAACTTTTTCAAAAAACGAAGGTCGTTCGCCACATATGTTGCACAAACATGTGGCTCGACGACAAGGGCCAAGCCCTTGAAACATATTCGCAATTTTCGGGTATTCGCTAGCTACATATTAATTGATCCTATAAAATACTTAGTAGTAATGCCTCTTGATTTAACACATTCTATTTTTTGCTGTGCCACCAGCAGCAGCCGGGCAACACATGTGGATTCTACGTTTGCCACCATATGAGACTACTCCTTGATTCCTCGAAGATCACCAATTCTAACGTTTGTCAATTTTCCCACATTTATTTCATACTTGTCAGGTTATATATGTACGCGTATTGATATTCCTATCCACAGCCTGCGCCCATCTCTACAATTGCATTGAAACAGCCGGACCTTGCAAAAATTCGAGGAGAGTGCGCCTGGTTTTTGTGGTCTAAAGTCATAAGATCAGATGGAGAGTTCTCGTGAAAGGAACAGAACTTGTCAGCTGCACAAGCAATACTTGAATGGCAATCATGCACCATCCAAGTATAGCTTGTGCAGCCTGACAAGTTCGTTGATTATGGATCTGTTCTTTTTGCGAGATCTCGATTCCGGAGAGATAGAGCAATAAAAAATGCAATGTTACCATCTAAGTGCAAATGTAATGTAGATCCTTTGTAATTGTGTATTTGTTAATGGATATTTTATTTCATTTCAATTAATTGATTTGCGAAATGGATGCTTTATGTTTGTGAAATGAAGTGCGATGTGAATTGGATGTTTTATGTTTGTGAAATGAATTGAGATGTGAATTGGATATTTTATGTTTCTGAAATGAATTGAGATGTGAATTGTATGTATACATGTACATCTTTATCTGTTTGTTTCAGAGGGCATGGCTAGCATTTCCTGAGGCTAGCCAATAAACAGAAATAGATTTAGGGGTAGAAAAGAATATCACAGACGGTTTTTAGTTACAAACCGTCTGTGATAGGTGATAATCACAGACGGTTTGTAAGTAAAAACCGTCTGTGATTATCACCTATCACAGACGGTTTTTAACTAAAAACCGTCTGTGATAACCTTCGATTATCACTGACCCATAAATTCAGACGGTTCAGAAAACCGTCTGTGATGACGTTTCTGAATCGTCTGTAATACGGTTTTCTGTACTAGTGTGTAGAGAATAGCAAATAAACATGTATATTTATTAGAGGTATAAAGAGAATATCATACTAATTTTATATTGAAACATTAAATATGTTATATATTTATAGATAAAAATATTCAAAAAATACATCCCATAAATTTAAACGGATGGAGTACTTTTGTAACATTGGGTCCATAGCGTAATCCAGCCAATCTTTTGTCCTATTAATTGATCAACAGGGCATCATCTCAAAAAAAATGTGATCAACAGAGCTCATGCCTTTACTGTAAAAAAATTAGTGAATCTTTATTAGAAAAACGACACAAATCGCCCATATACTGCTTTGTCAACGCCTTGGGACGATGGAGAGAATAGGGAGGAAACGGCGAATATGCAGCACCAGTGTCTTATCCACCGCAGTGCGCATCCAATCCAACGGCACTAGAATATGCTCAGTCACTCGCCGTCGCAGATCAATAGGTACATACCAAATCAGGAAGTACGCTCGCGCCCGCCAATGGCGGCCGACCGCCTCCCCTTCCCGGCCCGAGCGCGCGATGGTGCCATCCAGCTCGGGAATCCGAGCCCCCTATGCCACGGAGACATCGGATAAGGCTGTCTTATCCTCTAGCTATATTAAATAAGTAAAATCATAAATAAAACATAAGGTAAAAAGAGATAGTATGTTATTTCTTATGCAAGAAACGATTTAAACTCGTAAACCAACGTAAATAATGAGAAAGTGTGAGGCAGGAAGTTATAGTGAAAATAATATAAAATAGTTAGAGGAATAATTTATTGTTGAAGAGATTGTTTCTAATACTATCTTTAGTTAAGGTGAAAATCTTAAAAACAAGCTTAAGAGAGTACATGTCCTAAGTTTATAAACTGCATCGTGGATATATGGCCGCCAATAGCGTTCAAACACACGACATGTGATCGCAAAAGCTAATGGCATCTCACAGATATCTCTGTCGACGTGGATACGGTCTCAAGATGTAACATCCACCTCTAATTTTTACCCTAAGAGATCTATAAAACCTAATAAAATTATATTCTTATAAAAATATTTTTAACTATTATTTTTATATGTCTAATCTAAATATTAAAAAAGATATTGATAGCTCAAGTTTAAAAATTTTGAATGTATATAACTCAAAACGATGTTCTCCTAGGGCTAGAGGAGTAGTTGGTAGCTTGGCTTGGAGAAAGATGGCCCGCAAGAAAAGGTGTCGGTTTCAACACATCGTTGAGTGTGTTCTTTTGACGGTAGCTTACGATTTTTTTATCTTAACATAAATGTGTGTGTGAATAAATTGAATATCGATAAATCACTTAAAAAAGCTTGTTCTAAAAACCGTTTTAAAATAGAGAGAAAAAACCGTTTCATTTGATTGTTAAAAAATATATAGGGGACAAGTGAAGGTCAGACGGACAGTACGATATCAGTCCATGCTAACCTGTGCTGTGTTGTGCCTTGTTGGTTGGCCACATTAGCTTCTGCTACTTCATGCAGCACTGCATGCATCATGCTGGCCCAAAAGGTTGCAAATATCTCAAGTAGTTTTCATGCATCTAAGATACATTGGGCTCTACCATGGACAAAGGGAAGGGAAGAAATACATTTCCATTTTCCACATGTTCCACCTTCACCATTGATTAAATTGAAAATGGCAAATTTACTCATACTATTCCTCCTTGTTCCAAAAAGGAAAAGACCGTAAACTATTCTTGCCATTTGATCACAATGGAAGCAAGCAACATGTTTACACATGCAATACACATGCAATGCACTTCAAGCTGTCTCAGGTATTTGCATTATATGTAGAGAAACAAAACCAAAATGCAACTCTATGTAAACATAAAATACCCCTCTCCAAAACCGCCAATACACGGAGGTAGGAGGAAGTCACTGTCGGCGTCTCCCTCGACCATACAAAGCTACAAACAACAAAAGCAAGCAGTTTGTGCAATGTTTGGTCCAGCATCGACTTTCTTTTTTCTAGAAGCCATTTCAGGAGCTTCTGGTTTTGAATGTCATGCCTTGGTTTTGTCTATACATGCTTAGAAAGCTACACACAACAAGAGAATTAGAATGGGGTGACTTGAATTAATTGGCTTCCAAATCAGAGTGAACCGAAGCTACCCAAAAAAAGGCACGGAATGGAATGGAAACATAGGATGGACTTTCTCTCCTCATCCTCATGATTATGTTGTCATTCAAAGTAGGGGCGGAGACCAGTTAGACCAACCGGTGTCATAAGACATTAGGTCCAAAAAAAATTTAGCCTATATCATCACCTCTGGCCCATGTGTGAACCTCTGCCTAAACTCGATGCACTCAGTCCCTTCCTTGAAGCCTAACGAAGCAAGTGCTCAAAAGCCACGAACAACACATGAGGAGTCCCTGCTATCCCTCGGCCTATGAGGCAATTGCAACATGTCGAATCAACCCTTGAGCTAGTCTAAGAGGGAGGACCGCAATAGGCCACATCGTGCATTCGTTCCATCCCGAAGCTCGTTGCTTTGCAACAACCCTCGACACATGATCATCTTGCGCAGTCGGCTAGGAGGTGCACACCACGCCCGCCACACGGCCACACTCAGCAAGATAGCGATCGGTCACAGGAAAATGAAAGAAATCGGCACCGCCGGCCATCCTTACCTGCCATCTCGCCGTGGTGCCACCTAGTCTCCATTGCCTCACCCCCTTGTTGGTGGAAGAAGCTTAGGACCACCCATCAATATTTACTTTGCTTTAAAATTCTTTCAATTCTTCCAATTTTTCGAGAACAGAGGCTAAATTTGTGAGTTATGATTCTAATGTGACCATTTTTTTTGTTGATTTTTGTCTAATTGTGATAATGATCCATGCACTCATATTGGACCAAGCTTTAGATTTGACTACAATATCAAATAAGTAAGCCATTGGACGTAATTTTCCACTACATTGTTCTTAAACTATTAAACATACTAATATCTAAAGGCCATCGAGGTCGGATGATGTATTTTACCAATGTTAACTAACTTTTGTCTATGATTTTACCCTTATTTCCTTTACTTTGTTACAACTAACTAATATTATTAGTGGGTTTCTTCGTTTGGTAAGCATTTTAAACACAACTTCTTTATCATCATATATTGCCATTAGTTATGCTGTGAAGCTAAAAATTACCAAACATATTATTATTTAGCATAATGTTGCTTCAAAATTATATATGTTGTTACATACGTGGTAAAGTAGTGAACTCCGATCATGTTAAAACTTTGATCCAAGAGAAAGCGCACACATTGTAAATAATCTTAGAGATTACGGGAGAATTTCTGAATTTCTCTATTCTCTTACTTGCTCCCCTTTTTCTTTCTTTTCTCTTCTCTTACAAAACTGGCTATAAGCCTCCTCAATATATAGACTAATAATCTCCTACTAGCATACGTATTCGGACTTTAAGTTGGACACAACTTCAACTTGAGTTACACACGGAAAACGGACTCTACTACGCCTTGAACTCTAAGTCAAGATTATTTCTAACAATCTCCCCCTTAATTTTGACTTGACATACTCTAGTTTTAATATCAATGCATTATGAATTGCCAGCCACGCCTCCACATGAAGTGTTCTACATGCAAGCTACATGTAGGAACTCAACTTAGCTGGCACAGGTTCATCCGGATGTAAAGATTGTAAAACATTGAGGCAGTCGGTCTTAACTATGACTTACTAAACTCATACTTGACATAGAACGGTGACACATCTCCTTAACGTTCTGATTTCTTTTCACCTTACTTGAGTTTGGATGGCGACACATCTTCTCGACGTTCTTGACTCAATTCACCATCAGAGCACTGTTGATTCATCATCACTGAGCGCTTCAGCAACAAATGTTTTCTTCATCTTCAGCTTGGGGTATTCTGAAGTAAAGTATCCATAATCGTTATAATTATAACACCTCATCGAACAGTTCGAGCTTGCCTCCTTGCACGGAGACGGATATTGACGAACACTTCCTGGACGCGCTTCACGGCGCCACGTTCAGGCATCTGGGAGACATGGACGAGCCCCTCGTGGCCACGTGCGCCGTCAAGTCAGACGAAGCACCCGGCGTCCACCACCCGGTTGACCCTCCACGTGTCCTGATCGACGTCCCACACAAGATAGAAGATCCACTTGGACCAGCAGTCTTTGAGTCGTTTCTTCGCACATTGCTGCACGTCGTTGAAGACTAGTTTCGTGCCGTGGCTATGGTCCGGTAGGAGCTCCGGTGCCGATGACATCGGTAGGCGTAGTAGTCCGAGAGCATGACGGCCACCTCGCGGTTGTCGCCAGCTAACACCTCGCCAAGCCACAGGTCGCACATCGCAGCTCTGGTACCACTTGTTAAAATTTTGATCCAGAAAAAAACACACACATTGCAAATAATCTAAGAGAATACAGTAAAATTTCTGAATTTCTCTATTCTTTTACTTGCTCTTCTTTTTCTTTTTTTCTCTTACAAAACTGGCTACAAACCTACTCAATATATAGGCTAATAATCTCATACTAGCATACGTATTCAGACTTCAAGTTAGACACAACTTTAACTTGAGTTACACACAGAGACGCTCTACTACGTCTTGAACTCTAAGTTAAGATTATTTCTAACAGATCGTTTTTGTTCTAATTGTCTCTGATTCAAACGGATGGCAACCTAACTTAAGACAGGAAAACTCAGATGTTTTCTCACCAATTCTGTCTATTACAAGTTTACAACCCCAAGAACTCACGGCCCTGACCAAGAATAGTTCAATAAGTATATTCTTTAATTATGAAAGGATATCATGGTGCCACATAGATAAAAGTATCCAGTTCCATCTCAATAACAGCAAAGGAGAACTCTTCCATGTGTATATATATTACAGCGCATTCCAAAAACTACCTAAATCAAAAGCCCCAAGCCATCCCAAATGCAGAAAAAAAACTCTAGGTTGTTTCAAATGGCACCAGAGAGGCGAAAAACCACTCTCTGCTTCTCTATTATCTACAAGTACTAGCAATATGCATACATAACCGTGAGGTAGCTAGGTGCAGTTCCTAAAATCTAAACCCTCACTAGCCAGTACATAACCCTACATACTAATCCTTACAAGAGACATATATATGAGAAAGACAATGGAGAAACAACCAGTCTCAAAAAGATTGGAGATGAGATTGAAATCTCCAGCTACACTTTGAAGCTTCTTATTTATGCTGATCCGCATGTCCGTGCCGGAGAGGATGCTACTGTTCAAGTGGCGATGTAGGCGACTGAACCGCTAGCTGCTCCGATACCTCTGCAAGAGACGTGAGGTTGCACTTGATCACGGCCTCGACAAAGTAGCAAGTCTCGTCCTTTGTGTTGCCATCGGGCACATCCACCACGAAGGACTCGATCACAAGCGTCCCCGGCCTCCCATCGATGATCTCCGGATGGACAGTTATGATGGATGAGTAGTTCTGAAGGGAATGCAACACAGCACATCAGTATGGATCAAAGAAAAGCTTTAAGTAGTAGTAAAGATCGTCAGTGCCGACATGTCCGTAAACAAAAAAAAACCCTTTGCTTTACAACTAAGGCACCATGGTCAATTCATTTTTCAGTCAAGGTTCAAGAAACAGCAAAACCACATGCAGATCAGATAAATTGAGAGTATGTAAGCAACTAAGGCGTCATTGCTTTCCAGAGAAGGCAGACAACACATCACAAGTTCACAATTTATACCGCAAATTATCAATTTGAAAACTAACCCAAGAACAGGGAAAGCAGGATCAATTTCTTAGGGTGCATCTTTCCATTCTATCCTGGTCAAAAGTCAAAACCATAAGCTTCGTGATCAAATTCCTTTCTTAGTAGGTCAAACAGTGATGAGGGACAAGGTACATGCCTGATCTAGTAGGAGTGAGGGATGAGTCAGCCAATGATGACCTCTTCAAAAGCTAAATGCTTTATAACTACATGAGACATGCAGAGACTAAAATGCTACATAGTTGTCACAAGACTCCCAAGTGACAACAACAAAAATATTTACGCAGCCATACTTATTGCATTCCATTTACAACGTCCAATGATCAGTTTAGCATCAGACTTGCAACACTAGTTATGGAGTAAAATATTTAGTAAGCGGGAAGCAAGAAACAGAGCATGCGCAAGAAATGGCTAGCGGTAGCGCGGACCCTGAGCCGGTGGTCGCCGCCGACGAACTTGACGCTGAGGATGTGCTCGTCGTCGTCGAGCTGCTCGAGCCTCTCGGTGCTGGTGGTCGCCGGCAGGCCGGTCTTGACATTGACCTCCCGCACGCTGCCGATCTCGAGGTCCCCGCCGCGCACGACGC
The DNA here is from genome assembly GCA_017311315.1 of Dendrocalamus latiflorus. Taxonomy (NCBI): domain Eukaryota; kingdom Viridiplantae; phylum Streptophyta; class Magnoliopsida; order Poales; family Poaceae; genus Dendrocalamus; species Dendrocalamus latiflorus. The sequence goes on along the minus strand of CM029620.1, from coordinate 6,590,976 downwards.
AGCGGCTGACGAACGGCTTGTACCGCTGCGGCTGGTCGAAGCTCCGCACCAGCGACCACACCTGCCATCGATGACCACCACCATTAGGTCCATTATATCAATCAAACAGCCGCCATGAAACAACCATCCAGGTCGGCAAAACAGAGCACAATTGGCACATTTCATTCCAGCATAGCAAACAAATGGTAGGCAAACCAATAACCGAACATGCAGTCAAAAAGCTTCAACCGAACAAGAACACCAGACCAAGAGCCAAGAACTCCAGATCCACGAAATACCCACCAACCGAGGCAAGCACGCCAACAAAATCCAAGAACGAAAGGAACAGCAAAGGAAGGAAGGGCCAAGGTGCCCTACGAGGTGGACGGGGGCCTTGATGTGCTTGACGAGGGAGGAGCTGCACTGGTGCTCTCCGGGCGCGTGGCTGTGCAGCCGCCGCATGTGCTCCGCCTCCACCGCGGCTCCTCCACCGTTAGCCGCCGCCTCGTCGCTGAGCCTCCACCCCCGCCCTCCGACGCCGCCGTCGACCAGGCCCACCATGCCGGCCTCTCGGTCGGTTCCCTCCGCCGCCGCTCCGGTTGGTGGTCGGGTCGCTCCGCGCCGCCCTCCTCTGCTCTGCGTTTACTTGGCTCGCGTGGCCGTGGAGAATGGAGCGAGAGGAGAGGGTGGTTTTTTGGGCTAATTGGTTTCCTTACACGGGGGTGGGGCCCACCAGCGCGCAGACCCGGAGGGCAGGAAAGGCGCGGACGAAGTCCATGGACCAGAGGGTTAGGGTTGCTTAACTGCGAGGGTAGCGCAGATATTTTCGCTGCTCGAAAATATCTAGGACCCTCGACGTTACATGTCATCGACATGTGTAGGACCCTCCTCGGGCGAGGGGACCACCACTCATGAGTTTGGGAAACGATTCTCCGTTCATTTTCCAAATTATACTCTGTTGTTTTACGTACTATCGCGTGTATTGTTATTGATTTTTTAGGCCGCTACGTACAAGTTTCAAAGCGTTAAGAAATGAGGTCAGATCGACCCTCTCTCTTTTTTTAATACACCTACTACAACATATGAACGTTCACATATATGTATACCATCACACGTACGTATTCACACACATAATTCTATGGAAGACTAGATGAGCAGAGCTTAACAAAGAAATGACGAAGTCACTATCGACGTCTCGTTTACGACGGGCACGTCACCTCTCACTAAAAAAATCCTCCTAAATGAGACACGCAGAATCAAACATGAGATTTGAACTTTAGTGGGCTAAAGATACAACCATCTTCACTGGCCACCCAAGCAAGACTTAGTTCTCATATTGGCTCTTTCTCTTGAACAGACTCTTTGGCCGTATGGGTACGGAGGAGTACCCAACTTAATTTTGAGGGAGTGATACAAGAGTACGGTACTCTTGGGATATAAGAAAAGTAAGAAAATTAGAATGATTATGCTGAGCTTTTTTGACGTTCGGCTGGTTTATGTTTGTTATGTCTATAATAACTAGCTTTGCTATCTCGACTCTGTCGCGCACCTGCTAGAGCTCTATTTTTTTTATTAAAGAATTTGTAGGGCAGTGAAATTTATTTTTTTGTAGATTGTTTTTTTTGTGTTTTTGTTAGAAATTTTTTAGCGAGGAGGTGCATGGGAGATGGGAGAGATAGATGAATTAATACCATTAACTCTCTCTTTTAAATAGTAAGATGAATAGTGGCATAGGTTGAGCAGAAATTAAGAGAAAATGCCAAATTATTGGATATGCTATCGCATGAACTATCACTCTTAGCCCTCACTCAGTTCAAATCGAGAGACGAGTTTATTTATTCAATACTTTCAGAAAATTATTTCAATCCTCTTATCTTACATTAATGCAGTGCTGTAGTACTATGAGTACATGGTCGGCAGAAACACGAGAAGTTGAAAAGTAGGAAACCAATGACCTGGTCCATGGACCTGGTGCACATCGCTCATGGGTCCCCCGGCACTTTTCTACAATATCTACTTGACCTGTTGCAGCGCCGATTGCCTATTGTTGCCGGCGGTTGCATTTAATGCATCCTAACCATGACACTTGGGCCCTGGAATCTCTGCCCCAGTTGTCAGTGACACGAGTCCTACGTTTTTCTAGCTTCGTGCCAATAATCGGGTGCCTCTCTTTACCTGTTGCTATTGGCTACTGTGGTCGGAGAAGATGAATCTAAGAGCAGCTCCAAAAGATGGGCTAAATTTGATCCCCTATAATCTCATTTTATGGGACATATTAAAAAGTTGAGGATCAATATAACTCCTTTGCTCCAACAGTCATCCCCAAAATTGGTCCCCTAAATATTTTAAATCTGCTACATGGGCTTATGGGCCATATTAGTTATATACAATGGGATATTACCTTGCAGATGGCATATATCCTTCTTGGGCAACATTTGTGAAGACCATACAGATGCCACAAGGTAATAAGAAAAAATACTTTACAAAAGCACAAGAAGCGGTCAGAAAGGACGTGGAAAGAGCATTTGGAGTTTTACAAGCTCGTTTTGCGATTGTACGTGGCCCAGCTAGATTTTGGGATGAAGACACGCTCAATGATATCATAAATGCTTGTGTCATCATGCATAATATGATAGTAGAAGACGAGCGAGATGAATAAAATGATTTGAACTTTGATTGGACAGGTGAACCCGTCGCAGTTTCACATGAGCATAGTGCTGATATTCATGAGTTTATTCAAGCCCACATGAAAATTAGAGACAAGAAAATCCA